>OX392531.1:7888994-8488994 GCA_947623455.1 Mimachlamys varia
TCACTGACTGCATCAATCATCATCATCATCATCATCATACACTGACAACCTCACTCATCATCATCATCATACACTGACAATATCACTATCATCTTCATGCACTGACAACATCACTCATCATCATCATCATCATCATCATCATCATCATCATCATCATCATCATCATCATCATCATCATCATCATCATCGTCATCATACACTGACAACATCACTCATCATCATCATATACTAACACCATCACTCATCATCATCATCATCATCATCATCATCATCATCATCATCATCACCACCATCATCATCATACACCGACAACATCACTCATCATCATCATCATCATACACTGACAACTTCACTCATCATCATCATCATCATCATACACCGACAACATCACTCATCATCATCATATACTAACACCATCACTCATCATCATCATCATCACCATCATCATCATCATCATCATCATCATCATCATCATACACCGACAACATCACTCATCATCATCATATACTAACACCATCACTCATCATCATCATCATCACCATCATCATCATCATCATCATCATCATCATACACCGACAACATCACTCATCATCATCATATACTAACACCATCACTCATCATCATCATCATCACCATCATCATTATCATCACCACCATCATCATCATACACCGACAACATCACTCATCATCATCATCGTCATCATACACTGACAACTTCACTCATCATCATCATCGTCATCATACACTGACAACATCACTCATCATCATCATATACTAACACCATCACTCATCATCATCATCATCATCATCATCACCATCACCACCATCACTCATCATCATCATCATCATCATCATCATCATCATACACCGACAACATCACTCATCATCATCATCGTCATCATACACTGACAACTTCACTCATCATCATCATCATCATGATCATCAGCATCATTATCATCAGCAGCAGCATCTACGAACAAAGTCACTCCGCATCATCATATACTTACAATATCACTCATCATCACACTCATCATCACAATCAGCATCATCATCATCAGCAGCAGCAGCAGCATCACCATCATCATCATCATCATGTACTAACACCATCACTTATCATCATCATCATACACTGACAACCTCACTCATCATCATCATCATTCACTGACTACATCAATCATCATCAATATCATCATCAAAAGTTATCATCATCCTAGGATTATGCACACACTCTTATGCGTATCTTACATACACCCACACACCCACGCACAAACTGATAGACAGACATACATACAAAACAGTGAGAGAGAAGGGGAGAGAGAGGGGAGAAAGAGGTGAGAGAGAGAGATAGAGAGAGCATGAAAAAAATAAGATGATGGGGAAAACTTGAAAAGAGGGTGGATGGATTGCTGTATACTTTATAGTATAATAAAGTATAATATTAAGATTAAAGTTTATAAGGAAACAGTAGAACTGTGATATGCTTTATTTTATCTCAGGGCCTGGGGGTGGATTAAAACATATAGCAAGAGAAAATTGAAAAAAGAATAAAAGAAAAACCAATAACTATAAATATGTCTGGAAGACATGGAGTGCTCGCACCTCCTGAAGATTTCACTTAAGTATTTGCCGTAATTAGCGCACAGGGCAACTACAATTTCAAAGAGGTTGCTTTTTAGGATAAGAAAAAGAACTTATGAACAAAAACTGTTGTTTCTATAAAGCCATTAAGTACAATGTTTTGGGACCAGAATGGGTAGTATGATATGCGATATTATTGTCATCATTTGCGGACTTTGTGTATTACCGATATTTGTGGGTTTTCTTCAGTAAACAGGCGCATAGCTTGTATACTGAACTGTTTTAAGGAAAAATTTAACTTTGGCATGCTTAATAGTAGGGGCACCAATACAAGACCTTGTGAAATAATTCAAATCAGCACTGACATTACTTGGATTGAATTTATTTACATGTTAGTGATTGTAGCGCAAGAATTTCATTATTTTTTTCAGAATTTAATTCTTAAATAATTCATTTTTGTCTAGAATTTGACCTTTAAATAATTATGATGATATACCATCAGATTCAATTAGTTCATTGACATGTCTGTAATTTGTAAATAATACACTAAAAAACACTTTGCATATGTTTTTACATGATGATGGCTTTGCAGCTGTAATTGAGGATTAAAAATCATTCTTTGAATGTGAGAAACTTCCTATCAATATTACTGCCGTCTGTATGCTGTAAACTCTTGTTCAAAATCAAATTTCAATGAATATCCTCGTTCATGTAATATGTCCCATGCATGCAGTTGTGTTGAAAATGTCAACGCTCCTTTACAAAAAGCTAAAACAAATCTGTTAAAAGAAAACGGATCTATCATAACATATTCATAATGGCTTAAGTATTGGACATCTATAAGTATATGGACAAGTTCCAACTCTGATATATGAATTCTGCAAGTTAGTGCGTGGTGTGTAATATGAGTACACGGACTCTTGAAAGTCGTATTCCGTATGTATCACGCGAAAGTAAGTTTTTTTCATATTTTTTTCTTCAAGATAATACATATTATATCGATGGGGTATTCTTATGGACTAAGACGATCGGATTTTGCTGATATGTATTCAAAAAATAAATAATTTCCAAATAACTGGTGGAATTCCTTAAGGTCTAGCCAGACGCTCTGGTTTGGGATTTTCACTTAACAACGCATGCGCAGCGAGTGTCGTTTCCATTGTTAACACTACCTGTTATTCCCGTTACACCGCGATAAGGCCTATCTACTAAGCGAAAAGTTGCCGAATGGTCAAAATATGACGCAAGACTGCGTTACGGAACCATATTGAAAGATGGGGAGTATTAAAAGGAGAAACTAGCTGCTCTATTGTGTGTATGTTACATATTTCTTCTGTGTAACGGTAACATGCACAAATAAAGCTTTGATTTGGTTTTGGGGCTACTCAAGGGGAAACTGTCCTCTGTTGCATAAAATGCGTGTGTAATATTAAGCTTAAGAGTGTGTTTTATAATATACCCTTTATAATATCTAATGTTCCAGTAAAACGGTATGATTTAATTATATTGATGGATAGAAAGACCTTTTCAAATACAATATTTACCGTAACAAAAAAGTCGTTTGATTACGTTGTAAAACGGGACGTGCGACCGAGTTACATACGGCTTCAATTTAGACAAAAGGTATACAAAATATGTCTTCACGCGTAGACGTGGACTTAAATATTCGCATTCCGTGATAAGTGTTAACGTACATGTATGAAGACGCTGAAAGTTGGATATATTTTAAATGAATATGAATGTATATATATTCTTTAAAAATCCTCAAGACATGTCATTTTATTTTTGTACTTTTCAATGCATGCTAATACCTTTTATGAAATCATCTGAAAAGCTGGGTTCGTGAATATACCTCTTACATAAATTAAGGTTTGTACCAAATAAAGAAATTAATGGTGCCGATATGCCGACAATTAATCTTCATTCTTTGTCTCTGTTTCATCAGCCGTATACATTACGCGTCGCTTCCCTGTCGGTCCCTTCCATCAAACCGTTCTGGCGACTTGCGGCAAACCTGTCACGTTGCGTCATCAGCGCTATTTTTATCGGGGTTTTCCCGCGGAATGCGATTTTGCAAGTGGTTAATATAGACATGTTGAGTGGATTTTGAATATTGGAATAGCAGGAAAATACAATTGGTAGTGCAGACACCATGTAGATTCAAGAACTGGCATTTAGGCTTTAGCGGGATGTCCCTTTAAATGAAATGTTCAAAGGGTCGAAATCTGAAATTAAAATGCCGATGCAAACTACATGACATACTGATCATTCATGTGAAGTTTCATCGTAATCTGTCAGGTAGTTAAAGAGATGTTCGGACAAATTAATGCGGACGACAGACATCCAGAAAGGATGGTTCCAGTCAGTACTAATATTAATACCCGGGCTCCTATGGCTCTTCCCCGGCCGGGTATTAAATCGGTCCCATGCATATGCCTAGTAATGGAGCAAGCCCGGTGTGATTCACACCGGGGCGATTTTTGCATCACCTATCGGCAGATTGGTTCTCCTCGATAAACGTACTTAAATTATAAACCATTTCCGTCGATCTCCTACCTAAATTGTAATCACAATTCATCAAAATTATCATTAATATCAAGTTTACGTAACAAAGCAAAAACTGAAATAAGTAACGGCAGCCATGATTAAGACTTCAGTAAGTTTCTTGGTTTCTTTTCAGAAGAGTTTATTAAATCGTGAAATTGAAGTTGCGGTTGTATTCGGAGAGTCATGTTGAACCTTGATTCCGAATTTCATCCAAATCGAACCAAGAGTAAAATCTGACCATTCAGAGGCCAAGAAATGGCGGCCATTTTGTTGAATCATGAAATTGAGGTTGTGTTAATATTCGGAGAGTAAGGTAACACATACAGTCCGTCGGATGGGACTATAAATGGTGGCCCATGTGAGAATTGTCCAATCTTGCACGAAAAAGATCCCTTTGAGTCTTTCGAAGAAGAGTAGGTGTGATAACGCCGGCTCAGAGGATCGCGCAATTATTTTAAATTCATAGAAATAGATCTTTATTAGCTATTTTGGCGGACATCCAAAATGATAGATAATACCAAATTCGATAGTGAACCCTGGGCGGCCAGGTCGGTGCGGATCGACGGTTTTTTCGGGTTTTTTTTTTTATCTGGGAACAGACTCGTCTCACTCTCGGTCATCTCCCATTCGCGCTAAATCATCTTGGTACGACCGGCAAACTTCCGAATTTTAGGTAGGAAGTTTTAGGCAAAGGAGTCGTCTTCAAAATTATAGCGCCCCTACATGTATGTAGGTTGGTAGGCCAGACGACTCATATATCTACCCTCTCAACCCATTCCCCTTGCCTTTCCTCCTACATACTTTATCCCTTCTACTCTCTTTCCTATCTTTTCTCGTCCACCGAAGGTCGCAAGGCCATGTGAGGACGTAAAACTCTCAAAATTAATAAATAAATAAATAAGTAACACATAGATTTTAAATTTCATCCAGATTGGACTATAACTAAATTTCGACCAATCAGAGGCCAGGAAATGGCGGCCATTTTGTTGAATCATGAAACCGAGGTTGCGGTTGTATTTGTGAAGTCATAACCTCTACATACCAAATTTCATCGAAATGGGCCACCATTTAATTTTCAACCAATCAGAAGCCTTCCGCCATTTTGTTTCTATTGATGACTGTTATTAGGGCTTATCTTAGAGTATCATCTGAAATATCATTTAGTGAAGTCTCATTAAATTCCTACTTTTATAAGAAAGTTATAGGCGAACAAAGTTTCAACCAATCAGAGGCCAGGAAATAGCGGTCATTTTGAATTTTGTCACGAGACATGCCTATACACTATTGCACATCTAGAGTGACCAACCAATACGCATGTTAAGTTTCATAAGAGTCGGTATTATACCTGTCGAGAACACTTCTGGACACCGTTTGACTGAAGAAAAAAAAGGAGAAGAAACGGAGTAACAATAAGTACCCCACTTCATTTGAGGGACTTAATTAAAGGCACATCCATTAAGTGCTATATTTTCTATACAAGTAGCCGTATAAACTAACCATTCACACGGAGAAAACGATATTTCATATTCCTGGCATATCTGATATATATCCCGCCCCATCATCATGTAAGGAAAGATAACGCTCAAGATTTAAAACCAAAGAAGTTACTTCCAAACCTTACTGAGCGCTCTTGAATTATTAAATAATATGGGTAATTTGATCGTATGTTTCAAACAACTTTAATTTATTCTCTTTTATTGAAAAGATCTTAACCAGGAAATATGTGCAACGCTTTTAAAAATATCCCCTCTCAAAACATGTGGGCATGTCAAGTCGCACTAATATATAAATTGTAACTTGATAATGCCATACACCCTCATGTGGCGAGAGTGATATTGTGTTTGATGGTGCAGTGTTTTCCTGCTCTCAGTATTTGAGAGACACTCGTTCATTGTGAAGCGAATCGATCTTGTTCTGAAAATTGTCTTCTGATACAACAAAACATAAAAAAAATATTTGGTTGATATTTGGCAGTCCTTTTTTCTATAATTTTTCAATTTAATATTGCTGAAACTCTCAATGGATCCCAATTTGAAATAGCTTTGTTTTACTTTTTAAATACAACTAGAACTGTCATTCGTAGGATAACTAATACCCCTCTTAGATGCTGTTTATAATCCTTCACTGACCTTGACTGTCAACTTACAGAAATGGGAATTCTTCATGTTGAATTCCACATTAAGGGTAATGAAGATCTCCAGAAAGTTATTTCATATACATTTTGTATAGGGCCATAACTCCTTTAAAAAAGTCGAACCTTGAAAATAAAATGCTTATGCACAACTACATAACATACACTGATCGATCAATCATGTGAAGTTTCATCAAAATCTATCCTGACCAGTTTTTTCCATAAAGGGCCATAATTCCTTTAAAAGGGGCCGAAATCTGAAATTTAAATGTGATACACAACTACATAACATACTGATCATCCATGTGAAGCTTCAATGAAATGGTGATGTCCTGTGAAGACAGATTTTCTGGACAAGTTATTTTTCACAAAGGGACATATCTCCCTTAAAACAAACAAAAAATAGATATGAAATATCAGTTGAAATATCAACAGGATATATCAGTGTGACATGAATGCTTCTACTGACATCAAAAGAGAATCAAACATTTTTTAATTGTTTCAATGTCCACTGGTGGAAGACAAGGGTCTTCAATGTCGGTCATAACATTTAAAGAGGCATCACGATAAAGCTATTTTGTTATGCTTACATATAGAATGGTTGTATATCATGAATTAAATGTATCATCTTTTATGAAAAATTAGTGGGCGGTTCACGCTGAAATATGTTCTCAAAAACTTTAATTAATAATTAAAAAAGGGAATCACTATTTGTTGCTCAACGATTTGGAAATAATTTTTTTTTGCGTCACACATGATACCGCATGCGCAAAACAAGCTACATCGGATGTAAACACAAATGGCTACCTGCGTGATTTTGCAATCACAATTGTAACTACCAAGCGAAAAGTTGCCGAATGGTCAAAACTACCAAACAGTTTGTATGTTACTTATTTCTCCTGTTACATGAAGCCGGAACACGCATAAATGCAGCTTTTATTTGGTTTTGGGGCTTCCCAATGGATAACTCTTTCCGTCCTCTGTTACATGAAATGCGAATGTAAAACTTAAAAACGTGTTTTATAATATTCCCTTTATAATATTCTAGTAAAGCGGCAATATGCTGGAGAGAAAGACTTTTTCACATACAAGATATAACGTATGGGAAGAAAGTCACTTGTTTACATTGTAAAACTGTATAGGTGCGACTGAGGTACACGTATACTACTCCAACAATGTTAGAGGTTTAACACGGCGTGTAACTTCTAACTGCCCATAGCTGATTTCCCCGATGCTGACGATCACTTTTTCAAAGTTAGGATTTTGAAAAAAATATAGCGTGTCACTTATTTTTAAATGATCAACAAAGTCCAAATAGCATTCCTTTCCATAAATCCATCATGAAATCAGGAGAATTTCGTGTCAAACACTCAATTTTATACAAATGATGTTTTTCTTATGTCGAAGTGAAGCAGACAACATTGCCGGAAGTAAATTTAAATATCACGTGGTTGTGCGGTTAATACAAAAATGGAAATACATACAATGTTCTACACGAGGAATAGAACCAAGGTCTGTCTCATTTCATTCTATGGGCGGATTGGTCGAGTGGTTAACACTCCGGCCTTCCATGCAGGCGACCGGGGTTCGATCCCCGTAATCGTCATACGCATGGAACATTCAGAGAAAGTGTTTTTCTCCTGCCCACACAACTCCAACAACCCAGGTGGAGTATAAAATGGTCTGGGGTGGAGGTTGCAGTATCTGTGATGTAGCATTCAAGTGTGGTGGCACTATAAAAGATGCCGTTGGAAACACGGTCCCACTACAAACAGAACACAATTCATCTCCAGCACACACGCATACATACACACACACATATGGAGATATTAGCCAGGTGGTATAGGACAAGTAGTTAGCGCCCGATAAGGCAGCTCCTGCGAACTCCTCAGAATTGTATATGATAGAACTGTATGTGTTAATTGTATTGATTGTATAAGAATTGTATATCTATGTACTGTAAAGCGCTTTAGAGTGGCTTATGTTAGCTCATCTTCGCTAGCCAAGGGTTACGATCCGCATACTCATCTTCACCCTTGGCATATATAGACCACATTTCGTAAATCCCGCGACGAGAATTTTCATTGGATGCAGCTAGGTCTGGCTGCATCCAATCAGAGCGCACCTTACATTTGATCACGCGCTCTACTAATGGGACAGAAAAAAATGTAAACAAACATGGCACAGTGTCGACTGTGTCATGGATCTTTACCAGTAAAACAGAAAAGAACAATCTTCAACGACACCATTTACGGCAAGGACTCAGTGCGTCGATCGCCGTTTCCTGATGCTGTCTAATTTGATCAAGCTTGAATTTTTCATAGATCAACCGAATGAGATGTTCTTCCTTGTTTACATTCATTGCAGAAACCGTTTTGTTACACGCAATTTTGATTACGTGATTCAAAGGGACACAACGCACACCGACCGCTAGGTGGCAGACCCGGGAGCTTTCAATTTTGCCATGATATATTCCAGGGGTGTAGATTACATAGGTGATCGTAACCCCTGGATATCGAGGATGATGTTAGCTAGATAGGGCGCTATATCAAATATTGTATATTATTATTATTATTATTATTTTAAAAAATACCTGTCCTATTTTTATCAACCGAGGAAGCCATGTTGAAAAATAAGCCGGAGAGGTGCTTCAGCCGCTTAGTACTGTATTTCGCGTTTTACAGTCCGTAATATTCTATATAATTATATCTTTGACATACATATGGGATCTTTATTACATAAAACGTGAGTAGACACTGTTTTTTATGAACTGTCAATCACCGAAGTAGGTTTTTCAAGCCGA
The DNA here is from genome assembly GCA_947623455.1 of Mimachlamys varia. NCBI lineage: Eukaryota > Metazoa > Mollusca > Bivalvia > Pectinida > Pectinidae > Mimachlamys > Mimachlamys varia. Next base: position 7,898,054 of record OX392531.1, read on the forward strand.
TTTCATTCCCCTTAAATCGAGGGCGGAATCTGCATCAAAGAATTAGTGCTTCGGAAATAAGAGGTCGCAGTCGGCAAAATCATATATGATAATAAAAAAGGCCGGCCAGCGGCCTCTTATGTTATAGGACAACTTCGCAAGCCAAGGGTGTACAATACGCTACTCTCAAAAAAAGGAGAGTAGCGTATTGTACACCCTTGGCTTGCAAAGTTGGTCATAGGAGTACATGTATACATACAGTATACGGCTTCAATTTGGACGAAAGGAATACATTTATGTCATCATGCGTGGAGAAAAAAACTGCTTCCATATATTATCTATAAAGTAGGGAAGGTACAAATATTATCGGGTTGCGATCCCGGTATTGAATTTGATATGTACATAACCGAAGTCAGTAATTGAAAAAACACCATTCTTTATACATGTTATATGTCCCATACACGCAGTTGTGTTGAAAATGTCAACGCTCCTTTACAAAAAGCTAAAACAAATCTGTTAAAAGAAAACGGAATTATCATAATATATTCATAATGGCTTAAGTATTGGACATTTATAAGTATATCGACAAGTTCCAAATCTGAAATATGAATCTGCATGCTTAATATATAGTGCGTAATATGACTCTTGAAAGTCATATTCCGTAGTAACTGTCAACGTGTGCAGACGCTGAAAGTTGGTTGGATTTTAGATGAATATGCATGTATATATGGATGATCTGGAAAAAAATCCTCAATACATTGAGCTGTTCAAATATTTTCGCAAACATTTCATATCATTTTCCCGTACCCATTTGTACCGGTCTTAGTCAGGTATTTGATCTATAGATGCTTCCTGTTGTCGATAATTAAATGATGCAGAGCTGCCGAAAAATATTTCTTCATTTGAATATCGGTATATGTGCAATTACGTCTGATTAATAATGTGATTCAATAAGTGTATACACGGACTTTGTCTCTGTTCCCGTCATGTGGGGGCTGTACTTTATAGCGGGGAGGGTTCCCTCGGTGTGAGGGCTGTACTTTATAGCGGGGAGGGTTCCTCGGTGTGAGGGCTGTACTTTATAGCGGGGAGGGTTCCCTCGGTGTGAGGGCTGTACTTAATAGCGGGGAGAGTTCCCGTGGTGTGAGGGCTGTACCTTATAGCGGGGAGGGTTCCCTCGGTGTGAGGGCTGTACTTTATAGCGGGGAGAGTTCCCGTGGTGTGAGGGCTGTACCTTAAAGCGGGGAGGGTTCCCTCGGTGTGAGGGCTGTACTTTATAGCGGGGAGGGTTCCCGTGGTGTGAGGGCTGTACCTTATAGCGGGGAGGGTTCCCTCGGTGTGAGGGCTGTACCTTATAGCGGGGAGGGTTCCCTCGGTGTGAGGGCTGTACTTTATAGCTGGGAGAGTTCCCGTGGTGTGAGGGCTGTACTTTATAGCGGGGAGGGTTCCCGTGGTGTGAGGTCTGTACCTTATAGCGGGGAGGGTTCCCTCGGTGTGAGGGCTGTACTTTATAGCGGGGAGGGTTCCCGTGGTGTGAGGGCTGTACTTTATAGCGGGGAGGGTTTCCGTGGTGTAAGGGCTGTACTTTATAGCGGGGAGGGTTCCCGTGGTGTGAGGGCTGTACTTTATAGCGGGGAGGGTTCCCTCGGTGTGAGGGCTGTACCTTATAGCGGGGAGGGTTCCCGTGGTGTGAGGGCTGTTCTTTATTGCGGGGAGAGTTTATACTTAACCTCAATTTAAAAGACATCGTGTTACATGTTTTGGTATTTTGGGGCAAAAACATGGGAATTTTGAGATTTGCGTTGAAGTCCACTTTTTATAGTGTTACTGATAGCCGATCAAATTGAAACTTGAAAAAATTACTAACATCATCATGCTGAACATCTTACTGAAATTTGGAAGAAACTTTTTCGTAGATATTGATGTTTTGGGGCAAAAACAAGGGGATTTTGAGAATTTGCGTTAAGTCAACTTTTTATAATGTCATTGATATCAGATTCAATTGAAACGTAGGGTATTTACACTGATTAATCATACTGGACATCTTTTTGAAATTTAGAGGAAATTTACTTGCAAGTTCTGCTATTGAGGGCAAAAACATGGGAATTTTGAGAGTTTGCGTTAAAATCCACTTTTTATAGTGTAACTGAAATAGGAGTCAATTGGAACATAGGGTAGTTACTAATATTATCATACTAAAGACCTTACTGAAATTTGGAGTTAATTTATTTTCAGGTTCTGCTGTTTTGGGGCAAAAAAACATGGAAATTATGAGAATTTACGTTAACATCTACTACTTATAGTGTTTTTGATATGTAATTAAATCGGAACGTGGCCAGGTTACAGATATCATCTAGCTGTATGTAGTTTGTCATGCTAATATTTCTATTTGAACCTAAGCATTACCAGCAAAGCGTAATTCTTGTTCCTGCTACATGTAACACTCTCATCAGTTTTAAACGATATCAATAAGTTTGAGAATTCTTAATCACGTAAATTTAATATTGTCAATGAACGGAAGTTCCATTAAGTCCTAACCCTATCTATACCCCTTATAACTAACCATTTACATTGGGCAAACTCAAGTATACATTCTTATGACTAATGTTTATCAGATTGAATACAGTTGCAGGTAGACCGTGGAGTGTGACGACTTCCCTAACAGGAGGATGGAGCCCAGACCACACCCGTGGGTCGATAAAGTCCGTCCTAGTTTATCAGTATGCAGTAAAAGTCCACTTCATTTTACATGTGCATAATGCTATGCTGACATATACGGGTACAAAAATAACATTGTAATTTGATACATGTTTGGAGAAATTTTATCCTACAGTCAATTTTAAGAGTATCATTTTTCATCGTCTATATTTTTTTTCTAATTTGCGGTCATATGTATATATCACCATTTATGTTTTCAGGAGAAGACAAATTATAACTTGTTTAACTTGTGTCGGATACCATTTGTATATTTGCAAATAAAATTATTTAAATCAAACCCGTGTGTTATTCTATAGTGAAGGTTTCGATCTAAAAGAGGGCCTGCTGAATGGATGGTTTTATCGCCATTTTTCTTACTAACACTCTCATTAGTTTTAAACTTGTATCAATGCCCTATTATCCATTCAAATTTGAAATTGTTGTTCACCCTAAAATAGCATCATCTGAATGCATCTTCCGTCTTAAAAATAACTTAAATATTGTAAATTTTGATATTTCTGTTAAAGTTCATAAAACATGGGAATTTTGAGTTTTGCGTTAAAGTCCACTTTTTATGGTGTCAATTGAAACTTGGTGTTTTTACTGATATCATCATACTGAACAATTTGCAGGTAAACTCTTGTTCTTACTAGCACTCTCATTAGTTTTAAACTTGTGTCAATGTCCCTTATGTAAAAACGTTTGTATGAACTATTATTGCCCTCTTATCCATTCAAATTTGAAATTGTTGTTCACCCTAAAATAGCATCATCTGAATGCATCTTCTGTGTTAAAATTTCTTCAATATTGAACATTTTGATATTCATGTTAAAGTTCTGATCATCAATATCAGTGCAAATTCATTTGAAATTTCTAAAACGTGTATGGCAATTGAATATTTCCCTCAATTTATGTAACATGTTGGTCTTTTGACCAGGTTTTACAATCTGGTTTTAACCAAATAATCCTTTAAGATCGTTGGTGTGCGATTTTACTGGATAGGTTGATATTGAATAAAAGCGAAAAAAATAATTATTTTGTCTGAACATTGCCTCCCTTTTTCCCAACAATATACTGTTTTATTGTCTCGCCCCGACGATATTCGAGAAAGCGGGACTGAGGTGTTACTTTTCCCGCGGCGGCGGCGGCGGCGGCGGCGGCATCAATATTTGCGTTGAAGTCCAGTTTGTTCAAATTATCCAATTGTATTGAAAGTTGGTCACATTACTCAAAACCTCATACTAAATTTTTTGGGCAAAAACTTAAAGTAGTTACTAATATCATCATACTGAACATCTGACTGAAATTTGGAGGAAATTAATTTGCAGGTTCTGCTGTTTTGGGGCTAAAACATGAGAATTTTGAGAATCTGCGTTAAAGTCCACTTTAAGATCGTTGGTGTGCGATTTTACTGGATAGGTTGATATTGAATAAAAGCGTTAAAAATAATTGTTTTGTCTGAACATTGCCTCCCTTTTTCCTAACAATATACTGTTTTATTGTCTCGCCCCGACGATAGTCGAGAAAGCGAGACTGAGTTGTTACTTTTCCGGCGGCGGCGGCGGCGGCGGCGACGGCGTCAATTTGCGTTAAAGTCCAGTTTGTTAAAATTATCCAATTGTATTGAAAGTTAGTCGCATTACTTAGAACATCATACTAAATACCTAACTGAAATTTAAAAGAAATCGTGTTACAGGTTTGGGTGTTTTCGGGCAAAAACTTAAAGTAGTTACTTATATCATCATACTCAACATCTGACTGAAATGTGGAGGAAATTAATTTGTAGGTTCTGCTGTTTTGGGGCTAAAACATAGGAATTTTGAGAATCTGCGTTAATGTCCACTTTTAAAGTGCCACTGACATCACATTCAATTGAAACTTGGTGTTTTTACTGATATCATCATACTGAACAATTTGCAGGTAAACTAATGTTTTGTCGCAAAAACATGGGAATTTTGAGAATTTATGATAGCATCCACTATTTATAGTGTTATTGATATGTAATTAAATGGAAACTTGCCCACGTTACAGATATCATCTTGCTGTATGTATTTTGTCATTCTCATTTTTCCGTTGGGATTAAAACATTATCGGCAAGCGGGATATGCGAGACACATAATTACGCGTAATTCTTGTTCTTACTAACACTCTCATTAGTTTTAAACTTGTGTCAATGTCCCTTATGTAAAAACGTTTGTATGAATTATTATTGCCCTCTTATCCATTCAAATTTAAAATTGTTGTTCACCCTAAAATAGCATCATCTGAATGCATCTTCTGTTTTAAAATTTCATCAATATTGTAAACTTTGATATACATGTTAAAGTTTTGATCATCGATATCAGTGCAAATTCATTTAAAATTTCTAAAACATGTATGGCAATTGAATATTTCCCTCAATTTATGTAAAATGTTGGTCTTTTGACCAGGTTTTACAATCTGTTTTCAACCAAATAATCCTTTAAGATCGTTGGTGTGCGATTTTACTGGATAGGTTGATATTGAATAAAAGCGAAAAAAATAATTATTTTGTCTGAACATTGCCTCCTATTTTCCCCACAATTTACTGTTTTATTGTCTCGCCCCGACGATATTCGAGAAAGCGAGACTGAGGTGTTACTTTTCCGGCGTCGGCGATGTTAAAATTATCCAATTGCATTGAAAGTTAGTCACATTACTCAGAATATCATATTAATACCTAACCTAAATTGAAAAGAAATCGTGTTACAGGTTTTGGTGTTTTTGGGCAAAAACCTAAAGTAGTTACTAATATCATCATTCTGAACATCTGACTGAAATTTGGAGGAAATTAATTTGCAGGTTCTGCTGTTTTTGGGCAAAAACACGGGAATTTTGCGAATCTGCGTTAAAGTCCACTTTTTATAGTGTCACTGATATCACATTTCATTAAAACTTGGTGTTTTTACTGGTATCATCATACTGAACAATTTGCAGGTAAACTAATGTTTTGGGGGGGGAAACATGGGAATTTGGAGAACTTACGATAGCATCCACTATTGATAGTGTTATTGATATGTAATTAAATAGAAACTTGGCCACGTTACAGATACCATCTTGCTATATTTATTTTGTCATATTAATTTTTCCGTTGGGACTTAAACATTATCGGCAAAGCGGCAAAGGCGAGACATATAATTACGCGTAATTCTTGTTCTTAGTAACACTTTCAATAGTTTTAAACTTGTGTCAATGTCCCTTATGTAAAAACGTTTGTATAAACTATTATTGCTCTTTTATCCATTCAAATTTGAAATTGTTGTTCACCCTAAAATATTTACAGTCTACACTGACATTCACTCGATAACCATTGCACTGCAAACTAGAGTTATTTTCCGATAACTATACTTGAGAACGTGCAAAACTTATATGACGTCGACAACAATATATCATAATATGTGGGCGGAGCTATGCAAATTATCCCGTTCGAATCAGAATTGTATGACGTCATTAACAAATGACATGGGCGGAGCTAGCTACGGCTTGTGCAAACTTCATGCTGTTACATTTATTGAACCGTTTTCACGTTTGTAAGTTTTGAAATGAAATATATGTCCGCAGATGAGGCTAAAATGAACAGAAAAGTTATGACCTGTTTACAGAAAAATACTGTAAATATAAGGATTAACCTTTGATTTTGTTTAGTTTATGAGATCATAAATCCAATGGAGCACGAGGTAAATTGCGTAAACAAAATCAAAGGTTAATCCTTAAATAGCATCATCTGAATGCATCTTCTGTGTTAAAATTTCTTCAAAATTGATCGATATCAGTGCAAATTCATTTGAAATTTCTACAACATGTATGGCAATTGAATATTTCCCATAATTTATGTAAAATGTTAGTCTTTTGACCAGGTTTTATAATCTGTTTTCAACCAAATAATCCTTTAAGATCGTTGGTGTGCGATTTTACTGGATAGGTTGATATTGAATAAAAGCGTTAAAGATAATTATTTTGTCTTAACATTCCCTCCCTTTCCAATATACTGTTTTATTGTCTCGCCCCGACGATAGTCGAGAAAGCGAGACTAAGGTGTTATTTTCCGGCGGCGGCGGCGGCGTCAATATTTGCGTTAATTCCAGTTTGTTAAAATTATCCAATTGTATTGAAAGTTGGTCACATTAATCAGAACATCATACTTAATACCTAACCTAAATTGAAAAGAAATCGTGTTACAGGTTTTGGTGTTTTCATGCAAAAACTTAAAGTAGTTAATAATATCATCATACTGAACATCTGACTTAAATTTGGAAGAAATTAATTTGCTGGTTCCGCTGTTTTGAGACTTAAACATGGGAATTTTGAGATTTGCGTTACTGTCCACTTTTTATAGTGTCACTGATATCACATTCAATTTAAACTTGGTGTTTTACTGATATCATCATACTGAACAATTTGCAGGTAAACTAATGTTTTGGGGCAAAAACATGGTAATTTTGAGAATTTACGAAAGCATCCACTATTTATAGTGTTATTGATATGTAATTAAATAGAAACTTGGCTACGTTTCAGATATCATCTTGCTATATTTATTTTGTCATACTCATTTTTACGTTTTGACTTAAACATTATCGACAAAGCGGGAAAGGCGAGACATATAATTACGCGTAATTCTTGTTCTATCTAACACTCTCATTTGTTTTAAACTTGTGTCAATGTCCCTTATGTAAAAACGTTGGTATGAACTATTATTGCCCTCTTATCCATTCAAATTTGAAATTGTTGTTCACCCTATACTAAAATAGCATCATCTGAATGCATCTTCTGTGTTATAAATATTTTCAATATTGAAAATTTTGATATTCATGTTAAAGTTCTAATCATCAATATCAGTGCAAAGTCATTTGAAAGTTCTAAAACATGTATGGCAATTGAATATTTCCCTCATTTGATGTAAAATGTTGGTCTTTTGACCAGGTTTTACAATCTGTTTTCAACCAAATAATCCTTTAAGATCGTTGGTGTGCGATTTTACTGGATAGGTTGATATTGAATAAAAGCGTTAAAATAATTATTTTGTCTGAACATTGCCTCCCTTTTTCCCAACAATATACTGTTTTATTGTCTTGCCCCGGCGATAGTCGATAAAGCGGGACTGAGGTGTTGTATATTGTACTTTTCTGGCGGCAGCGGCGGCGTCGGCGGCAGCGGCGTCAATATTTGCATTAAAGTCCAGTTTGTTAAAATTATCCAATTGCATTGAAAGTTGATCAAATTACTTAAAACATCATACCTAATACCTCACCTCAATTTAAAAGAAATGGTGTTACAGGTTTTGGTGTTTTCGGGCAAAAACATTAGAATATTGAGATTTTGCGTTAAAGTCTACTTTTTATAGTGTTACTGATATCCGTACGAATTTAAACTTAAAGTAGTTACTAATATAATCATTCTGAACATCTTACTGAAATTAGGAGAGAATTAATTTGCAGATTCTGCTGTTATGGAGAAAAAACATGGGAATTTTGAGATTTGCGTTACAATCCATTTTTTATAGTGTCACTGATATAGGAGTCAATTGAAACTTGGTGTTTTTACTGATATCATCATACTGAACAATCTGCAGGTAAACTAATGTTTTGGGGCAAAAACATGGGAATTTTGAGAATTTACGATAGCATCCACTATTGATAGTGTTATTGGTATGTAAATTTAAACTTGGTCATGTTACAGATATAATCTTGCTGTATTTATTTTGTCATACTAATTTTTCCGTTTTGACTTAAACATTATCGGCAAAGCGGCAAAGGCGAGACATATAATTACGCGTAGTTCTTGTTCGTACTAACACTCACATTAGTTTTAAACTTGTGTCAATGTCCCTTATGTAAAAACGTTTGTATGAACTATTGTTGCCCTCTTGTCCATTCAAATTTAAAATTGTTGTTCACCCTAAAATAGCATCATCTGAATGCATCTTCTGTGTTCTAAATATCTTCAATATTGTAAAGTTTGATATTCATGTTAAAGTTCTGATCATCGATATCAGTGCAAATTCATTTGAAATTTCTAAAAAAATGTACGGCAATTGAATATTTCCCTCATTTTATGTAAAATGTTGGTCTTTTGACCAGGTTTTACAATCTGTTTTCAACCAAATAATCATTTAAGATCGTTGGTGTGCGATTTTACTGGATAGGTTGAAATTGAATAAAAGCGAAAAAAAATATATTATTTTGTCTGAACATTGCCTCCCTTTTCCCAACAATATACTGTTTTATTGTCTCGCCCCGACGATATTCGAGAAAGCGAGACCTAGGTGTTTTCATTTTCCGGCGGCGGCGATTTTAAAATTATCCAAATTGTATTGAAAGTTGGTCACATTACTCAAAACATCATACTAAATACCTAACCTAAATTGAAAAGAAATCGTGATACAGGTTTTGGTGTTTTCGGGCAAAAACTTAAAGTAGTTACTAATATCATCATACTCAACATCTGACTAAAATTTGGAGGAAAATTAATTCGCATTTTCTGCTGTTTTGCGGCTAAATCATGATAATTTTGAGATTTGCGTTAAAGTCCAATTTTATAGTGTCACTCATATCAGATTCAAATGAAACCTAAAGTATTTATCAATATCATCATACTGAACATTTTACTGAAATTTGGAGTAAATTAATATGCAGGTTCTGCTGTTTTTGGGCAAAAACATTGGAATTTTGCATTTATCACAACAATATACTGTTTTATTGTCTCGCCCCGACGATAGTCGAGAAAGCGAGACTGAGGTGTTACTCTTCCGGCGGCGGCGGCGGCGGCGGCGGCGGCGGCGGCAATATTTGCGTTAAAGTCCAATTTGTTAAAATTATCAAATTGTATTGAAAAAAAGTTGGTCACATTACTCAAAACATCATACTTAATACCTAACTTAAATTTAAAAGAAATCGTGTTACAGGTTTTGGTGTTTTCGGGCATAAACCTAAAGTAGATACTAATATAATACTGAACATCTGAGTGAAATTTGGAGGGAAGTAATTTGTAGGTTCTGCTGTTTTGGGGCTAAAACATAGGAATTTTGAGATTTGCGTTTAAGATCAATTTTTATAGTGTCACTGATATAAGATTCAATTGAAACTTAAAGTAATTACTAATATTATCATACTGAACATATTACTGAAATTAGGAAAAAATTAATTTGCAGGTTCTGCTGTTTTGGAGCAAAAACATGGGAATTTTGAGAATCTGCGTTAAAGTCCACTTTTTATAGTGTCACTGATATCACATTCAATTTAAACTTGGTGTTTTTACTGATATCATCATACTGAACAATTTGCAGGCAAACTAATGTTTTGGGGCAAAAACATGGTAATTCCGAGAATTTACGATAGCATCCACTATTTATAGTGTTATTGATATGTAATTAAATAGAAACTTGGCCACGTGACAGATACCATCTTGCTGTATGTATTTTGTCATACTAATTTTTCCGTTGGGACTGGAACATTATCGGCAAAGCGGGAAAGGCGAGACATATAATTACTCGTAATTCTTGTTCTTACTTACACTTTCATTAGTTTTAAACTTGTGTCAATGTCCCTTATTTAAAAACGTGTGTATTAACTATTATTCCCCTTTTATCTATTCAAATTTGAAATTGTTGTTCACCCTAAAATAACATCATCTGAATGCATCTTCTGTGTTAAAATTTCTTCAATATTGTAAATTTTGATATTCATGTTAAAGTTCTGATCATCGATATCAGTGCAAATTCATTTGAAAGTTCTAAAAAAAATGTATGGCAATTGAATATTTCCCTCAATTTATGTAAAATGTTGGTCTTTTGACCAGGTTTTACAATCTGGTTTTAACCAAATAATCCTTTAAGATCGTTGGTGTGCGATTTTACTGGATAGGTTGATATTGAATAAAAGCGTTAAAAATAATTATTTTGTCTGAACATTGCCTCCCTTTTTCCCAACAATATACTGTTTTATTGTGTCGCCCCGACGATAGTCGAGAAAGCGAGACTGAGGTGTTACTTTTCCGGCGGCGGCGGCGGCGGCGGCGTCAACATTTGCATTAAAGTCCAGTTTGTTAAAATTATCCAATTGTATTAAAAGTTATTTTCATTACTTAAAACATCATACTAAATACCTTTAACCTAAATTTAAAAGAAATCGTGTTACAGGTTTTGGTGTTTTTGGGCAAAAACTAAAAGTAGTTACTAATATCATCATACTGAAGATCTGAATGAAATTTGGACGAAATTGATTTGCAAGGTTCTGCTGTTTTGGGGCTAAAGCATTGGAATTTTGAGATTTGCGTTAAGTCCAATTTTTATAGTGTCACTGATATCAGATTCAATTGAAACTTGGTGTTTTTACTGATATCATCATACTGAACATCTTACTGAAATTTGGAGGAAATTAATTTTCAGGGTCTGCTGTTTTGGGGAAAAAACATGGGAATTTTGAGAATCTGCATTAAATTACACTTTTTATAGTGTTACTGACATCACATTCAATTGAAACTTGGTGTTTTTACTGATATCATCATACTGAACAATTTGCAGGTAAACTAATGTTTTGTCGCAAAAACATGGGAATTTTGAGAATTTATGATAGCATCCACTATTTTTAGTGTTATTGATATGTAATTAAATGGAAACTTGCCCACGTTACAGATATCATCTTGCTGTATGTATTTTGTCATTCTCATTTTTCCGTTGGGATTAAAACATTATCGGCAAGCGGGATATGCGAGACACATAATTACGCGTAATTCTTGTTCTTACTAACACTCTCATTAGTTTTAAACTTGTGTCAATGTCCCTTATGTAAAAACGTTTGTATGAATTATTATTGCCCTCTTATCCATTCAAATTTAAAATTGTTGTTCACCCTAAAATAGCATCATCTGAATGCATCTTCTGTTTTAAAATTTCATCAATATTGTAAATTTTGATATTCATGTTAAAGTTTTGATCATCGATATCAGTGCAAATTCATTTAAAATTTCTAAAACATGTATGGCAATTGAATATTTCCCTCAGTTGATGTAAAATGTTGGTCTTTTGACCAGGTTTTACAATCTGTTTTCAACCAAATAATCCTTTAAGATCGTTGGTGTGCGATTTTACTGGATAGGTTGATATTGAATAAAAGCGAAAAAAATAATTATTTTGTCTGAACATTGCCTCCTATTTTCCCCACAATTTACTGTTTTATTGTCTCGCCCCGACGATATTCGAAAAAGCGAGACTGAGGTGTTACTTTTCCGGCGTCGGCGATGTTAAAATTATCCAATTGCATTGAAAGTTAGTCACATTACTCAGAACATCATACTTAATACCTAACCTAAATTGAAAAGAAATCGTGTTACAGGTTTTGGTGTTTTCGGGCAAAAACTTAAAGTAGTTACTAATATCATCATTCTGAACATCTGACTGAAATTTGGAGGAAATTAATTTGCAGGTTCTGCTGTTTTTGGGCAAAAACACGGGAATTTTGCGAATCTGCGTTTAAGTCCACTTTTTATTGTGTCACTGATATCACATTCCATTAAAACTTGGTGTTTTTACTGGTATCATCATACTGAACAATTTGCAGGTAAACTAATGTTTTGGGGGGGGGGGGGGGGAATGGGAATTTGGAGAACTTACGATAGCATCCACTATTGATAGTGTTATTGATATGTAATTAAATAGAAACTTGGCCACGTTACAGATACCATCTTGCTATATTTATTTTGTCATATTAATTTTTCCGTTGGGACTTAAACATTATCGGCAAAGCGGCAAAGGCGAGACATATAATTACGCGTAATTCTTGTTCTTACTAACACTCTCATTAGTTTTAAACTTGTGTCAATGTCCCTTATGTAAAAACGTTTGTATAAACTATTATTGCCCTTTTATCCATTCAAATTTGAAATTGTTGTTCACCCTAAAATATTTACAGTCTACACTGACATTCACTCGATAACCATTGCACTGCAAACTAGAGTTATTTTCCGATAACTATACTTGAGAACGTGCAAAACTTATATGACGTCGACAACAATATATCATAATATGTGGGCGGAGCTATGCAAATTATCCCGTTCGAATCAGAATTGTATGACGTCATTAACAAATGACATGGGCGGAGCTAGCTACGGCTTGTGCAAACTTCATGCTGTTACATTTATTGAACCGTTTTCACGTTTGTAAGTTTTGAAATGAAATATATGTCCGCAGATGAGGCTAAAATGAACAGAAAAGTTATGACCTGTTTACAGAAAAATACTGTAAATATAAGGATTAACCTTTGATTTTGTTTAGTTTATGAGATCATAAATCCAATGGAGCACGAGGTAAATTGCGTAAACAAAATCAAAGGTTAATCCTTAAATAGCATCATCTGAATGCATCTTCTGTGTTAAAATTTCTTCAATATTGATCGATATCAGTGCAAATTCATTTGAAATTTCTACAACATGTATGGCAATTGAATATTTCCCATAATTTATGTAAAATGTTGGTCTTTTGACCAGGTTTTACAATCTGTTTTCAACCAAATAATCCTTTAAGATCGTTGGTGTGCGATTTTACTGGATAGGTTGATATTGAATAAAAGCGTTAAAAATATATTATTTTGTCTGAACATTGCCTCCCTTTTTCCCAACAATATACTGTGTTATTGTCTCGCCCCGACGTTAGTCGAGAAAACGAGACTGAGGTGTTACTTTTTCGGCGGCGGCGGCGGCGGCGGCGGCGGCGGCGGCGGCGGCGGCGGCGTCAATATTTGCATTAAAGTCCAGTTTGTTAAAATGATCCAATTGTATTGAAACTTGGTCACATTACTCAAAACATCATACTAAATACCTAAACCTAAATTTAAAACGTATCGTGTTACAGGTTTTCGTGTTTTCGGGCAAATACTTAAAGTAGTTATTAATATCATCATACTGAACATCTGACTGAAATTTGGAGGAAATCAATTTGCAGTTTCTGCTGTTTTGGGGCTAAAACATGAGAATTTTGAGATTTGCGTTAAAGTCCAATTTTTATAGTGTCACTGATATCACATTCCATTAAAACTTGGTGTTTTTACTGATATCATACTGAACAATTTGCAGGTAAACTAATGTTTTGGGGCAAAAACATGGGAATTTTGAGAATTTACGATAGCATCCACTATTTATAGTGTTATTGATATGTGATTAAATAGAAACTTGGTCACGTTACATATATCATTTTGTTGTATGTATCTTGTAATATTAATTTTTCCGTTGGGACTTAAACAATATCGGCAAAGCGGGAAATGCGAGACATATAATTACGCGTAAGTCTTGTTCTTTCTAACACTCTCATTAGTTTTAAACTTGTGTCAATGTCCCTTATGTAAAAAAAAAACGTTTATATGAACTAGTATTGCCCTCTTATCCATTCAAATTTGAAATTGTTGTTCGTCCTAAAATAGCATCATCTGAATTCATCTTCTGTGTTATAAATATCTTCAATATTGTAAACTTTGATATTCATGTTAAAGTTCTGATCATCGATATCAGTGCAAATTCATTTGAAATTTCTAAAACTTGTATGGCAATTAAATATTTCCCTCAATTTATGTAAAATGTTGGTCTTTTGACCAGGTTTTACAATCTGTTTTCAACCAAATAATCCTTTAAGATCGTTGGTGTGCGATTTTACTGGATAGGTTGATATTGAATAAAAATGTTATAAATAATTATTTTGTCTGAACATTGCCTCCCTTTTTCCCAACAATATACTGTTTTATTGTCTCGCCCCGACGATAGTCGAGAAAGCGAGACTGAGGTGTTACTTTTCCGGCGGCGACTGCGGCGTCAATATTTGCGTTAAAGTCCAGTTTGTTAAAATGATCCAATTGTATTGAAAGTAAGTCACATTACTCAAAACATCATACTAAATACCTAACCTTAATCTAAAAGAAATCGTGTAACAGGTTTTGGTGTTTTCGGACAAAAACTTAAAGTAACTACTAATATCATTATACTGAACATCTGACTGAAATTTGGAGGAAATTAATTTGCAGGTTCTGCTGTTTTGGGGCAAAACGATGGGAATTTTGAGATTTGCGTTACAATCCATTTTTTATAGTGTCACTGATATAGGAGTCAATTGAAACTTGGTGTTTTTACTGATATCATCATACTGAACAATCTGCAGGTAAACTTATGTTTTGGGGCAAAAACATGGGAATTTTGAGAATTTACGATAGAATCCATTATTTATAGTGTTATTGATATGTAATTAAATAGAAACTTGGCCACGTTACAGTCATCTTGCTATATTTATTTTGTCATATCAATTTTTCTGTTGGGACTTAAACATTATCGGCAAAGCGGTAAAGGCGAGACATATAATTACGCGTAATTCTTGTTCTTACTAACACTCTCATTAGTTTAAAACTTGTGTCAATGTCCCGTATGTAAAAAAGTTTGCATAAACTATCATTGCCCTCTTATTCATTCAAATTTGAAATTGTTGTTCACCCTAAAATAGCATCATCTGAATGCATCTTCTGTGTTATAAATATCTTCAATATTGTAAACTTTGATATTCATGTTAAAGTTCTGATCATCGATATCAGTGCAAATTCATTTGAAATTTCTAAAACATGTATGGCAATTGAATATTTCCCTCAATTTATGTAAAATGTTGGTCTTTTGACCAGGTTTTACAATCTGTTTTCAACCAAATAATCCTTTAAGATCGTTGGTGTGCGATTTTACTGGATAGGTTGATATTGAATAAAAGCGTTAAAATAATTATTTTGTCTGAACATTGCCTCCCTTTTTCCCAACAATATACTGTTTTATTGTCTCGCCCCGACGATAGTCGAGAAAGCGAGACTGAGGTGTTACTTTTCCGGCGGCGGCGGCGGCGGCGTCAACATTTGTGTTAAAGTCCAGTTTGTTAAAATTATCCAATTGTATTGAAAGTTGGTCATATTACTCAAAACATCATACGAAATACCTATAACCAAAATTTGAAAGAAATCCTGTTACCGATTTTGATGTTTTCGGACAAAACTTAAAATAGTAACTAATATCATCATACTGAACATATGACTGAAATTTGGAGAGAATTAATTTGCAGGTTCTGCTGTTTTGGGGTAAAACATGGCAATTTTGCGAATCTGCGCTAAAGTCAAATTTTTATAGTGTCACTGATATCACATTCAATTGAAACTTTAAGTAATTACTAATATCATCATACTGAACATCTTACTGAAATTTGGAAGAAATTAGTTTGCAGGTTCTGCTGTTTTGGGGCGAAAACATGGGAATTTTGAGAATCTGCGTTAAAGTCCACTTTTTATAGTGTCACTGATATCACATTCAATTGAAACTTTGTGTTTTTACTGATATCATCATCCTGAACAATTTGCAGGTAAACTAATGTTTTGGGGCAAAAACATGGGAATTTTGAGAATTAACGATAGCATCCACTATTTAAAGTGTTATTGGTATGTAATTAAATAGAAACTTGGCCATGTTACAGATATCATCTTGCTGTATTTATTTTGTCATACTAATTTTTCAGTTGGGACTTAAACATTATCGGCAAAGTGGCAAAAGCGAGACATATAATTACGCGTAATCTTGTTCTTACTAACACTCTCATTAGTTTTGAACTTGTGTCAATGTCCCTTATGTAAAAACGTTTGTATGAACTATTATTGCCCTCTTATCCATTCAAATTTGAAATTGCTGTTCACCCTTAAATAGCATCATCTGAATGCATCTTCTGTGTTATAAATATCTTCAATATTGTAAACTTTGATATTCATATTAAAGTTCTAATCATCAATATCAGTGCAAAGTCATTTGAAATTTCTAAAACATGTATGGCAATTGAATATTTCCCTCATTTTATGTAAAATGTTGGTCTTTTGACCAGGTTTTACAATCTGTTTTCAACCAAATAATCCTTTAAGATCGGTGGTGTGCGATTTTACTGGATAGGTTAATATTGAATAACAGCGTTAAAAATAATTATTTTGTGTGAACATTGCCTCCCTTTTCCCAAAAATATACTGTTTTATCATCTCGCCCCGACGTTGGTCGAGAAAGCGAGACTGAGGTGTTACTTTTCCGGCGGCGGCGGCGGCGTCATTATTTGCGTTAAAGTCCAGTTTGTTAAAATTATCCACTTGTATTTAAAGTTGGTCAGATTACTCAAAACATCATACTAAATACCTTACCTAAATTTAAAAGAAATCGTGTTACAGGTTTTGGTGTTTTCGGGCAAAAACTTAAAGTAGCTACTATAATATCATCATACTGAACATCTGACTGAAATTTGGAAGAAATTAGTTTGCAGGTTCTGCTGTTTTGGGGCGAAAACATGGGAATTTTGAGAATCTGCGTTAAAGTCCACTTGTTATAGTGTCACTGATATCACATTCAATTGAAACTTGGTGTTTTTACTGATATCATTATACTGAACAATTTGCAGGTAAACTAATGTTTTGGGGCAAAAACATGGGAATTTTGAGAATTTACGATAGCATCCACTATTGATAGTGTTATTGGTATGTAATTAAATAGAAACTTGGCCATGTTACAGATATCATCTTGCTGTATTTATTTTGTCATACTAATTTTTCCGTTGGGACTTAAACATTATCGGCAAAGGCGAGACATATAATTACGCGTAATTCTTGTTCTTACTAGCACTCTCAGTTTGTATGAACTATTGTTGCCCTCTTATCCATTCAAATTTGAAATTGTTGTTCACCCTAAAATAGCATCATCTGAATGCATCTTCTGTGTTCTAAATATCTTCAATATTGTAAACTTTGATATTCATGTTAAAGTTCTGATCATCGATATCAGTGCAAATTCATTTGAAATTTCTAAAACATGTATGGTAATTGAATATTTCCCTCAATTTATGTAAAATGTTGGTCTTTTGACCAGGTTTTACAATCTGTTTTCAACCAAATAATCCTTTAAGATCGTTGGTGTGCGATTTTACTGGATTTGTTGATATTGAATAAAAGCGTTAAAAATGATTATTTTGTCTTAACATTGCCTCCCTTTTTCCCAACAATATACTGTTTTGTTGTCTCGCCCCGACGATAGTCGAGAAAACGAGACTGAGGTGTTACTTTTCCGGCGGCAGTGTCAATATTTGCGTTAAAGTCCAGTTTGTTAAAATTATTCAATTGTATTAAAAATTAGTCACATTACTCAAAACATCATACTAAATACCTTACCTAAATTTAAAAGAAATCGTGTTACAGGTTTGGGTGTTTTCGGGCAAAAACTTAAAGTAGTTACTTATATCATCATACTCAACATCTGACTGAAATGTGGAGGAAATTAATTTGCAGGTTCTGCTGTTTTGGGGCAAAACGATGGGAATTCTGAGATTTGCGTTTAAGTCCAATATTTATAGTGTTACTGATATCACATTCAATTGAAACTTGGTGTTTTTACTGATATCATCATACTGAACAATTCGCAGGTAAACTAATGTTTTGGGGCAAAAACATGGGAATTTTGAGAATTTACGATAGTATCCACTATTTATAGTGTTATTGATATGTAATTGAATAGAAAGCCACGTAGATATCATCGTGCTGTATTTATTTTGTCATACTAATTTTTCCGTTGGGACTTAAACATTATCGGCAAGCGGTAAAGGCGAGACATATAATTACTCGTAATTCATGTTCTTACTAACACTCTCATTAGTTTTAAACTTGTGTCAATGTCCCTTATGTAAAAAACGTTTGTATGAACTATTATTGCCCTCTTATTCATTCAAATTTGAAATTGTTGTTCACCCCAAAATAGCATCATCTGAATGCATCTTCTGTGTTAAAATTTCTTCAATATTGAAAATTTTGATATTCATGTTAAAGTTCTGATCATCGATATCAGTGCAAATTCATTTGAAATTTCTAAAACTTGTATGGCAATTGAATATTTCCCTCAATTTATGTAAAATGTTGGTCTTTTGACCAGGTTTTACAATCTGTTTTCAACCAAATAATCCTTTAAGATCGTTGGTGTGCGATTTTACTGGATAGGTTGATATTGAATAAAAGCGTTATAAATAATTATTTTGTCTGAACAAAACCCAAATCCAATTAAAATAGTAACTTTTAAATTACTGTGTTTCGATGTCAATAACTTTAAGAATTCTTAATGACGTATATTTAATATTGTTAATGAACGGAAGCTCATATCCCTATATAATCTACCTAGAACTCACACGGGGAAAACTAAAGCTTACATGAATACAGTTGTAGGTAGTCGGGGAGTTGGAAGACTTCCCTACCCGGGGGATTAAGCCCAGACCACATCCGTGGGGTATTCTAGGTAAAGTTAACTCACCTTGAAAGCATTGCAGACGAATTCCGTGTAGTATGTATCACCGAATCTCATCTTGACAAAGTAATAACACTTTGTGGATTTTATACTAAAACAATATTTTCCGGAAAAACCGTGAACACTCTTAGGGTGGCGTGCCGTCGTCTATATTTCGCATCTAATTTCCGCCAAACGTCGTTTGGACTTAGAATTTCCTTCAGGTGAGGCTATTTGGTTGAAATGTTTTTTAAATTACACCTCGTATCTCCGTTGTACAGTATGGTGTACATTGACTGTAAATCCATTTTGAGAAAATTCTATAGAAAACGCACTTGATGAAAAACCTCACGTGATTATAGTTAGTGTTTTAACGTTGATATTCTTGTTGAAACTCGTCATAAACTTAATGATATCCGCACGCACTTGTTCACTAATGTAATACACCAGTCAACTCGGGTAGGTGATACACGTGCTTCACTCCTTGACCCCGTGCTCGTGAGCGAGTCATGCGTGACTGGTTTTGCCGATGTCATTGAAATTGATAGGGATGTTTCGGACCAAGATGCTACCCTTGTTGAATTTAATTTAATGTCTTTCTTACTAACAAATTGAAACGCATGAGATTTTGTGTTATAGAAATGCTGACTATCAAAATTTGATAACTTAATACAACAAACCGATTGTCAATCCGTATTTATAGATGTTTCTACGTGTGACGATATGTGTTCGATCTTAACAAATAAGTATTTAAAGTATGCCCATAAATGATGCATTTATCTAACTAAGTTCATTACTATTTAAAAAAAGACCGAATGAAAAAACGTGGTTTACACCAGAACTGAGACGTGAAATAAGGATTAAAATAGGCTGCACAAAACACTGAAAAGACTATTTTCTCAAGAAACGTAGGCCGAAAGAATTTTGTATGCTGATATAAATGAACTTTTAGATAATTATGCAAAAACTAACCAAAAAAGCTTCTGGAAACGGGTTTTGTAGATTAATTTAAAGTTCTGATGTATCCAACATTATCCCTTCCTTGACGGAATACAATTGCAGTAGGCGACGAACGAAAAGCTGACATTTTAAACAATTATTTTGTATCTATCTCTACTTTAGATGACACGGGTGTATCTTTACCACATATCGACATGAGAACACAAAGTAATATAGACAACATACATTTTACACAAACTGATATTATTTACATCATTTTATCGCTTAAGTTAGGTAAAGCAGTGGGATATGATAAAATTAGTCACCAAATGATTAAAAAGACTGCTTACACTGTTTCAGCTCCATCATTTCTTATATTTAGAAAGTCTCTTGATCAAGGACTTTATCCAAACTCCTGGAAAAAAACTTAAGTAATGTCTATCTCTGCTAATAGCTTTATTAAGCGCTGAAGGTAAAGTTTTTGAACAAGTTTGACCAAATATCGTCAAAGTTATTTTACTTGATAACTCATTATTATATAAATATCAATCAGGATTCCAGCAAGGTCACTCTTCAGTGCATCAATTTTGCTATTCCTTAATTACTGGCATCATAAATAGAAGGTCTCCCGGATATTTTGATATACAGTATGTCTGGACTTTATTTCGTAAAAAAAGAAATGTACCTTAATGGCCAATATACGTAACTTCTGGAATGTGATTTTGATTCTGAAGAATTCTGGAAAAAATATTAACATTGTGTAATGATAGTCAGAATGAATGTGTACAATGTAAGAGGGAATGTGTACCAGCATTCATATTAACATTAACATGGAGGTAACCCCCCTCTCTCTCCCCCTCTCATTATATAGTACAGTATGTTTGAAATAAAATCTAATTAAGCCATCTTATGATATGTATATTAAATTGAATATAGTGACTGGAAAGGGCATTGATACTAGTACTGTTCATGGAATTTGTACCCAATTTATTTGCAAATCAGCAATAAAATATTAAAACTAGCACCGTGACGGACCAGAGATCGGCATCAACTCTACACAGAATACACGAGAACAGCACCCCATCAGGCCGGATCTTGGTACCACCACCCATACAGAATACACACGGACAGCACCGCGACAGACCGGATCTTGGTACCACCACCCATACAGAATACACACGGACAGCACCGCGACAGACCGGATCTTGGTACCACCACCCATACAGAATACACACGGACAGCACCGCGACAGACCGGATCTTGGTACCACAACCCATACAGAATACACACGGACAGCACCCCGACAGACCGGATCTTGGTACCACCACCCATACAGAATACACACGGACAGCACCGCGACAGACCGGATCTTGGTACCACCACCCATACAGAATACACACGGACAGCACCCCGACAGACCAGATATTGGTACCACCACCCAAAAAGTATACACACGGACAGCACCCCGACAGACCAGATCTTGGTACCACCACCCATACAGAATACACAAGGACAGCACACCGACAGACCGGATCTTGGTACCACCACCCATACAGAATACACAAGGACAGTACCCCGACAGACCGAATCTTGGTACTACCATCCACACAGAATACATAAGGACAGTACCCCGACAGACCGGATCTTGGTACCACCACCCACACAGAATACACAAGGACAGCACACCGACAGACCGGATATTGGTACCACCAACCACAAAAAATACACAAGGACAGCACCCCGACAGACCGGATATTGGTACCACCACCTACACAGAATACACAAGGCCAGCACCCCGACAGACCGGATATTGGTACCACCAACCACAAAAAATACACAAGGACAGCACCCCGACAGACCGGATATTGGTACCACCAACCACAAAAAATACACAAGGACAGCACACCGACAGACCGGATATTGGTACCACCAACCACAAAAAATACACAAGGACAGCACCCCGACAGACCGGATCTTGGTACCACCACCCAAACAGTATACACAAGGACAGCACACCGACAGACCGGATCTTGGTACCACCACCTACACAGAATACACAAGGCCAGCACCCCGACAGACCGGATATTGGTACCACCAACCACAAAAAATACACAAGGACAGCACCCCGACAGACCGGATATTGGTACCACCACCTACACAGAATACACAAGGCCAGCACCCCGACAGACCGGATATTGGTACCACCACCAACACAGAATACACAAGGACAGTACCCCGACAGACCGGATCTTGGTACTACCACCCACACAGAATACACAATGACAGCGCCACGACAGACCAGATATTGGTACCACCACCCACACAGAATACACAAGGACAGTACCCCGACAGACCGGATATTGGATCCACCACCCACACAGAATACACAAGGACAGCGCCACGACAGACTAGATATTGGTACCACCACTCAAACAGAATACACAAGGACAGTACCCCGACAGACCGGATATTGGATCCACCACCCACACAGAATAAACAAGGACACAAACCTGACAGACCGGATATTGGTACCACCACCCACACATAACACACAAGGACAGCGCCACGACAGACCGGATCTTGGTACAACCACCCACACAGAATATACAAGGACAGCGCCACGACAGGCCGGATATTGGTACCACCATCCACACAGAATATACAAGGACAGCGCCACGACAGACCGGATATTGGTACCACCATCCACACAGAATATACAAGGACAGCGCCGCGACAGACCGGAACTTGGTACCACCACCCACACAGAATACACAAGGACAGTACCACGACGGACCGGATCTTGGTACCACCACCCAAAGATAATACACAAGGACAGCGCCACGACAGACCGGATCTTTGTACCACCACTCAAATAGGACACAAAGGATAAAGCCACGACAGACCGGAACTTGGTACCACCACTCATACAGAACAAAAAGGATAAAGCCACGACAGACCGGAACTTGGTACCACCACTCACGCAGGACACAAAGGACAGAGGAATGACAGACCGGAACTTGGTACCACCACTCATATAAGACACAAAGGATAAAGCCACGACAGACCGGAACTTTGTATCACCACTCATATAGAACACAAAGAAGAGCCACGACAGACCGGAACTTGGTACCAGCACTCATATAGAACACAAAGGAGAGCCACGACAGACCGGAACTTGGTACCATCACTCATACAGAATACAAAGGATAAAGTCACGACAGACCGGAACTTGGTACCATCACTCATATAGAACACAAAGGATAAAATCAAGACAGACCGGAACTTGGTACCACTACTCATATAGAACACAAAGGAGAGCCACGACCAACCGGAACTTGGTACCATCACTCATACAGAATACAAAGGATAAAGTCACGACGGACCGGAACTTGGTACCATCACTCATGCAGAACACAATGGATAAAGTCACGACAGACCGGAACTTGGTACCATCACTCATACAGGACTCAAAGGACAGAGCAGGGAAAAACCGGAGCTTGGTACCACCACTCATATAAAATACAAAAGAGAGCCAAGACAGACCGGAACTTGGTACCCTACTCATACAGAACACTAAGGAGAGCCACGACAGACCGGAAATTGGTACAACCACTCAAATAGAACACAAAGGAGAGTCACGACAGACCGGATCTTGGTACCATCACTTATATAAAACACAAAAGAGACCCACAACGGACCGGAACTTGGTACCACCAATCATATAAAACACAAAGGAGAGTCACGTCAGATCGGAACTTGGTACCACCACTCATATAGAACACAAAGAAAAGCCACGACAAACCTGACCTTGGTACCACCACTCATAAAGAACACAAAGGAGTGCAACGACAGACCAAAACTAGGTACCAACACTCGTATAGAACACAAAGGAGACAAACGACAGACCGGAACTTTGTACCACCATTCATACAGAACACAAAGGATTAAGTCACGACAAACCGGAATTTGGTACCAGCACTCGTATAGAACACAAAGGATAAAGTCACGACAGACTGGAATATGGTACCACCACTCATATAGAACACAAAGGAGAACCACGACCAACCGGAACTTGGTACCATCACTCATATAGAACACAAAGGATAAAGTAACGACAGACCGGAACCTGGTACCACCACTCATACAGAACACAAAGGATAAAGTCACGACAGACCGGAACTTGGTACCATCACTCATACAGAATACAAAGGATAAAGTCACGACGGACCGGAACTTGGTACCACCAATCACACAATAGAACACAAAGGATAAAGCCACGACAGACCGAAAGTTGATAACACAACTCGCCAAGAAAACAAAAAGATATCGCTCCAACAGACGAAAGCTTGGTCCTACAACTCACATACAATACACAAGGAAAGTGCAACGGCAGACCGGAACTTGTTACCACCACTGATATAGAACACAAAGGAGAGTCACGACAGACCGGAACTGGGTACTCCACTCATACAGAACACAAAGGAGAGGCAGGACAGACCGGAACTGGATACTCCACTCATACAGAACACGAAGGAGAGCCACGACAGACCGGAACTTGGTACAACCACTCATATAGAACACAAAAGAGACCCACAACGGACCGGAACTTGGTACCACCACACATACAAAACACAAAGGATAAAGTCACGACAGACCGGAACTTGGTACCAACATTCATACAGAGTACAAAGGATAAAATCACGACAGACCGGAACCTGGTACTACCAATCACACAATAGAACAAAAAGTATAAAGCCACGACAGACCGAAAGTTGGTAACACAACTCGCCAAGAAAACAAAAATATATCGCTCCAACAGACGACATCTTGGTCCTACAACTCACATACAATACACACGGAAAGTGCAACGGCATACCTGAACTTGGTAGTACCACTCACACAGGACACAAAGGACTGAGCAAAGACATAACGGAACTTGTTACCACCACTCATATAGAACACAAAGGAGAGCCACGACAGACCAGAAGTTGGTACCACCACTCACACAGGACACAAAGGACAGAGCAAAGACAGACCGGAGCTTGGTACCACCACTCATATAGAATATAAAGGAGAGCCACGACAGACCGGAACTTGGTACCACCACTCACACAAGACACAAAGGAGAGCATAGACATAACGGAACTTGGTACAACCACTAATATAGAACACAAAGGAGAGCCACTACAGACCGGAACTTGGTACCATCACTCATACAGAACACAAAGGATAAAGTCACGACAGACCGGAACTTGGTACCACCAATCACACAATAGAACACAAAGGATAAAGCCATGACAGACCGAAAGTTGGTAACACAACTCGCCAAGAAAACAAAAAGATATCGCTCCAACAGACGAAAGCTTGGTCCTATAACTCACATACAATACACAAGGAAAGTGTAACGGCAGACCGGAACTTGGTACCACCACTCATATAGGACACAAAGGATAAAGCCACGACAGACCAGAACTTTGTACCATCACTCATATAGAACACAAAGGAGAGCCACGACAGACCGGAACTTGGTACCAGCAATCACACAATAGAACACAAAGGATCAAGCCACGACAGACCGGAACTTTGTACCACCACTCATACAGAACACAAAGGAGAGCCTCTACAGACCGGAACTTGGTACCACCACTCACCCAGGACACAAAGGACAGAGCAAAGACATAACTGAACGTGGTACCACCACTCATATAGAACACAAAGGACAGCACCGCGACAGACCGGATCTTGGTACCACCAACCACATAGAATACATAAGGAAGCGCCACAACAGACCGGAAAATGGTTCCACCACTCATAGAGAACAAAAAGGATAAAGCCACGACAGACCGGAACTTGGTACCACCACTCACACAGGACACAAAGGACAGAGCAAAGACAGACCGGAGCTTGGTACCACCACTCATATAGAACACAAAGGAGAGCCACGACAGACCGGAACTTGGTACCATCACTCATACAGAATACAAAGGATAAAGTCACGACAGACCGGAACTTGGTACCACCACTCACACAGGACACAAAGGACAGAGCAAAGACATAACGGAACTTGGTACCACCAATCATATAGAACACAAAGGAGAGCCACGACGGACTGGAACTTGGTACCACCAATCATATAGAACAGGAAGGAGAGCCACGACGCACCGGAACTTGGTACCACCACTCACACAGGACACAAAGGACAGAGCAAAGACATAACGGAACTTGGTACCACCAATCATATAGAACACAAAGGAGAGCCATGACAGACCAGAAATTGGTACCACCACTCACACAGGACTCAAAGGACAGAGCAAAGACAGACCGCAACTTGGTACCACCACTCATATAGAATATAAAGGAGAGCCACGACGGACAAGAACTTGGTACCACCACACATACAAAACACAAAGGATAAAGTCACGACAGACCGGAACATGGTACAACCACCCATATAGAACACAAAGGAGAGCCACGACCAACCGGAACTTGGTACCACCACTCACACAGGACACAAAGGACAGAGCAAAGACAGACCGGAGCTTGGTACCACCACTCATATAGAATATAAAGGAGAGCCACGACAGACCGGAACTTGGTACCACCACTCACACAAGACACAAAGGAGAGCATAGACATAACGGAACTTGGTACAACCACTAATATAGAACACAAAGGAGAGCCACTACAGACCGGAACTTGGTACCATCACTCATACAGAACACAAAGGATAAAGTCACGACAGACCGGAACTTGGTACCACCAATCACACAATAGAACACAAAGGATAAAGCCACGACAGACCGAAAGTTGGTAACACAACTCGCCAAGAAAACAAAAAGATATCGCTCCAACAGACGAAAGCTTGGTCCTATAACTCACATACAATACACAAGGAAAGTGCAACGACAGACCGGAACTTGGTACCACCAATCACACAATATAACACAAAGAATAAAGCCACGACAGACCGGGACTTTGTACCACCACTCATACAGAACACAAAGGATAAAGTCACGACAAACCGGAACTTAGTACCATCACTCATATAGAACACAAAGGATAAAGTCACGACAAACCGGAACTTGGACCATTACTCATATAGAACACAAAGAATCAAGGCACGACAGACCGGAACTTGGTACCACCACTCATATAGAACACAAAGGATAAAGCCACGAACGACCGACATTTGTTACCACCACTCATACAGAACACAAAGGAGAGCCACAACAGACCGGAACTTGGTACAACCACTCATATCGAACACAAAGGATAAAGTCACGACAGACCGGAACTTGGTACCAACCCTCATATCGAACACAAGAGAGAGCCACGACGGACCGGAACTTGGTACCGCCACTCATACAGAACACAAAGGATAAAGTTACGACAGACCGGAACTTGGTACCACCACTCACACAGGACACAAATGACAGAGCAAAGACAGACCGGAACTTGGTACCACCACTCATACAGAACACAAAGGAGGGCCACGACAGACTGGAACTTGGTACCACCAATCACACAATAGAACACAATGGATAAAGCCGCGACAGAACGGCACTCGCTACCACCACTCATATCGAACACAAAAGAGAGCCAAGGCGGACCAAAACGTGGTACCACCACTCATACAGAACACAAAGGAGAGCCACGACAGACCGGAACTTGGTACAACCACTCATATAGAACACAAAAGATAAAGTCACGACAGACTGGAACTTGGTACCACCACTCATATAGAACACAAAGGATAAAGCCACGACAGACCGCAACTAGGTACCACCACTCACACAGGACACAAATGACAGAGCAAAGACAGGCCGGAACTTGGTTCCACCACTCATATAGAACATAAAAGATAAAGTGACGACAGACCGGAACTTGATACCACCACTCATATAGAACACAAGAGAGAGACACGACCGATCAGAACTTGGTGCCACAATTCATACAGAACACAAAAGATAAAAGTACGACAGACCGGAACTTGGTACAACCACTCATACAGAACAAAAAGGAAAACCACGACAAACCGGAACTTGGAACTACCACCCATACAGAACAAAAAGGAGAACCACGAAAGACCGGAACTTGGTACCACCAATCACACAATAGAACAAAAAGGACAGAGCCACGACAGACCGGAACTTGGTACTACCAATCACACAATAGAACAAAAAGGACAGAGCCGTGACAGACCGGAACCTTTTACCACCACTCATATAAAAGACAAAGGAGAGCCACGACAGACCGGAACTTGGTACCACCACTCATACAGAACACAAAGGATAAAGTCACGACGGACTGCAACTTGGTACAACCACTCATATAGAACACAAAAGATAAAGTGACGACAGACCGAAACTTGGTACCACCACTCATATAGAACACAAGAGAGAGCCACGACGGACCGGAACTTGGTACCATCACTCATACAGAACACAAAGGATAAAGTCACGACGGACTGCAACTTGGTACAACCACTCATATAGAATACAAAGGATAAAGTCACGACAGACCAAAACTTGGTACCACCACTCACACAGGACACAAAGAACAGAGCAAAGACAGACCGGAACTTGGTACCACCAATCATACAGAACACAAAGGAGTGCCACGACAGACTGGAATTTGGTACCACCAATTACACAATAGAACACAAAGGACGGATCCACGACAGACTGGAACTTGGTACCACCACTCATATAGAACACAAAGGATAAAGCCACGACAGACCGGAACTTGGTACAACCACTCATACATGACACAAATGACAGAGCAAAGACAGACCGAAACTTGGTACCACCACTCATACAGAACACAAAGGAGAGCCCCGACAGACCGGAACTTGGTACAACCACTCATATAGAACACAAAAGATAAAGTCACGACAGACTGGAACTTCGTACCACCACTCATATAGAACACAAAGGATAAAGCCACGACAGACCGGAACTTGGTACCACCACTCACACAGGACACAAATGACAGAGCAAAGACAGACCGGAACTTGGTACCACCAGTCATATAGAACACACGAGAGAGCCAAGACCGACCGGAACTTGGTACCACCATTCATAAAGAACACAAAGGATAAAGGTACGACAGACCGGAATTTGGTACCACCACTCACACAGGACACAAATGACAGTGCAAAGACAGACCGGAACTTGGTACAACCACTCATACAGAACAAAAAGGAGAACCATGAAAGACCGGAACTTGGTACCACCAATCACACAATAGAACAAAAAAGGACAGAGCCACGACAGACCGGAACCTTGTACCACCACTCATATAAAAAACAAAGGAGAGCCAAGACAGACCGGAACTTGGTACTACCACTCATACAGAACACAATGGACGGAGCCAAGACAGACTGGAACTTGGTACCACCACTCATACAGACCACAAAGGATAAAGTCACGACGGACTGCAACTTGGTACAACCACTCATATAGAATACAAAGGATAAAGTCACGACAGACTGCAACTTGGTACAACCACTCATATAGAACACAAAAGATAAAGTCACGACAGACCAAAACTTGGTACCACCACTCACACAGGACACAAAGAACAGAGCAAAGACAGACCGGAACTTGGTACCACCAATCATACTGAACACAAAGGAGTGCCACGACAGACTGGAACTTGGTACCACCAATTACACAATATAACACAAAGGACGGATCCACGACAGACTGGAACTTGGTACCACCACTCATATAGAACACAAAGGATAAAGCCACGACAGACCGGAACCTGGTACCACCACTCATACAGGACACAAATGACAGAGCAAAGACAGACCGAAACTTGGTACCACCACTCATACAGAACACAAAGGAGAGCCACGACAGACCGGAACTTGGTACAACCACTCATATAGAACACAAAAGATAAAGTCACGACAGACTGGAACTTCGTACCACCACTCATATAGAACACAAAGGATAAAGCCACGACAGACCGGAACTTGGTACCACCACTCACACAGGACACAAATGACAGAGCAAAGACAGACCGGAACTTGGTACCATCAGTCATATAGAACACACGAGAGAGCCAAGACCGACCGGAACTTGGTACCACCATTCATACAGAACACAAAGGATAAAGGTACGACAGACCGGAACTTGGTACCACCACTCACACAGGACACAAATGACAGTGCAAAGACAGACCGGAACTTGGTACAACCACTCATACACAACAAAAAGGAGAACCACGAAAGACCGGAACTTAGTACCACCAATCACACAATAGAACAAAAAAGGACAGAGCCACGACAGACCGGAACCTTGTACCACCACTCATATAAAAAACAAAGGAGAGCCAAGACAGACCGGAACTTGGTACTACCACTCATACAGAACACAATGGACGGAGCCAAGACAGACCGGAACTGGGTACCACCACTCATACAGAACACAAAGGATAAAGTCACGACGGACTGCAACTTGGTACAACCACTCATATAGAATACAAAGGATAAAGTCACGACAGACTGCAACTTGGTACAACCACTCATATAGAACACAAAAGATAAAGTGACGACAGACCGAAATTTGGTACCACCACTTAACACAAGAGAGAGCCACGACGGACCGAAACTTGGTACCACCACTCATACAGAACACAAAGGATAAAGTTACGACGGACTGCAACTTGGTACCACCACTCATATAGAATACAAAGGATAAAGTCACGACGGACCGAAACTTGGTACCACCACTCACACAGTACACAAAGGATAAAGTTACGACGGACTGCAGCTTGGTACAACCACTCATATAGAATACAAAGGATAAAGTCACGACCGACCGGAACTTGGTACCGCCACCCATACAGAACACAAAGGATAAAGTCACGACAGACCAGAACTTGGTAACACCACTCACACAGTACACAAAGAACAGAGCAAAGACAGACCGGAAGTTGGTACCACCACTCATACAGAACACAAAGGAGGGCCACGACAGACTGGAACTTGGTACCACCAATCACACAATAGAACACAAAGGATAAAGTCACGACAGACCAGAACTTGGTAACACCACTCACACAGTACACAAAGAACAGAGCAAAGACAGACCGGAAGTTGGTTCCACCACTCATACAGAACACAAAGGATAAAGCTACGACAGACCGGAACTTGGAACCACCACTCATACAGAACACAAAGGAGAGCCACAACAGACAGGAACTTGGTATCACCAATCATACAGAACACAAAGAATAAAGCCACGACTGACCGGCACTCGGTACCACCATTCATACAGAACACAAAAGAGAGCCACAACAGACCGGAACTTGGTACCACCACTTATATCGAACACAAAAGGGAGCCACGACGGACCAAAACTTGGAACCGCCACTCATACAAAACACAAAGGAGAGACACGACAGACCGGAACTTCGTACAACCAGTCATACAAGAACAAAAAGAAAAGCCACGACAGAGCGGAACTTGGTACTACCAATCACACAACAGAACAAAAAGGAGAACCACGACAGACCGGAACTTGGTACCACCACTCATATCGAACACAAAAGGGAGCCACGACGGACCAAAACTTGGTACCGCCACTCATACAAAACACAAAGGAGAGCCACGACAGACCGGAACTTGGTACAACCACTAATACAGAACAAAAAGAAAAGCCACGACAGACCGAAACTTGGTACTACCAATCACACAATAGAACAAAAAGGAGAACCACGACGAACCGGAACTTGGTACCACCAATCACACAATAGAACAAAAAGGACAGAGCCGTGACAGACCGGAACTTGGTACCACCAATCACACAATAGAACACAAAGGACAGAGCCACGACAGACCGGAACTTGGTACCACAACTCACACAGGAATCACAAGAACAGAGCAAAGATATAACGGAACTTCATACCACCACTCATATGGAACACATAGGAAAGTGCCACGACAAACCGGAACTTGGTACCTACACTCATATAGAACATATAGGATAGAGCCACGACCGGCCGGAACTTGGTACCACCATTCATACAGAACACAAAGGAGAGCCACGACAGACCGGAATTTTGTACAACCACTCATATAGAACACAAAGGATAAAGTCACGACAGACCGGAACTTGGTACGACCACTCATATAGAACACAAAGGAGAACCACGACCGACCGGAACCTGGTACAACCACTCATACAGAACACAAAGGAGAGCCACGACAAACCGGAACTTGGTACCACCACTCCTGCAGAACACAAAGGAGAGCAACGGCAGACCGGAACTTGGTACCGCCAATCACACAATAGAACACAAAGGACAGAGCCACGACAGACCGGAACTTGGTACAACCACTCCCATCGATCACAAAGGATAAAGTTACAACAGACTGGAACTTGGTACAACCACTCATATAGAACACAAATGATAAAGCCACGACAGACCGGAACTTGGTACCACCACTCATATGGGACACAAAGGACAGAGCAAAGACAGACCTAACTTGGTACAACCACTCATATAGAACACAAAAGAGAGCCACGATAGACCGGAACTTGGTACCACCACTCCCATCGATCACAAATGATAAAGTCACGACAGACTGGAACTTGGTACAACCACTCATATAAAACACAAGAGAGAGTCACGACGGACCGGAACTAGGTATCACCACTCATACAGAACACAAAGGAGAGCCACGACAGACCGGAACCTGGTACCACCAATTACACAATAGAACACAAAGGACGATCAACGATAGACTGGAACTTGGTACCACCACTCATATAGAACACAAAGGATAAAGCCACGACAGACGGGAACTTGGTACCACCACTCATACAGAACACAAAGTAGAGTCACGACGGACCAGAACTTGGTACAACAACTCCCATGGATCACAAAAGATAAAGTGACGACAGACCGGAACTTGGAACCACCACTCATATAGAACACAAAAGAGAGCCACGACGGACCGGAACTTGGTACCACCACTCATACAGAACACAAAGGATAAAGTCACGACGGACTGCAACTTGGTACAACCACTCATATAAAATACAAAGGATAAAGTCACGACCGACCGGAACTTGGTACCGCCACCCATACAGAACAGAAAGGATGCAGCCACGACAGACCGGCACCCGGTACCACCATTCATACAGAACACAAATGATAAAGCAACGACAGACCGGAACTTGATACCACCACTCACACAGGACACAAAGGACAGAGCAAAGACAGACCGGAACTTGGTGCCACCACTCATACAGAACACAAAGGAGAGCCACGACAGACCGGAACTTGGTACCACTAATCATACAGAACACAAAGGATAAAGCTACGACAGACCGGAACTTGGTACCACCACTCACACAGGACACAAAGGACAGAGCAAAGACAGACCGGAACTTGGTACTACCAATCATACAGAACACAAAGGATAGCCACGACCAACCGGAACTTGCTACCACCAATCACACAATAGAACACAAAGGATAAAGACACGACAGACCGGCACTCGGTACCACCACTCATACGGAACACAAAAGAGAGCCACGACAGACCGGAACTTGGTACCACCACTCATATCGAACACAAAAGGGAGCCACGACGGACCAAAACTTGGTACAACCACTAATACAGAACAAAAAGGAAAGCCACGACAGACCGAAGCTTGGTACTACCAATCATACAACAGAACAAAAAGGAGAACCACGACAGACCGGAACTTGGTACCACCAATCACACAATAGAACACAAAGGACAGAGCCACGACAGACCGGAACTTGGTACCACAACTCACACAGGAATCACAAGAACAAAGCAAAGAGATAACGGAACTTCATACCACCACTCATATGGAACACATAGGAAAGTGCCACGACAAACCGGAACTTGGTACCACCACTCATACAGAACACAAAGAATAGAGTCACGACAAACCGGAACTTGGTACCACCACTCATATAGAACACAAAAGAGAGCCACGATAGACCGGAACTTGGTACCATCACTCATATAGAACACAAAGGATAAGGTCACGACAGACCGGAACTTGGTACCATCACTCATACAGAACACAAAGGATAAAGTCACGACAGACCGGAACTTGGTACCAACATTCATACAGAACACAAAGGATAAAGTCACGACAGACCGGAACCTGGTATCACCAATCACACAATAGAACACAAAGTATAAAACCACGACAGACCGAAAGTTGGTAACACAACTCGCCAAGAAAACAAAAAGATATCGCTCCAACAGACGAAGGCTTGGTCCTACAACTCACATACAATACACAAGGAAAGTGAAACGACAGAACGGAACTTGGTACTACCACTCACACAGGACACAAAGGACAGAGCAAAAACAGACCAGAATTTGGTACCACGACTCATATAGGACACAAAGGATAAAGCCAAGACAGACCGGAACTTTGTACCACCACTCATATAGAACACAAAGGAGAGCCACGACAGACCGGAACTTGGTACCAGCAATCACACAATAGAACACAAAGGATAAAGCCACGACAGACCGGAACTTTGTACCACCACTCATATAGAACACAAAGGAGAGCCACGACAGACCGGAACTTGGTACCAGCAATCACACAATAGAACACAAAGGATCAAGCCACGACAGACCGGAACTTTGTACCACCACTCATACAGAACACAAAGAAGAGCCACGACAGACCGGAACTTGGTACCACCACTCGTACAGAACACAAAGGAGAACCACGACAGACCAGAACTAGGTACCACCACTCATATAGAACACAAAGGACATCACCGCGACAGACCGGATCTTGGTACCACCAACCACATAGAATACATAAGGAAGCGCCACAACAGACCGGAACTTGGTACCACCATTCACACAAGACACAAAGGACAGAGCAAAGACAATCCGGAACTTGGTACCACCAATCATATCGGACACACAGGATAGAGCCACGACGGACCGGAACTTGGTACCAGCACTCATATATAACACAAAGGAGAGCCACGACAGACCGGAACTTGGTACCACCAATCACACAATATAACACAAAGAATAAAGCCACGACAGACCGGGACTTTGTACCACCACTCATGCAGAACACAAAGGAGAGCAACGACAGACCGGAACTTAGTACCACCACTCATACAGAACGCAAAGGATAAAGTCACGACAAACCGGAACTTGGTACCATCACTCATATAGAGCACAAAGGATAAAGTCACGACAAACCAGAACTTGGTACCATCACTCATATAGAACACAAAGAATCAAGGCACGACAGACCGGAACTTGGTACCATCACTCATACAGAAAACAAAGGATATAGTCACGAAGGACCGGAACTTGGTACCACCACTCATACAGAACACAAAGGAGAGCCCCAACAGACCGGAACTTGGTACAACCGTTCATATAGAACACAAAGGATAAAGCCACGACCGACCGAAATTTGTTACCACCACTCATACAGAACACAAAGGAGAGCCACAACAGACCGGAACTTGGTACAACCACTCATATAGAACACAAAGGATAAAGTCACGACAGACCGGAACTTGGTACCAACCCTCATATCGAACACAAGAGAGAGCCACGACGGACCGGAACTTGGTACCGCCACTCATACAGAACACAAAGGATAAAGTAACGACCGACCGGAACTTGGTACCACCATTCATACAGAACACAAAGGATAAAGTTACGACAGACCGGAACTTGGTACCACCACTCACACAGGACACAAATGACAGAGCAAAGACAGACCGGAACTTGGTACCACCACTCA
Source organism: Mimachlamys varia (assembly GCA_947623455.1). NCBI lineage: Eukaryota > Metazoa > Mollusca > Bivalvia > Pectinida > Pectinidae > Mimachlamys > Mimachlamys varia. Next base: position 7,933,773 of record OX392531.1, read on the forward strand.
TACAGAACACAAAGGAGGGCCACGACAGACTGGAACTTGGTACCACCAATCACACAATAGAACACAATGGATAAAGCCGCGACAGAACGGCACTCGCTACCACCACTCATATCGAACACAAAAGAGAGCCACGGCGGACCAAAACGTGGTAACACCACTCATACAGAACACAAAGGAGAGCCACGACAGACCGGAACTTGGTGCAACCACTCATATAGAACACAAAAGATAAAGTCACGACAGACTGGAACTTGGTACCACCACTCATATAGAACACAAAGGATAAAGCCACGACAGACCGGAACTAGGTACCACCACTCATACAGAACACAAAGGAGAGCCACGACAGACCGGAACTTGGTACCACCAATCACACAATATAACACAAAGAATAAAGCCACGACAGACCGGGACTTTGTACCACCACTCATGTAGAACACAAAGGAGAGCAACGACAGACCGGAACTTAGTACCACCACTCATACAGAACGCAAAGGATAAAGTCACGACAAACCGGAACTTGGTACCATCACTCATATAGAGCACAAAGGATAAAGTCACGACAAACCAGAACTTGGTACCATCACTCATATAGAACACAAAGAATCAAGGCACGACAGACCGGAACTTGGTACCATCACTCATACAGAAAACAAAGGATATAGTCACGAAGGACCGGAACTTGGTACCACCACTCATACAGAACACAAAGGAGAGCCACAACAGACCGGAACTTGGTACAACCGTTCATATAGAACACAAAGGATAAAGTCACGACAGACTGGAACTTGGTACCACCACTCATATAGAACACAAAGGATAAAGCCACGACCGACCGACATTTGTTACCACCACTCATACAGAACACAAAGGAGAGCCACAACAGACCGGAACTTGGTACAACCACTCATATAGAACACAAAGGATAAAGTCACGACAGACCGGAACTTGGTACCAACCCTCATATCGAACACAAGAGAGAGCCACGACGGACCGGAACTTGGTACCGCCACTCATACAGGACACAAAGGATAAAGTAACGACCGAGCGGAACTTGGTACCACCATTCATACAGAACACAAAGGATAAAGTTACGACAGACCGGAACTTGGTACCACCACTCACACAGGACACAAATGACAGAGCAAAGACAGACCGGAACTTGATACCACCACTCATACAGAACACAAAGGAGGGCCACGACAGACTGGAACTTGGTACCACCAATCACACAATAGAACACAATGGATAAAGCCGCGACAGAACGGCACTCGCTACCACCACTCATATCGAACACAAAAGAGAGCCACGGCGGACCAAAACGTGGTACCACCACTCATACAGAACACAAAGGAGAGCCACGACAGACCGGAACTTGGTACAACCACTCATATAGAACACAAAAGATAAAGTCACGACAGACTGGAACTTGGTACCACCACTCATATAGAACACAAAGGATAAAGCCACGACAGACCGGAACTAGGTACCACCACTCATACAGAACACAAAGGAGAGCCACGACAGACCGGAACTTGGTACCACCAATCACACAATATAACACAAAGAATAAAGCCACGACAGACCGGGACTTTGTACCACCACTCATGTAGAACACAAAGGAGAGCAACGACAGACCGGAACTTAGTACCACCACTCATACAGAACGCAAAGGATAAAGTCACGACAAACCGGAACTTGGTACCATCACTCATATAGAGCACAAAGGATAAAGTCACGACAAACCAGAACTTGGTACCATCACTCATATAGAACACAAAGAATCAAGGCACGACAGACCGGAACTTGGTACCATCACTCATACAGAAAACAAAGGATATAGTCACGAAGGACCGGAACTTGGTACCACCACTCATACAGAACACAAAGGAGGGCCACGACAGACTGGAACTTGGTACCACCAATCACACAATAGAACACAATGGATAAAGCCGCGACAGAACGGCACTCGCTACCACCACTCATATCGAACACAAAAGAGAGCCACGGCGGACCAAAACGTGGTACCACCACTCATACAGAACACAAAGGAGAGCCACGACAGACCGGAACTTGGTACCACCAATCACACAATATAACACAAAGAATAAAGCCACGACAGACTGGGACTTTGTACCACCACTCATGTAGAACACAAAGGAGAGCAACGACAGACCGGAACTTAGTACCACCACTCATACAGAACGCAAAGGATAAAGTCACGACAAACCGGAACTTGGTACCATCACTCATATAGAGCACAAAGGATAAAGTCACGACAAACCAGAACTTGGTACCACCACTCATACAGAACACAAAGGAGAGCCACAACAGACCGGAACTTGGTACAACCGTTCATATAGAACACAAAGGATAAAGTCACGACAGACCGGAACTTGGTACCACCACTCATATAGAACACAAAGGATAAAGCCACGACCGACCGACATTTGTTACCACCACTCATACAGAACACAAAGGAGAGCCACAACAGACCGGAACTTGGTACAACCACTCATATAGAACACAAAGGATAAAGTCACGACAGACCGGAACTTGGTACCAACCCTCATATCGAACACAAGAGAGAGCCACGACGGACCGGAACTTGGTACCGCCACTCATACAGAACACAAAGGATAAAGTAACGACCGACCGGAACTTGGTACCACCATTCATACAGAACACAAAGGATAAAGTTACGACAGACCGGAACTTGGTACCACCACTCACACAGGACACAAATGACAGAGCAAAGACAGACCGGAACTTGGTACCACCACTCATACAGAACACAAAGGAGGGCCACGACAGACTGGAACTTGGTACCACCAATCACACAATAGAACACAATGGATAAAGCCGCGACAGAACGGCACTCGCTACCACCACTCATATCGAACAAAAAAGAGAGCCACGGCGGACCAAAACGTGGTACCACCACTCATACAGAACACAAAGGAGAGCCACGACAGACCGGAACTTGGTACAACCACTCATATAGAACACAAAAGATAAAGTCACGACAGACTGGAACTTGGTACCACCACTCATATAGAACACAAAGGATAAAGCCACGACAGACCGGAACTAGGTACCACCACTCACACAGGACACAAATGACAGAGCAAAGACAGGCCTGAACTTGGTACCACCACTCATATAGAACACAAAAGATAAAGTGACGACAGACCGGAACTTAATACCACCACTCATATAGAACACAAGAGAGAGACACGACCGACCAGAACTTGGTACCACAATTCATACAGAACACAAAGGATAAAGGTACGACAGACCGGAACTTGGTACAACCACTCATACAGAACAAAAAGGAAAACCACGACAAACAGGAACTTGGTACTACCACCCATACAGAACAAAAAGGAGAACCACGAAAGACCGGAACTTGGTACCACCAATCACACAATAGAACAAAAAGGACAGAGCCGTGACAGACCGGAACTTGGTACTACCACTCACACAATAGAACAAAAAGGACAGAGCCACGACGGACCGGAACCTTTTACCACCACTCATATAAAAAACAAAGGAGAGCCACGACAGACCGGAACTTGGTACCAGCAATCACACAATAGAACACAAAGGATCAAGCCACGACAGACCGGCACTTTGTACCACCACTCATACAGAACATAAAGGAGAGCCACGACAGACCGAAATTTGGTACCACCAATCGTACAGAACACAAAGGAGAACCACGACAGACCGAAATTTGGTACCACCACTCATATAGAACACAAAGGACAGCACCGCGACAGACCGGATCTTGGTACCACCAACCACATAGAATACATAAGGAAGCGCCACAACAGACCGGAACATGGTTCCACCACTCATAGAGAACAAAAAGGATACAGCCACGACAGACCAGAACTTGGTATCACCATTCACACAGGACACAAAGGACAGAACAAAGACAATCCGGAACTTGGTACCACCAATCATATCGGACACACAGGATAGAGCCACGACGGACCGGAATTTGGTACCAGCACTCATATATAACACAAAGGAGAGCCACGACAGACCGGAACTTTGTACAACCACTCATACAGAACACAAAGGAGAGCCACGACAGACCGGAACTTGGTACCACCAATCACACAATATAACACAAAGAATAAAGCCACGACAGACCGGGACTTTGTACCACCACTCATACAGAACACAAAGGATAAAGTCACGACAAACCGGAACTTGGTACCATCACTCATATAGAACACAAAGGATAAAGTCACGACAAACCGGAACTTGGTACCATCACTCATATAGAACACAAAGAATCAAGGCACGACAGACCGGAACTTGGTACCATCACTCATACAGATAAAAAAAGGATATAGTCACGAAGGACCGGAACTTGGTACCACCACTCATACAGAACACAAAGGAGAGCCCCAACAGACCGGAACTTGGTACAACCGTTCATATAGAACACAAAGGATAAAGTCACGACAGACCGGAACTTGGTACCACCACTCATATAGAACACAAAGGATAAAGCCACGACCGACCGACATTTGTTACCACCACTCATACAGAACACAAAGGAGAGCCACAACAGACCGGAACTTGGTACAACCACTCATATAGAACACAAAGGATAAAGTCACGACAGACCGGAACTTGGTACCAACCCTCATATCGAACACAAGAGAGAGCCACGACGGACCGGAACTTGGTACCGCCACTCATACAGAACACAAAGGATAAAGTTACGACAGACCGGAACTTGGTACCACCACTCACACAGGACACAGATGACAGAGCAAAGACAGACCGGAACTTGGTACCACCAATCACACAATAGAACACAATGGATAAAGCCGCGACAGAACGGCACTCGCTACCACCACTCATATCGAACACAAAAGAGAGCCACGGCGGACCAAAACGTGGTACCACCACTCATACAGAACACAAAGGAGAGCCACGACTGACCGGATCTTGGTACTACCACTCACACAATCGAACAAAAAGGACAGAGCCACGACGGACCGGAACCTTTTACCACCACTCATATAAAAAACAAAGGAGAGCCACGACAGACCGGAACTTGGTACCAGCAATCACACAATAGAACACAAAGGATCAAGCCACGACAGACCGGCACTTTGTACCACCACTCATACCGAACACAAAGGAGAGCCACGACAGACCGGAACTTGGTACCACCAATCGTACAGAACACAAAGGAGAACCACGACAGACCGGAACTAGGTACCACCACTCATATAGAACACAAAGGACAGCACCGCGACAGACCGGATCTTGGTACCACCAACGACATAGAATACATAAGGAAGCGCCACAACAGACCGGAACATGGTTCCACCACTCATAGAGAACAAAAAGGATACAGCCACGACAGACCAGAACTTGGTACCACCATTCACACAGGACACAAAGGACAGAGCAAAGACAATCCGGAACTTGGTACCACCAATCATATCGGACACACAGGATAGAGCCACGACGGACCGAAATTTGGTACCATCACTCATATATAACACAAGAGAGAGACACGACCGACCAGAACTTGGTACCACCACTCATACAGAACACAAAGGAGAGCCACGACAGACCGGAACTTGGTACCACCAATCACACAATATAACACAAAGAATAAAGCCACGACAGACCGGGACTTTGTACAACCACTCATACAGAACACAAAGGATAAAGTCACGACAAACCGGAACTTGGTACCATCACTCATATAGAACACAAAGGAGAACCACGAAAGACCGGAACTTGGTACCACCAATCACACAATAGAACAAAAAGGACAGAGCCACGACAGACCGGAACCTTTTACCACCACTCATATAAAAAACAAAGGAGAGCCACGACAGACCGGAACTTGGTACCACCACTCATACAAAACACAAAGGATAAAGTCACGACAGACTGCAACTTGGTACAACCACTCATATAGAACACAAAAGATAAAGTGACGACAGACCGAAACTTGGTACCACCACTCATATAGAACACAAGAGAGAGCCACGACGGACCGGAACTTGGTACCATCACTCATACAGAACACAAAGGATAAAGTCACGACGGACTGCAACTTGGTACAACCACTCATATAGAACACAAAGGATAAAGCCACGACCGACCGACATTTGTTACCACCACTCATACAGAACACAAAGGAGAGCCACAACAGACCGGAACTTGGTACAACCACTCATATAGAACACAAAGGATAAAGTCACGACAGACCGGAACTTGGTACCAACCCTCATATCGAACACAAGAGAGAGCCACGACGGACCGGAACTTGGTACCGCCACTCATACAGAACACAAAGGATAAAGTTACGACAGACCGGAACTTGGTACCACCACTCACACAGGACACAGATGACAGAGCAAAGACAGACCGGAACTTGGTACCACCAATCACACAATAGAACACAATGGATAAAGCCGCGACAGAACGGCACTCGCTACCACCACTCATATCGAACACAAAAGAGAGCCACGGCGGACCAAAACGTGGTACCACCACTCATACAGAACACAAAGGAGAGCCACGATAGACTGGAACTTGGTACCACCACTCATATAGAACACAAAGGATAAAGCCACGACAGACCGGAACTTGGTACCACCACTCATACAGAACACAAAGGAGAGCCACGACAGACAGGAACTTGGTACAACCACTCATATAGAACACAAAAGATAAAGTGACGACAGACCGAAACTTGGTACCACCACTCATATAGAACCAGGAGAGAGCCACGACGGACCGGAACTTGGTACCATCACTCATACAGAACACAAAGGATAAAGTCACGACGGACTGCAACTTGGTACAACCACTCATATAGAATACAAAGGATAAAGTCACGACCGACCGGAACTTGGTACCGCCACCCATACAGAACACAAAGAACAGAGCAAAGACAGACCGGAACTTGGTACCACCAATCATACAGAACACAAAGGAGAGCCACGACAGACTGGAACTTGGTACCACCAATTACACAATAGAACACAAAGGACGGATCCACGACAGACTGGAACTTGGTACCACCTCTCATATAGAACACAAATGACAAAGCCACGACAGACCGGAACTTGGTACCACCACTCATATGGGACACAAATGACAGAGCAAAGACAGACCGAAACTTGGTACCACCACTCATACAGAACACAAAAGAGGGCCACGACAGACTGGAACTTGGTACCACCAATCACACAATAGAACACAATGGATAAAGCCGCGACAGAACGGCTATCGCTACCACCACTCACACAGGACACAAATGACAGAGCAAAGACAGACCGGAACTTGGTACCACCAGTCATATAGAACACAAGAGAGAGCCAAGACCGACCGGAACTTGGTACCACCATTCATACAGAACACAAAGGATAAAGGTACGACAGACCGGAACTTGGTACCACCACTCACACAGGACACAAATGACAGTGCAAAGACAGACCGGAACTTGGTACAACCACTCATACAGAACAAAAAGGAGAACCACGAAAGACCGGAACTTGGTACCACCAATCACACAATAGAACAAAAAAGAACAGAGCCACGACAGACCGGAACCTTGTACCACCACTCATATAAAAAACAAAGGAGAGCCAAGACAGACCGGAACTTGGTACTACCACTCATACAGAACACAAAGGACGGAGCAAAGACAGACCGGAACTTGGTACCACCACTCATACAGAACACAAAGGATAAAGTCACGACGGACTGCAACTTGGTACAACCACTCATATAGAATACAAAGGATAAAGTCACGACAGACTGCAACTTGGTACAACTACTCATATAGAACACAAAAGATAAAGTGACGACAGACCGAAACTTGGTACCACCACTTAACACAAGAGAGAGCCTCGACGGACCGGAACTTGGTACCACCACTCATACAGAACACAAAGGATAAAGTTACGACGGACTGCAACTTGGTACAACCACTCATATAGAATACAAAGGATAAAGTCACGACCGACCGGAACTTGGTACCGCCACCCATACAGAACACAAAGGATAAAGTCACGACAGACCAGAACTTGGTACCACCACTCACACAGTACACAAAGAACAGAGCAAAGACAGACCGGAAGTTGGTACCACCACTCATACAGAACACAAAGGAGGGCCACGACAGACTGGAACTTGGTACCACCAATCACACAATAGAACACAAAGGACAAAGACATGACAGACCAAAACGTGGTATATTAATACCACCACTCACACAGAACACAAAGGATAAAGCTACGACAGACCGGAACTTGGAACCACCACTCATACAGAACACAAAGGAGAGCCACAACAGACAGGAACTTGGTATCACCAATCATACAGAACACAAAGAATAAAGCCACGACTGACCGGCACTCGGTACCACCATTCATACAGAACACAAAAGATAAAGCCACGACAGACCAGAACTTGGTACCACCACTTATATCGAACACAAAAGGGAGCCACGACGGACCAAAACTTGGAACCGCCACTCATACAAAACACAAAGGAGAGACACGACAGACCGAAACTTCGTACAACCACTCATACAGAACAAAAAGAAAAGCCACGACAGAGCGGAACTTGGTACTACCAATCACACAACAGAACAAAAAGGAGAACCACGACAGACCGGAACTTGGTACCACCACTCATATCGAACACAAAAGGGAGCCACGACGGACCAAAACTTGGTACCGCCACTCATACAAAACACAAAGGAGAGCCACGACAGACCGGAACTTGGTACAACCACTAATACAGAACAAAAAGGAAAGCCACGACAGACCGAAACTTGGTACTACCAATCATACAACAGAACAAAAAGGAGAACCACGACCAACCGGAACTTGGTACCACCAATCACACAATAGAACAAAAAGGACAGAGCCGTGACAGACCGGAACTTGGTACCACCAATCACACAATAGAACACAAAGGACAGGGCCACGACAGACCGGAACTTGGTACCACAACTCACACAGGAATCACAAGAACAGAGCAAAGATATAACGGAACTTCATACCACCACTCATATGGAACACATAGGAAAGTGCCACGACAAACCGGAACTTGGTACCACCACTCATATAGAACATATAGGATAGAGCCAGGACCGACCGGAACTTGGTACCATCATTCATACAGAACACAAAGGAGAGCCACGACAGACCGGAATTTTGTACAACCACTCATATAGAACACAAAGGATAAAGTCACGACGGACCGGAACTTGGTACGACCACTCATATAAAACACAAAGGAGAACCACGACCGACCGGAACCTGGTACAACCACTCATACAGAACACAAAGGGAGCCACGACAAACCGGAACTTGGTACCACCACTCCTGCAGAACACAAAGGAGAGCAACGGCAGACCGAAACTTGGTACCGCCAATCACACAATAGAACACAAAGGACAGAGCCACGACAGACCGGAACTTGATACAACCACTCCCATCGATCACAAAGAATAAAGTTACAACAGACTGGAACTTGGTACAACCACTCATATAGAACAGAAATGATAAAGCCACGACAGACCGGAACTTGGTACCACCACTCATATGGGACACAAAGGACAGAGCAAAGACAGACCGGAACTTGGTACAACCACTCATATAGAACACAAAAGAGAGCCACGATAGACCGGAACTTGGTACCACCACTCCCATCGATCACAAATGATAAAGTCACGACAGACTGGAACTTGGTACAACCACTCATATGAAACACAAAGGATAGAGCCACGACAGACCGAAACTTGGTACCACCACTCATATAAAACACAAGAGAGAGTCACGACGGACCGGAACTAGGTACCACCACTCATACAGAACACAAAGGAGAGCCACGACAGACCGGAACCTGGTACCACCAATTACACAATAGAACACAAAGGACGATCAACGATAGACTGGAACTTGGTACCACCACTCATATAGAACACAAAGGATAAAGCCACGACAGACCGGAACTTGGTACCACCACTCATACAGAACACAAAGGAGAGCCACGACAGACAGGAACTTGGTACAACCACTCATATAGAACACAAAAGATAAAGTGACGACAGACCGAAACTTGGTACCACCACTCATATAGAACACAAGAGAGAGCCACGACGGACCGGAACTTGGTACCATCACTCATACAGAACACAAAGGATAAAGTCACGACGGACTGCAACTTGGTACAACCACTCATATAGAATACAAAGGATAAAGTCACGACCGACCGGAACTTGGTACCGCCACCCATACAGAACACAAAGAACAGAGCAAAGACAGACCGGAACTTGGTACCACCAATCATACAGAACACAAAGGAGAGCCACGACAGACTGGAACTTGGTACCACCAATTACACAATAGAACACAAAGGACGGATCCACGACAGACTGGAACTTGGTACCACCTCTCATATAGAACACAAATGACAAAGCCACGACAGACCGGAACTTGGTACCACCACTCATATGGGACACAAATGACAGAGCAAAGACAGACCGAAACTTGGTACCACCACTCATACAGAACACAAAAGAGGGCCACGACAGACTGGAACTTGGTACCACCAATCACACAATAGAACACAATGGATAAAGCCGCGACAGAACGGCTATCGCTACCACCACTCACACAGGACACAAATGACAGAGCAAAGACAGACCGGAACTTGGTACCACCAGTCATATAGAACACAAGAGAGAGCCAAGACCGACCGGAACTTGGTACCACCATTCATACAGAACACAAAGGATAAAGGTACGACAGACCGGAACTTGGTACCACCACTCACACAGGACACAAATGACAGTGCAAAGACAGACCGGAACTTGGTACAACCACTCATACAGAACAAAAAGGAGAACCACGAAAGACCGGAACTTGGTACCACCAATCACACAATAGAACAAAAAAGAACAGAGCCACGACAGACCGGAACCTTGTACCACCACTCATATAAAAAACAAAGGAGAGCCAAGACAGACCGGAACTTGGTACTACCACTCATACAGAACACAAAGGACGGAGCAAAGACAGACCGGAACTTGGTACCACCACTCATACAGAACACAAAGGATAAAGTCACGACGGACTGCAACTTGGTACAACCACTCATATAGAATACAAAGGATAAAGTCACGACAGACTGCAACTTGGTACAACTACTCATATAGAACACAAAAGATAAAGTGACGACAGACCGAAACTTGGTACCACCACTTAACACAAGAGAGAGCCTCGACGGACCGGAACTTGGTACCACCACTCATACAGAACACAAAGGATAAAGTTACGACGGACTGCAACTTGGTACAACCACTCATATAGAATACAAAGGATAAAGTCACGACCGACCGGAACTTGGTACCGCCACCCATACAGAACACAAAGGATAAAGTCACGACAGACCAGAACTTGGTACCACCACTCACACAGTACACAAAGAACAGAGCAAAGACAGACCGGAAGTTGGTACCACCACTCATACAGAACACAAAGGAGGGCCACGACAGACTGGAACTTGGTACCACCAATCACACAATAGAACACAAAGGATAAAGACATGACAGACCAAAACGTGGTATATTAATACCACCACTCACACAGGACACAAAGGATAAAGCTACGACAGACCGGAACTTGGAACCACCACTCATACAGAACACAAAGGAGAGCCACAACAGACAGGAACTTGGTATCACCAATCATACAGAACACAAAGAATAAAGCCACGACTGACCGGCACTCGGTACCACCATTCATACAGAACACAAAAGATAAAGCCACGACAGACCAGAACTTGGTACCACCACTTATATCGAACACAAAAGGGAGCCACGACGGACCAAAACTTGGAACCGCCACTCATACAAAACACAAAGGAGAGCCACGACAGACCGGAACTTGGTACAACCACTAATACAGAACAAAAAGGAAAGCCACGACAGACCGAAACTTGGTACTACCAATCACACAACAGAACAAAAAGGAGAACCACGACCAACCGGAACTTGGTACCACCAATCACACAATAGAACAAAAAGGACAGAGCCGTGACAGACCGGAACTTGGTACCACCAATCACACAATAGAACACAAAGGACAGGGCCACGACAGACCGGAACTTGGTACCACAACTCACACAGGAATCACAAGAACAGAGCAAAGATATAACGGAACTTCATACCACCACTCATATGGAACACATAGGAAAGTGCCACGACAAACCGGAACTTGGTACCACCACTCATATAGAACATATAGGATAGAGCCACGACCGACCGGAACTTGGTACCATCATTCATACAGAACACAAAGGAGAGCCACGACAGACCGGAATTTTGTACAACCACTCATATAGAACACAAAGGATAAAGTCACGACAGACCGGAACTTGGTACGACCACTCATATAAAACACAAAGGAGAACCACGACCGACCGGAACCTGGTACAACCACTCATACAGAACACAAAGGGAGCCACGACAAACCGGAACTTGGTACCACCACTCCTGCAGAACACAAAGGAGAGCAACGGCAGACCGAAACTTGGTACCGCCAATCACACAATAGAACACAAAGGACAGAGCCACGACAGACCGGAACTTGATACAACCACTCCCATCGATCACAAAGAATAAAGTTACAACAGACTGGAACTTGGTACAACCACTCATATAGAACAGAAATGATAAAGCCACGACAGACCGGAACTTGGTACCACCACTCATATGGGACACAAAGGACGGAGCAAAGACAGACCGGAACTTGGTACAACCACTCATATAGAACACAAAAGAGAGCCACGATAGACCGGAACTTGGTACCACCACTCCCATCGATCACAAATGATAAAGTCACGACAAACTGGAACTTGGTACAACCACTCATATGAAACACAAAGGATAGAGCCACGACAGACCGAAACTTGGTACCACCACTCATATAAAACACAAGAGAGAGTCACGACGGACCGGAACTAGGTACCACCACTCATACAGAACACAAAGGAGAGCCACGACAGACCGGAACCTGGTACCACCAATTACACAATAGAACACAAAGGACGATCAACGATAGACTGGAACTTGGTACCACCACTCATATAGAACACAAAGGATAAAGCCACGACAGACCGGAACTTGGTACCACCACTCATACAGAACACAAAGGAGAGCCACGACAGACAGGAACTTGGTACAACCACTCATATAAAACACAAAAGATAAAGTCACGACGGACCAGAACTTGGTACAACAACTCCCATGGATCACAAAAGATAAAGTGACGACAGACCGGAACTTGGAACCACCACTCATATAGAACACAAGAGAGAGCCACGACGGACCGGAACTTGGTACCACCACTCATACGGAACACAAAGGATAAAGTCACGACGGACTGCAACTTGGTACAACCATTCATATAAAATACAAAGGATAAAGTCACGACCGACCGGAACTTGGTACCGCCACCCATACAGAACAGAAAGGATGCAGCCACGACAGACCGGCACCCGGTACCACCATTCATACAGAACACAAACGATAAAGCAACGCCAGACCGGAACTTGGTACCACCACTCACACAGGACACAAAGGACAGAGCAAAGACAGACCGGAACTTGGTGCCACCACTCATACAGAACACAAAGGAGAGCCACGACAGACCGGAACTTGGTACCACTAATCATACAGAACACAAAGGATAAAGCTACGACAGACCGGAACTTGGTACCACCACTCACACAGGACACAAAGGACAGAGCAAAGACAGACCGGAACTTGGTACTACCAATCATACAGAACACAAAGGATAGCCACGACCAACCGGAACTTGCTACCACCAATCACACAATAGAACACAAAGGATAAAGACACGACAGACCGGCACTCGGTACCACCACTAATACGGAACACAAAAGAGAGCCACGACAGACCGGAACTTGGTACCACCACTCATATCGAACACAAAAGGGAGCCACGACGGACCAAAACTTGGTACCGCCACTTATACAAAACACAAAAGAGAGCCATGACAGACCGGAACTTGGTACAACCACTAATACAGAACAAAAAGGAAAGCCACGACAGACCGAAACTTGGTACTACCAATCATACAACAGAACAAAAAGGAGAACCATGACAGACCGGAACTTGGTAACACCAATCACACAATAGAACACAAAGGACAGAGCCACGACAGACCGGAACTTGGTACCACAACTCACACAGGACTCACAAGATCAGAGCAAAGAGATAACGGAACTTCATACCACCACTCATATGGAACACATAGGAAAGTGCCATGACAAACCGGAACTTGGTACCACCACTCATACAGAACACAAAGAATAGAGTCACGACAAACCGGAACTTGGTACCACCACTCATATAGAACACAAAAGAGAGCCACGATAGACCGGAACTTGGTACCACCAATCCTATCGTTCACAAAGGATAAAGTCACGACAGACTGGAACTTGGTACAACCACTCATATAAAACACATAGGATAGAGCCACGACAGACCGGAACTTGGTACCGCCACCCATACAGAACAGAAAGGATGCAGCCACGACAGACCGGCACCCGGTACCACCATTCATACAGAACACAAATGATAAAGCAACGCCAGACCGGAACTTGGTACCACCACTCACACAGGACACAAAGGACAGAGCAAAGACAGACCGGAACTTGGTGCCACCACTCATACAGAACACAAAGGAGAGCCACGACAGACCGGAACTTGGTACCACTAATCATACAGAACACAAAGGATAAAGCTACGACAGACCGGAACTTGGTACCACCACTCACACAGGACACAAAGGACAGAGCAAAGACAGACCGGAACTTGGTACTACCAATCGTACAGAACACAAAGGATAGCCACGACCAACCGGAACTTGCTACCACCAATCACACAATAGAACACAAAGGATAAAGACACGACAGACCGGCACTCGGTACCACCACTAATACGGAACACAAAAGGGAGCCACGACAGACCGGAACTTGGTACCACCACTCATATCGAACACAAAAGGGAGCCACGACGGACCAAAACTTGGTACCGCCACTTATACAAAACACAAAGGAGAGCCACGACAGACCGGAACTTGGTACAACCACTAATACAGAACAAAAAGGAAAGCCACGACAGACCGAAACTTGGTACTACCAATCATACAACAGAACAAAAAGGAGAACCATGACAGACCGGAACTTGGTACCACCAATCACACAATAGAACACAAAGGACAGAGCCACGACAGACCGGAACTTGGTATCACAACTCACACAGGAATCACAAGAACAGAGCAAAGAGATAACGGAACTTCATACCACCACTCATATGGAACACATAGGAAAGTGCCACGACAAACCGGAACTTGGTACCACCACTCATACAGAACACAAAGAATAGAGTCACGACAAACCGGAACTTGGTACCACCACTCATATAGAACACAAAAGAGAGCCACGATAGACCGGAACTTGGTACCACCACTCCTATCGTTCACAAAGGATAAAGTCACGACAGACTGGAACTTGGTACAACCACTCATATAAAATACATAGGATAGAGCCACGACAGACCGAACCTTGGTACCACCACTCATATAAAACACAAGAGAGAGTCACGACGGACCGGAACCTGGTACCACCACTCATACAGAACAAAAAGGAGAGCCACGACAGACCGGAACCTGGTACCACCAATTACACAATAGAACACAAAGGACGGATCCACGAAAGACTGGAACTTGGTACCACCACTCATATAGAACACAAAGGAGAGCCACGACAGACCGGAACCTGGTACCACCAATTACACAATAGAACACAAAGGACGGATCCACGAAAGACTGGAACTTGGTACCACCACTCATATAGAACACAAATGATAAAGCAACGACAGACCGGAACTTGGTACCACCACTCATACAGAACACAAAGGAGAGCAACGACAGACCGGAACTTGGTACCACCACTCAAACAGAACACAAAGGAGAGCCACGACAGACCGGAACTTGGTACCACTAATCATACAGAACACAAAGGATAAAGCTACGACAGACCGGATCTTGGTACCACCACTCACACAGGACACAAAGGACAGAGCCACGACAGACCGGAACTTGGTACCACCAATCATACAGAATACAAAGGATAGCCACGACCAACCGGAACTTGCTACCAACAATCACACAATAGAACACAAAGGATAAAGACACGACAGACCGGCACTCGGTACCATCACTCATACAGAACACAAAATAGAGCCACGACAGACCGGAACTTGGTACCACCACTCATATCGAACACAAAAGGGAGCCACGACGGACAAAAACTTGGTACCGCCACTCATACAAAACACAAAGGAGAGCCACGACAGACCGAAACTTGGTACAACCACTAATACAGAACAAAAAGGAAAGCCACGACAGACCGGAACTTGGTACCACCAATCACACAATAGAACACAAAGGACAGAGCCACGACAGACCGGAACTTGGTACCACAACTCACACAGGAATCACAAGAACAGAGCAAAGACATAACGGAACTTCATACCACCACTCACATGGAACACATAGGAAAGTGCCACGACAAACCGGAACTTGGTACCACCATTCTTACAGAATACAAAGGATAGAGTCACGACAAACCGGAACTTGATACCACCACTTATATAGAACATATAGGATAGAGCCACGACAGACCGAAACTTGGTACCACCACTTATATAGAACATAAGAGAGAGCCACGACGGACCGGAACTTGGTACCACCACTCATACAGAACACAAAGGAGAGCCACGACAGACCGGAACTTGGTACAAACACTCATATAGAACACGAAGGATAAAGTCACGACAGACCGGAACTTGGTACTACCACTCATAAAGAACACAAAGGAGAGCCACGACTGACCGGAACCTGGTACCAGCACTCATACAGAACAAAAAAGATAAAGTCACGACAGACCAGAACTTGGTACAACCACTCCCATCGATCACAAAGGATAAGGTCACGACAGACCGGAACTTGGTACCACCATTCACACACTAGAACACAAAGGATAAAGCCATGACAGACCAACACTAACACAGGAAACAAAGAACAGAGAAAAAACAGACCGGAACTTGGTACCACCACTCATATAGAACACAAAAGAGAGCCACGACAGACCGGAACTTGGTATCACCACTCATATAGACTACAAAGGAGATCCACGACAAACCGGAACTTGGTACAACCAGTCACACAATAGAACACAAAGAGGAGCCATGAAAGACCGGAACTTGGTATCGCCACTCATATAGAACACAAAGGAGAGCCACGACAGACCGGAACTTGGTACCACAACTCATATCGAAAACAAAAGAGAGCCACGACGGACCGGAACTTGGTACCACCACACATCCAAAACACAAAGGAGAGCCACGACAGACCGGAACTTGGTATCACCGCTGATATAGAACACAAAGGAGAGTCACGCAAACCGGAACTTGGTACCACAACTCACACAGGAAACACAAGGACAGAGCAAAAACAAAACGGAACTTGGTACCACCACTCATATAGAACACATAGGATAGAGCCACGACAGACCGGAACTTGGTACCACCACTCATACAGAACACAAAGGAGAGCCACGACAGACCGGAATTTGGTACAACCACTCATATAGAACACAAAGGATAAAGTCACGACAGACCGGAACTTGGTACCACCACTCATACAGAACAAAAAGGAGAACCACGACCGACCGGAACCTGGTACAACCACTCATACAGAACACAAAGGAGAGCCACGACAAACCGGAACTTGGTACCACCACTCCTACAGAACACAAAGGAGAGCCACGACAGACCGGAACTTGGTATCACCACTCATATAGAACACAAAGGAGATCCACGACAAACCGGAACTTGGTACAAACAGTCACACAATAGAACACAAAGAGGAGCCATGACAGACCGGAACTTGGTATCGCCACTCATATAGAACACAAAGGAGAGCCACGACAGACCGGAACTTGGTACCACAACTCATATCGAAAACAAAAGAGAGCCACGACAGACCGGAACTTGGTACCACCACTCATCCAAAACACAAAGGAGAGCCACGACAGACCGGAAC
Source organism: Mimachlamys varia (assembly GCA_947623455.1). NCBI lineage: Eukaryota > Metazoa > Mollusca > Bivalvia > Pectinida > Pectinidae > Mimachlamys > Mimachlamys varia. The sequence continues at coordinate 7,951,976 of OX392531.1, forward strand.
TTGGTATCACCGCTGATATAGAACACAAAGGAGAGTCACGCAAACCGGAACTTGGTACCAAAACTCACACAGGAAACACAAGGACAGAGCAAAGACAAAACGGAACTTGGTACCACCACTCATATAGAACACATACAATGTAGGATAGAGCCACGACAGACCGGAACTTGGTACCACAACTCACACAGGAAACACAAGGACAGAGCAAAGACAAAACGGAACTATGTACCACCACTCATATAGAACACATAGGATAGATCCACGACAGACCGGAACTTGGTACAACCACTCATACAGAACACAAAGGAGAGCCACGACAGACCGGAATTTGGTACAACCACTCATATAGAACACAAAGGATAAAGTCACGACAGACCGGAACTTGGTACCACCACTCATATAGAACACAAAGGAGAACCACGACCGATCGGAACCTGGCACAACCACTCATACAGAACACAAAGGAGAGCCACGACAAACCGGAACTTGGTACCACCACTCCTACAGAACACAAAGGAGAGCCACGACAGACCGGAACTTGGTACAACCACTCCCATCGATCACAAAGGATAAAGTTACGACAGACTGGAACTTGGTACAACCACTCATATAGAACACAAAGGATAAAGCCACGACAGACTGGAACTTAGTACCACCACTCATATGGGACACAAGGGACAGAGCAAAGACAGACCGGAACTTGGTACAACTACTCATATAGAACACAAAAGAGAGCCACGACAGACCGGAACTTGGTACCACCACTCCCATCGATCACAAAGGATTAAGTCACGACAGACTGGAACTTGGTACAACCACTCATATAGAACACAAAGGAGAGCCACGACAGACCGGAACTTGGTACCACCACTCATACAGAATACAAAGGATAAAGCCACGACAGACCGGAACTTGGTACCACCAATTACACAATAGAACACAAAGAATAAAGCCACGACAGACCGGAACTTGGTACCACCAATCACACAATAGAACTCAAAGGATAAAGCCACGACAGACCGAAAGTTGGTAACATAACTCGCTAAGAAAACAAAAAGATATCGCTCCAACAGACGAAAGCTTGGTCCTACAACTCACATACAATACACAAGGATAGTGCAACGGCAGACCGGAACTTGGTACCACCACTCACACAGGACACAAAGGACTGAGCAAAGACAGACCGGAACTTGGTACCACCACTCACACAGGACACAAAGGCCTGAGCAAAGACAGACCGGTTCTACTACCCACACAGCATGCCCAGGCCAGTAGAATAGCTGTCCATGGCAGACTAGACGGAAAGAAAGCTCTATGACGTAACAGGTAGTGTATATTATATTACTCGATCCTGAGTTCTCTTATATAGAATTTTTTTTAATTAGCATAGCAGTTTTTAATAACTTTTCAAAATTCAAATACAAAACTTCAAGCTTGTATACCTTTATTATGATTATGATTCGCTGATAAAAGATCAAGTAAAACATTTTTTATACAGAATTTCGTCCGGTAGCTTGATAAAATCAGAATGAAAAAAATGCTTTTTTTGTATTTAAATACCCTGGTATTTCCTTGCAGAAGATGATACGAAAGTGAGGTGCCTGCGAGTATAGGATGACATTGTACCACCGCAGACAGAAGGAACTTCAGTTGAAAAACTTGCTTCCTCGTTACCAGATCGGTGTAAAGTTGTAGGTAAGTTTATTTGGATCTAGGTTTGAAAAGATATTAATTCACATTTACATGGTGGGTGCCGTCGATGAAGCAGAAGACGCTTGCTCTTTCGGAACACCTGGTTTTATTCTCTTGTACTTTTGCAGGGGTCTCCATTTAAGCCTTTCCTTTTTTTCATATTTTGCCCCTTGTTTAATCTATTTTGAGTTCTGATTATTGTTTTGTTGACGCTTTGGTATTTGTTGTTTTTATTTTTTTAAACCTTGGGGAAAATCAAATACAAAACTTCTTGTTGATAAACAAAATGTACCAGTATATGATGCCCTGATCAAGTGATACAGAATTGGTAAACAGAATTGCTTCCGGTAGCTTTACAAAATCCATATTAAAAAAACAATTTGGTATACATGGATTTATTTCTATTTTTCATTGCAGGAAATGGTGAGGTGCTGCGAGTATGGATGGCTTTGTTCCACCGCAGGCGGAAGGTACATGTACATCAGTTGATAAACTTGCTTCCTCGTTTCCAGAGTGGTCTAAAGTTTCAGGTAAATTTGATTGAACCTCGATTAAACATGGTATTAATTCCAAACGCTTGTTTTAACACCGTTATACTCAACAGTACCTAATTAAAATAGATAGATACGTTTTAAACTCTAGTCAATTACTTTCCCTTATGAATTAGTGTATGTGAATTTGAGCAAAGATTTGAGCAAAAGCCAATGGCAAGAAATTTTAACAATAATTTTTTACAATCGTTGCTTTTTTTTTACATTTCAGTCCATTACAAACTGACCTGGATACTTGGTATCTACAGCATCTGTACGTACACAGGATGCTGAATTTGTGAATTGCGAAGGAGGAATGAGAGACTTTACTTTAACTGTAACAACAAGACAGAAGAAACCAAGTGACTTTACAAACATTTGACCAAAAATAAAATGCTTTATGAACATTTCAAATTTCAAGCCACTCTTTTTGATTACGAGCAATTGTAGTTGGAACAGCAGAAACAATGTGCAAGTATCGAACGTACATGTAAGTGGTTTAATACTACTGAGAAAGTTTGATAGAATATGATGTTATAATAATCAAACGCCATGCATCAAGATATTTTCGATTATAAAGATTGAGATTAGGGATAATATCGTTTTAATGATTGAAGCCGTTTGCTTTTTAGGTCACCAGAGACAAAGTCTCAAATGACCGAATCGTCTTTTGTCCGTCGTCGTGTGTCCGTAAACAATTTACGTTTCAACTTCTCAAAAACTCCTGAACAAGTTATGATAGTACCTTATACATGTGCGTAGACCAAAATACTTGAACAATTTGTCGATCGAAAGTATTAATCCGTACGAGTTACTTCCCCTGATCGTCACTAAAACGTGATATACTGACTGCACAAACTTGATCGATTTTCTTACTTAACATTGTACTGAGTATACAATTTTTAATGAGACTTTATCAGAACCTGCATAATGTATACATATCAGTTGGCTAAACACTTGATTTATTGAAAATAATGCTTATACTTTTCTTTGGCGAGCAAAAGCTCGTGGCTTTATACATGTCTCTGTGCTTCACATATTGCTATAGGCCTATATACGGATTCTCACTATAGGTACACATTTTTGTTTTAATGAAACTTTATCAGTTCACAGCAATTGACACAATACCAGATATTTAGTAGAAATAACACTTATACTATTTCTCTAGTGTGCAAAAGACCTTTATGGCGTAAATTCCCATAGTTCTGTGTGGCCCTATATGGGTCACGGCCAACATACATACATGCTATTTTCTCTACTTTGTGTAAGAACTTGATGATTGATAACTAGGCCTAGAGATGTAAGTGAATATGACATATTTACATACCATTATTTTTCCCCGTCTTATTAAAGATATCGTAATAGGCCGTCGTTCTTTTGGAAAAACAATTTGACTGTTTACTGTTATTTTTTTTTTTTGTCAAATTGGATAGTTCGAACTTAAACTGAAACTTGTAACTTGAAAGGAAAGAGATGTTTGCGAATTCTTTAATTTTTTATCGAATAGATTGCAATGATGCATTCGCCTTCCTCCGATCGATAATGTTGACCTTAAGTTTTTTTATTTATTATGTTAACAACTTCTTCAGTCAGTTTCTCTCTTCAGTCAGTTTCTCAAATTGAATGTAGGTTTCCCAGCGTGCTTAGTTATGTCCGTTTGATTTCAAACTGATCAGTAAAAGCAAAACGGCGCAAAGGCGGCCATCTTTGATTTAGACTTTTAAAGATTGTTAACTAATTAACAACTACTAGAGGGATCTTTCTCATATTCCATATGCAGGTTCCCCTTGGTCCCTTGTTTTGCCGTTTCGATTTTGTAACTGATCCGTAAAACAAAAAGACAGACTGCTATCTTAGATTTTAACATTTAAGGTTTGTTATAGCTTATTTTTAGAAGTTATAGAAGTACGTGTAGGTACATGTATTAATGGATCTTTCTCAAATTTCATAATTTAGGTTCCACTTGGTCCTTATAGTTGTGCTATTTTGATTTTCGGGCCGATCAGAAAAAAACAAAATGGCTGACAGACGGCCATCTTGGAAATATAGCTTACATGCTACCCTATTTCAAAAATGAAGATAGTCTAAGGTGGGTGCCAAGATCCTTCTGGGATATATTGTTTAATGCTGATACAGGAATGTTTGGCTTACTATGTATGTGTATACGTTAGTATCTCTGATGCACGGGAGATTCTTTATCAGCTGGCTTAAATGTTTCTACATACGACATCATATAGTTTATAAGATATATGATATATAATGAAATGAAACAGGATGTTTAAATTGCTAAATTACATCCGTTTTTATTAATCGTACTTTTAGGGGGGTATGATATGTCTACTTCATAATTCAAACTTTTATCATCTTAAAATAACATAAATTTTATTATTAAAACAAACCGGTAAATGTCGTTTTAACTTTGAAGGTTTATGAAATAAAGCTTTATTTTGTGTCTAACAAACTAATAACGTTTATTTCTGTGCACATATTAAAAGAAACACATTCGCTTCCCTGTAAATTGAACAATATTCATTTGAAATAAAAAAAAATGATATTTTAGTTAAATTGTAAAAAAAACTGCACTAAATTGTACATGTAGCTTGAAAACAACTCGTCAATCTAAACAACTTGCGTGTTATTGGGTTTACTCTAAATACTCACTTAATCCCTATTCTGAAACCTTCTGATATCGAAACTTAGTAACCCATACAACAAAATCACTTCAATCGCTGTCAAAAAATACATACTATTGTTAGAAGTTTTAGCGTTTCAGTACTTTCAGAACTTTGATTATGAAATATTAATTGAATTTTGCTAACGCAAAAGTATTATTTTTGTTTTATTATTTAATGCTTGTTTGTAAATTTCATGTCATTATCTTTAAAAAATGCATGTTGCAAGTATTAATAAAATGTTTAAAAGGAACACAATTTGTTGATATTTAATATGCCCCGCCATGTAATGGAGGGGTGGGGGCATATAGTGTTACCCATGTCCGTCCCGTCCCATGGTAATGTAACCAGCTGGGGGCGGGGGGCATTTATGTCTCACAGACATGTCTAGTTTTTCAATATACAATTTGTACATTAACAATCTTTGAAATCCTTCAAATTTGAAATGCCAAAACCTCAAGGAAAACCTTTTACCTCAAAAAATATAGTCAAACTTCATTATCTTGAACTTTAGGTGGGTCCGACAAAATTCTTCTACCCTAATTAAACGGGATCTTCAAGATATACAAGTTCGAGATAATGAAGTTGAACTGTACGTATACATAGACATTATCTGAGGATTATCTGTGAAGCCAATGTTTAAAGTGGCATGCACCTATATAAACAGTGATCGGTGTGTTCTCCCATTTTTTAAAAATTACATTAAGTAATCTGCCATTTTTCAATCTTAACCTTTAAAGGTCTAGTTAACGGGTACTTCAGTAACCATGCCCGACTTTGTAGTGAAGATAACCCTATTTCCTCAGGTGTCGGCACGATGTGTGGGTAGAAAACACTGCCAGCTGGTCAGAGCTCTATGACAAATTTCAAAAATTCCTTTATTTAAAAAAAAAACGCTGTGAAATTAAAACACTGTCGTGTCAGTAAGGGTCATGTCATGTGGCTATAATATTTCCTATGATCATCAATAGCCAAATTAACCTTGATCTGAGGTTAATTGGCCTTGACCTTTAACCTTGTGACTGGAGGTTAGTTGACTTTTCATTTAAGTCTGACCAACTTTGCAATTGCTTCAAAATAACAAAATGTTCGTCAGAGAAAATATACAAAATTCGACCTTTGACATTTTTTTCGGTGGCACTATTAATCAAATCGTTCCAAATAATAGTAGTAAAAACCAAAATCGTAAATATGCTGGGAAGGTTTATATTACACAACCCAGGTAAATGCAGATCTTTACCCTCACTCCGTTACATAAGGATATGACAACATCCCATAAAAGGTCATGTTCTGGTGACCTTTGTCACCTATTTACTTCACACTAGTAATAAACCCGAAGACACTGTCATCTGCGCCAAGCCATATCGTCACAACATTGCACATTCTTTTTTGTGACGCAATGGCTAAACGCACAGAGATGATTATGTAGGCGTTTTCACCTCAAAAAATCACATTCAAGATTCTGAAAGTAGTAATTTGATTGTCGTATGCAAAAGGTCACCAGAACGTGACCCCCTATGGGATGTTGTCAGATCTTGACGCAGCAGACAGACGTTCTCAGAAAGATAGATTTTTCCCTTCTTATTTTAACTTTCATTTAGATGTATTTAATCTTATTTCTTTGAATTTCAATTGACAATTTTCGCCCTGGAACAGTCCAAAAATTAGACTATGCACAACTAGGGACCGAACAGAAAAGATCTATCCAGTAATTCTCAAGAAATAGCGATAACAAACTATCACTGTCAAAACCCAAGATGGCTAATTGGTGGCCATATTGCTTTTCGAATCAGCTCAAAAACTGGATATTGCACAAATAAGGATAGCGATCACAAACTTAAATGCAAAATCCAAGATGGATGCCTATCGGCAATATTGTTTATCAGATCTGTCTGAAAATAGATCATGCACAACTAAGCACCAAGGGGAACCTACATATGAAGAAATTTGAGAATGATCTATCCAGTACTTCTCAAGAAATAGCAATAACAAACTATTACTCACAAAATCAAAGATGGTCGCCTGTCGGCCATATTGTTAATTTGATCTGTCCGAAAATGGGCCATGCACAACCCGTCACCAAAGGAAACTTATCTATGAAATTTGAGAATGATCCATACCGTACTTTTCAAGAAATAGCGATAACAAACTTTCAAAGGCAAAATCCAAGATTGCCGCCTTTCAGCCATTTTGTTTTTCTGATCAATCCCAAAATGAAAAGGGCACAACTAGGGACAAATTTGAGAAATATCCATTCAGTAATTCTCAAGAAATAGCGATAACAAGAATTGTTGACGGACGGACGGACCACAGACGCAGGGCGATTTGAATCTGATGATGGTGGGCTAAAAATCAAAACCTGAGAAAATACATGGCAAAACAAAACTGTGTTCGTTTTAAGGGGAATAACTGTCGATTATAATATCCGTTATAAACTTAGCAAATGCATAGCCGGATAATTTTTTGTTCATGTTTTAATATAAAAGGTGTCGAAATGTAAAGTCACTTCAGGGTGCACATCTCCATATATTGTACTCGCTATTAAGAAGATCCGTTGAAAGCTGAGCGAATGCATAGCTGGACAAAATTGTTTTAATTTTTTACATAGATGGGGATAAACCTCTATAAAGGGTCGGAAATGCAAAGTTACTTCGGCGGGCACATCTTCATAGTGTACAGTCTATTCCCACAAAATTTCAAAAAGATCCGTTGAAAATTAGGAAATGCATATATCTGGGAAAATGTTTATTTTTTTATATAAAAGGGGGATAACTCTCTGAAAAGGGTTGGAAATGTGAGGTCACATTAGGGGCACATCTCCATATTGTACAGGCTATTCCAACGAAATGTACATGTATAAAGATCCGTTGAAAACTGGTTGAATGCCTAGCCGTAAAGGGTCGAGAATGCAAATTTACTTCAGGGGGCACATTTTCATACTGTACTGTCTATTTCCACAAAATGTCGGAAAGATCTGCTGAAACTGAGCAAATGCATATACGGACAAAGTGCGTATATGGACAGACCGAAGGACAGACAAGCTGATTGTGCTCTTTTTTCTTAATATAGAAGGGGAATAACTCTCTGTAATGGGTCGGAAATGCAAATTTACTTCAGGGGGGCACTTCATAATTATTATACTGTCTATTTCCACAAAATTTTCAAAACGATCCGTTGAAAACTGAGCGAATGCATAGTCGGACGAAGTGCGTCTACGGACAGACAAGCCGATTCCAGTACACCTCCCCCCTCCCCCCTCCCCCCCCCCCCCTTACTTCAGTGGGGGAGGAAGGTGTTATAGATATTGTTACAGAAAACCCTCTATCTACATCGTAATTCAATTAATGAGGATAAACAACATCGGATAATTATCAAATTTAAGGAAATATTCATATTTTGCTTTTTTTATGTGTATGAGATGGGCGGTGCTATTTCTCGAGCACTTAGAAGATAGATCCAACCCTCGAGTAAGCGAAATGACCAGGTTAGATAGATCACTATATAGAGAAGTAAGCAGAAACTCACATGACAACATAACAGCCATAATGCATTTTCAGTTTCAACCAATCGCATGAATGAAGTTTGGACACGTAGGCTCAATGTTTTACCACGCATTTACACATATCTGTCCAGTATGAGGGCAAAACTCCCCGCCAGACCTGGTTTTACTTCAAAAGGAAACAAGTTTAAAATCAGTAAATATGGTTTTGTTGGCAGAACCATATAGTTAGTTTTTATATTAAATAAATTCCAATCAACAAAACAAAAACAAGTCTAGCAGTACAGGTATCAGCCTCGTGGTATATTTTATCGAATTCTCAGAGTGTACTTCGCCTCCATTTACACAGTACCCAGGTGCAATCATCCTCGATATGAAGAGGTTACCATCATCTACGCTCTCTACACCCCTGGAATATGTCATGGCAAAACTGAAGGCTCCGTGATTGTCACCTTCCTGATGAGACAAGAAGACCGGTTTGACCCTTTCATGCACATCACAAGAATCTCGTGGTCGCATAACGGTAAAAATTGACAAGTCGGTTACAGCTACTATGTAATCTTCAAAGGACAGGCATACAGCCTAGGAATTGATCAGTTTCTTTTTTATCTAGGCGTGGATTCAGTTTTGCAATGATATATGCCAGGGGTGTAGAAAGCGTAGGTGATCGTAAACTCTTGATATCGAGGTTGTCCCAGGGGTGTAGAGAGTGTCGGTGAACGTAAAACCTGGATATCTAGGATGTGTCTGAGTGTGGGCTAAAAAAAACAGCATTTAACGTTATGAAGTCAAAAGAATTTATTCGCAAGCCCCGCAGTTTGATGTCTATCTAACAACTTTTGTGCCACGGAGCCGATTTCGAGCTGATCGTAGATTTTGAGCCGATGAAGATGCGCCAAAAATAAACATTTTATAAGCTCACCTGGTCCGAAGGACCGAGATGAGCTTATGCCATACCGTTGCGTCCGTCAACAATTTTAAAACGACTTCTTCTCCATAACCACTGATAGGAAATCAACCTAATTTGGCAGGAAGCATCCTTAGGTGCCTAGGATTCAAAATTGTATTAATGGTGGGACTGACCCCAGCGGGCTGAAGGGCGAGGCCAAAAAGAAGTATTTAGCTTTATTGATATTAGCGACTTCTTCTCCATAACCACTGATTGGAAATTAGACTTATTTGGTAGGAAGCATCCCTTGGTGCTCTGGATTCAAAATTGTACTCTTGGTGGGACTGACCACCCGGGCGGCTGAGGGGTTGGGCCATAAAGAATTATTTAGCTATATTGGTTTAAGCGACTTCTTCTCCATAACCACTGATTGGAAATCAACCTTGTTTGGCGGGAAGCATCCCTAGGAACTCAGGATTCAAAATTGTACTCATGGTGGGACTGACCCCCCAGGGGGCTGAGGAGTGGGGCCATAAAGAATTATTTAGCTATATTGGTTTAAGCGACTTCTTCTTCATAACCATTGATTGGAAATGAGCCTTATTTGGCAGGAAGCATTCCTAGATGCTCACGATTCAAAATTGTACTAATGGTGGGACTGACCCCTCCGAAGGCTGAAGGGCGAGGCAAAAAAGAAAATATTTTACCATGCTTATCTAGAAACTAATGCATCCAGGTGAGCGCTACAGGCCCTACGGGTCTCTTGTTTTTCTAATTTTAGTTTAAACAGCTATATTAACATTGGCGTTGCAACCCACTATATGAACTTTACCAGCAAACATTCTTTTCATAAAAGTATGAAAGCAATGGTTCTCGAGACGTTGCACGTGGTTTAATTATGACGTCATACATGTAGATCAAGCTTGTTCAATGAGAGTCTTGTCAATCTGCTTCGAATAATACGAAGAACACCCCTGCTCCGCCAATGTCGCCAATGGCACAAATACAAATGCAGATAATAAACAATTAATTGGAAAAAATATATATGGAGTTAAGCAATTGTTCCATAGTGAAAATGTAAATATATGGATTGAAAGTCATTTTTTTTTTTAACTTTCACTGTGCTATGAAAGGTCAGCCGTTACATCCATATTTAGTATGAAGTCCTAGTGGGATGACATATAACCTTGATATGTTGACCTGGAGGTTTGGTCAGTTGAGACCTTGCGTAATTCTAACCAACTTTGCTTCATAATATCATAATAAAATGTGATACAGTTAAACGATATTAATATACATAAATTGACCTTGACCTTTGATGCGATTACTTCGAGGCTTGATTATTGTTACATGTTGATTTATAATTAGACACAGTGAGAGACTGTTGACATCACCTTGGATTACACCTTTGAATGTTTGACCTTTGGGTGAAGGTCACTCTGACATAATGCCACTGCACTGCACATTGTCTATGGGTGATGCTTCTATATTACAGGTTTCATCAATATATCTTGGATGGTTTAAACATTACCGCCTGTGCAAGAATTATTGCAAAATTCACTCTTATTTGACCTTCGACCTTAAGGTCAAGGTCAAAGTGATATAATGGTAGTTCACTGCACATAGGCTTTAAGTGTTTCATGTATACTGCAAGTTTTGTCAAAATATTGTTACACGTGTAAGATGGCCTGTTCACCAAGCTTGTTCAATGAATGAACTTGGCCTACTTTCAATGTCACTGGGGTCAAATGTCTCAAAATTTTCAAGCAATTTCTTCTCAATAAACGAATGGCACAGGGAACTTATATTTGGCCTGTAGCATGCTGGGATGAAAGGCTACCAAGTTTATTCAAATGAATAACCTTTACCTACTTTAACAGTCACAGGGGTCAAATGTGTTAAAAATATTCAAAGAACTTTTTCTCAGTAAACGAAAGGCTTAGGGTACCGATATTTGCCATGTAGCATGCTAGGATGAAGGGATACTTCGTTTGTTCAAATGACTGACCTTGATGTACTTTCAAGGTCACAGGGGTCAAATGTAATAAAATGTTTCAAACACTTCTTCTCAGTAACTAAAGGTCCAAGGATACTGCTAGTAGTATGGTGAGATGAAGGAATAACAAGTATGTTCATTGACCCTCTAAGGTCACAGGGGTCAAATACGGTAATATCAACTTCGCAATTACTTACAAAAAATTATATAGATTTTCAGATGACCGTTAACACCCATGGTCCTCTTGTTGTTGCATAATTCAGTTATGATTAAAGGCTGAATATCATCTTGACAAATTCTGCTTTTTATCATATAATCGTCTACAAAAACATGCAATGAAGCGATGTACACGCACATCGAAAATGTCTACTTGGTTACAGTTTCACATGCTTTATCCAGACTTCTACAGTCAACTTCGAAAATAACGATTCAGGAACAAAGAATTTCCGGCAACAACGAAGTAAATTTAAAGTCCCGATTTTCACTCTTATATATCTTATGTATTGTTTTACTGAAACAACGAAGTCTGAAATAGCGAATTAACTGAAACAATGAAGTGATTTTGCAGTCCCCATCCGCATTTTTACCTGTAATAACGAAATAATGACGTGGATTGACAAAAATTCCAATCAAAACAAAGCTACGTTCTGTGTTCACTTGTCTCAGTTTTGTGACCACGAGTCTTCAGCGTATTTGAATAGGTCACCTGGGTACTCATATACACGTATCAATTTAAAATAAACTCATATCGTTACTTCTGTATGTCTTATCATTGCTTATACATAAAACCATGCTATCGGGAATAGCGAATTCCTGATATAATGAAATGTTTTTCATGGTCCCTAGTAATTCGTTATAAACAAAGTTGACTGTATATTCATTAGGAAGTGTTTGAACATCTGTGTATTGATATCAAAATTTAATGATAAACTGCTCATGCATATATAACAACAATTGTGTTTTACCATATACATTTCACAAAATCCTAATTTTAATTTTTTCTTTCCCATTTCCAAACATCACATTAAAGAATGCCTCCATCAGTTCTTCCAGTACTTTGATTATTTTTATTATCACAGACAGGTAATTTCACATGTACATAGATAATACATGTGTACACGAAAAATAAAAACATTGAATAATTTACTATGCTAGCAATGATATTACACATTAGAAATTAACAAAACGGATATTTTACACATAGAATAACACTGTCATTTTAAGGTGATGATGAATGATCAATGTTTGTATATACCGTACTTTGGGATAATTTGGCGTCGCCAAAATTTTGTGGTTTTTTTTCAAAACAGGTCGGTGAAATATTGGTGCGCCAAGTTTTGGCGTTTACCATCATGTGCGTTAAATTTTGGCGTTAACATGTAGTTATGTTATTGATCTGTTTGTTCATTACACTAGGCTACATATCAAATTCCGATTACAGATGATCATGACAAAAATCCTTACAAAAATAAAGCATCTCAATAACTCTGATGCAGCTGTACATGTAATATATAGTAGTTACGAAGTCGAACACAGCTAATACAACAATAATATTTCGTAACTACTATATAATGAATATGAAATCATTGTGAATTTATGACAATTTAGATGAAAACATACCTTTATTGACATTTTTTTTATTGAGAAACAATATTCCGAAACGAGGAGAGCTTGTGTATGTTAGTATTGGGTAGGTAGTAAATGAACGGAAAGACGGTTTCTAAAATCTGGATATTGTTCCAACGATTTTTTCGTGAAATTTTGGGGTGTTTAATTTTGGCTCACTTACCTCAGGCGCCAAATAAACCAAAATATAACCATATCCAAAATATCCCAAAGTATAGAATATGACAATGTGAATGAGAACAGTTTCTGTAAAATATCTAAGCCCTCTACACAGGTGCATGATACATTTAAGTAGTATATAGGGTTTCTGGGCCAAGATTTTAATGATAGAACTCGCACATCACAATTAAACGTGAAAACAAGAAACAGATCTATCTAAGTTCAGCTCTTGTTAACTAAGCATATACTATAATATTAAAGGTATAAAACTAAAATATCACAAAGTTAAAAATAACTTAAATAAGGATATGAATAACTTAGAAGAGCCAACATGTGCAACAGGCAACTGTGAACCAAATTTTTGTATATATATCTATGACATTGTAGAAATGGGATACATACACAGAGTTTACACAGCAATCGAATGGTTGTTTGATATGGAATATATTTCACTTTTGTTTTTAAAAGTTACAAAAGACATGAGCTTTAACGAGAGTGAAATAAATCCCATATCCAACAACCATGAGTCGTGTGACCTGTTTCTACCACAATCTCAGTCAATTCAATAGGATTAACAAATACTTTCTGTTTAAATTCATACAATCATTTTTAACCTCATAACAGGTAATTTTAGTTTTGAAAGTCAATACTTTCACTTTCTACAAATAAAACAATAAAGATCAACATAACACTTTCTATCACCTTTCTATTATCACAAGAAAAGAAAAGGGATATTCCATAATTCTATTATCCATTATTACAACATTAGGGATACACCAGCTACCGGTATTTTATCACAAACATTTAGAGACCTGCACCTTTTCTACTATTAGGATATTTAAGGCTGGGGACACAAACCAATTCTTTCATCACAAGATCACAAACATAAATATCAATAGTCCTCACCCAATTCATTTTCACAACATCAGGGACACACCACTTTCTTAAGAACATCATAACAACATCACTGTTTCACATCCTTTCTATTATCACAAGAACAGAGCCACGCCCCCTTTCTAGTCTCCAAAGAAAAAGGACACACCCACTTTTTGAACACAAACTAGGGTTACACCCCCTTTCTTGTCTCCAAAGAAAAAGAACACACCCACTTTTTCACCACAAACTAGGGTCACACCCCCTTTCTAGTCTCCAAAGAAAAAGGACACACCCACTCTTTCACCAAAAAATAGGGCCACACCCACTTTCTTGTCTCCAAAGAAAAAGAACACACCCACTTTTTCACCACAAACTTGGCCCACACCTCCTTTCTAGTCTCCAAAGAAAAAGGACATACCCACTTTTCACCACAAACTAGGGCAACACCCCCTTTCTAGACTCCAAAGAAAAAGGACACACCCACTCTTTCACCACAAAATAGGGCCACACCCACTTTCGAGTCTCCAAAGAAAAAGAACACACCCAATTCTTCACCACAAACTTGGCCCACACCCCCTTTCTAGTCTCCAAAGAAAAAGGACACACCCACTTTTCACCACAAACTAGGCCCACACCCCCTTTCTAGTCTCCAAAGAAAAAGGACCCACCCACTTTTCACCACAAACTAGGCCCACACCCCCTTTCTAGTCTCCGAAGAAAAAGACCACCCACTTTTTCATCACAAACTAAGGGCCACACCTCCTTTCTAATGCCCAAAGAAAAAGGACACACCCATTTTCTAATATCACAACATCGGAGACACAATCCTTTTCCATTAGTTAATTGTCATAATTATACAATATCAGGACATGAGTACAGCTTTTTGGTTTATCACAAGAACAATAAGTTAAAGATATCACATAATTACGTACAATAAGCAACGATATTGTTCTGCACTCTTGCACTTTCTCTTATATTATATGTCAATCAAAGGCACACATCTGTTCTCCTTTAATCGAGTCGCAAGAATATCGTGGAGGTCTGGGTCGAGCTGTGCGAGCGATACCCACTGATATGATGAGTCGGGTCGCGGATGGGGCTCGGTTTGCGGTCCATCCAACAGCAGTAGATTTGTCAAACACAAGCCGTCTTTGTTACCAGCTGGCGCCCCCTGGTGTTCCACAGATATCAGGCCCTTCATCTTCAGCTGGAACTCCGACGCCCCAAAAGCTTCCTGTTTGAACAGAAAAGTTTGCATATACTGGCTGATAGAGATACATGTATTACCATTATATGTCTACTAGATATTTTAATATATTTTGTTGTGAAAGTGTAAAATTCAAGTTTTATAACTCAAATCAACTTAAGCATCTTTAATCAATATTAGATAATGTTTTAAAACAATTGAATAATCTTCAACCAAAAATCTTGTTGAAAAGACCCTAGGATCTCTAAAAAATACAAATATAGCAATTGCATATCATTCAGCAATATGTGGGCTTGAATCACACATCTGATAATATCAAAAGTGTTCTGCAGCAAACCTTATGGACTCCATTCTTGTGGCCATAAATATGTGTCAATGTCATTAATCTTAAAGTACTTAAAGTAGTTGTTCATCACAGCAAGTAATGCATGAAAATATCATTTCTCCAAGAACCATAGTTTGGTAAAATCATCTTAAGATATCAGACAGTACATGTCACAAATGTCACTTTAAATCAACATTCTTTATTTGGCAGTTTGAACATAAAAACATCTACCTATCTGTATACCAAAATAGGTCTTTTGCAACTTTTCAACTTTTTTGGAATATTTTTCTCAAAGAAGATTTCACCCTCATATGCATATTAAAAGCTGAGAAAGTTAATTACATGTATGTTAGATCATGCGTAAGCAACTCATGTGCCGCGATGGCATAGTGGTTAAAGCATCCTGACATTTTACCACTAGCCCAGGTACCATCTCTGGGTTGCGAGTTCGAAACCCATGTGGGGCAGTTAACGTTACCAGGTACTGACCGTAGGTCAGGTTTTTTTTGGGTACTCCGGCTTTCCTCCACCTCTAAAACCTGGCACGTCCTTAAATGACCTTGGCTGTTAATAGGACTAAAACAATATAAACCAAACCAAACAAAGATTTTATAATAACTGAAAACAATGAGGTCCTGAAGATGACTCAATACAAACCTTGATCACAGCAAACACAGTGATCTTGAATGAGAAGTCGAACGGTGAGATGTAGCAGGCAGGTAGATGTAGCCCTTCCTTATTGTTAGCCAGCACTAGGATGTCCCTTTAATAAATACAATGAAAAGATCAAGACAATTTGACAAATTATTATATTTAAGTCCACCACTGAATGTTACGGCCCTCACCTGATGAACCCCAAATATGCAGTTAAAGTGACAAGAAGTACTTGATACTGTAGAGCTTGGACAAACCTCTTTTTGATAAAGGTTAAAATGTAGGACAGAGTGACCTATTTTTATACACTAATATTGCACTCTGCCTTACTAAGGAGAATCCATACCATAGGCATGAAGCTCTAGTAAATTTGAAATGTACAAGACAAAGCTGGGATCAAATTTTTCTTAGATGTAGCTATTGGTCAAAGGTCAAAATGTAGGTCAGGGCGACACTTTTGGTAGATTACACCTTGACCCCTTGCTTCCTTGACCTGGTTTTCCCCGTTTTATGTCTATAAACCAATCCCTTCACCATGCCTGCCATGCTTTTTACTTTCCATACCTTGACCAACCAGGGAGAACCCATACCCAAAGTATGAAGTTCCCGTTACTTGAAGTGTATAAGATATAGCCCAACCAAACTTTTTCTTTGAAGTAGATCAAAGGTCAAAATGTAGGTCAGATTGACCTACTTTGATCACAAAAATACTGTACATGACCCATTGCCTCACAAAGGTGAACCCATAACCCAAGTATGAAGTTCCAGTGACAGGTAGTGCTGGGGGGATAGAAAAGTGGATAAAGGACGGACAGACACAATTCAAAACTATAGACAAAGTATTTACCCAAGATCAGAAATACATACCCACCAAACGAACAGTATACAAGTATTACTCTGTGTACGAGACGGTTGTATTGGACAAGAGCAGGCATGCTGTAAGGATGTCGACAATCCTCTGCCAAGCCGTGGTATTTTCTGGCTATTTTGATGAGAGGTATAATATCAGGGCTTCTGCAATATATAAAAAAAAACATCAAACAGGCAAAACCCAACAGGCAAAACAAGAGTTCTCCCAAGTTTTGATACACCAATCAAATGGTACTTGTTGTCCATTCATCCATCTGTCAGTCATAAATTTATTTCTGCGGAGATCCCATCCCACATTTTTCTACCAATCTCCTTCAACTTTTTGATGTTCATTCACCATAACATGAAGTTAGGTTTTCCTGAACATCAGTTTGATTTGACGATATTTGGAAGAGTAACTGCCCCTTACATGTATCACAATCTAGGTCGTGTACAGAGATCTCCCCCCATTTTGCAACCAATCCCTATCAAAATTAGGACACGTATTCACCATTTGACATGAAATTGTGTTTTGATTTCCTGAACATCAGTTTGATTCTACTGTATTTGGAAGAGTTATTGCCCCTGACATATTTTGAAATCTAGATCTTGTTAGGATATTTTCTCCCAATTTTTAACTAATTTCTTTCAAATTCTGAAGGCTTACACTCACCTCAGTTTGAGAAGGGGACATTACACTCACCTCAGTTTGAGAGGGGGACATTACACTCACCTCAGTTTGAGGAGGGGACATTACACTCACCTCAGTTTGAGAGGGGGACATTACACTCACCTCAGTTTGAGAGGGGGACATTACACTCACCTCAGTTAGAGAGGGGGACATTACACTCACCTCAGTTTGAGTGGCGGATTTACACTCACCTCAGTTTGAGAGGGGGACATTACACTCACCTCAGTTTGAGAGGGGGACATTACACTCACCTCAGTTTGAGAGGGGGACATTACACTCACCTCAGTTTGAGAGGGGGGCATTACACTCACCTCAGTTTGAGAGGGGGGCATTACACTCACCTCAGTTTGAGAGGGGGACATTACACTCACCTCAGTTTGAGAGGGGGACATTACACTCACCTCAGTTTGAGAGGAGGGACATTACACTCACCTCAGTTTGAGAGGGGGGACATTACACTCACCTCAGTTTGAGAGGGGGACATTACTATCACCTCAGTTTGAGAGGTGACATTACACTCACCTCAGTTTGAGAAGGGGACATTACACTCACCTCAGTTTGAGAGGGGGACATTACACTCACCTCAGTTTGAGAAGGGGACATTACACTCACCTCAGTTTGAGAGGGGGACATTACTATCACCTCAGTTTGAGAGGGGGACATTACACTCACCTCAGTTTGAGAGGGGGACATTACACTCACCTCAGTTTGAGAGGTGGACATTACACTTACCTCAGTTTAAGTTTCCTCGGATTGATGTTGACAAAGTCAATCCACTCGGCCTGAAGAGATTCCTTGTCTTTTTCGTCCAGGGTTTTTAACTTCCCACCTGTAAAAGTAAGCTAGGGTTTTAAAGAGGCATCACGTTAAAACTATATTTTTTTATGCTTATTTAGAATTATTGTATATATGAATTAAATGTATACTCTTGTGGAAAATTAATGGGCGATTTACGCTGAAATATGTTCTCAAAAATTTTAATTAATAATTAAAAAAGGGAATCACTATTCGTTGATCAACGATTTGGACATGCAAATTTTTTGGCATCACATATAATAACGCATGCGCATAACAAGCTAAATCGGTAAACAAAAAATGGCGATCCGCGTGACCTACATGTAACTACCAAGCGAAAAGTGGCCGAATGGTCAAATTTTAACGTAAGGATTATATTACGGAAGCATAATGAGGGATGGGAAGTATTCAAGGGAGAGACTAACAGCCCAATTGTTTGCATTGTTACAGTTTTCTTCTGGATAGACGGTGACACAGTTTTGATTTGGTTTTGGGGCTTCCCAAGGGATAACTCTTTCATTCCTCTGTTACATGAAATGCGTGTGTAAAACTTGAAAGCGTGTATTGTAATATTCCCTTTATAATATTCCAGTAAAACGACATTATTGAATTATATTGCTGAAGAGAAAGACCTTTTCACATACAAGAAAAACCGTATGGGGGTGGGGGGGGGTGGGGAGTTACGTTATAAAACGCCGGTATCCCGGGCGATTGAGTTTAATGCATACAGATTCAATTTGGACAAAATGAATAAATTTGTGTCATGTCATCATGTGCGGATAAAAAATTCTTGTCATACCTAATCTATAAAATACGGATTGTACAAATATTATCGGGTTTGGACCCCGGTATTAAATTTGATATGAATCAAAATATATGCATTATATAAGTGAAGTCATTAATTCATCAAAAAAAAATCATATACATGTATGTCCCATGTCTGCAGTTGTGTTGAAAATGTTAACGAACCTTTAAATTTACATAAAAAAAAGTAAAATGAATCATAACATATATATATGGATTAAGTATTGGACAATTATCTTCTCGACAACTTCCAAATTTGATATATATATTATACATGTATTCTACATGTTTAGTGCGTGGTGCGTCATATGAGTGCACGGACTTCCGTGATCCATATATAATTGTAAGTGTTAAAGTATGTTGACGCTGAAAGTTGGATAGATTTTAGATGAATATATAGAAAGTCTGAAAAAAATCTTCAAGGCATCGAGTTGTATAAAAAAAAATCCGAATCATTTCATTTTATTTTTGCACTTTTCAATGCATGCACAACTTTTGTGAAATGGTTCTAAATGAGGATTCGTGAAAATAACTTTTTACAGAAATTAAGGTTTGCTCTATGGTTGTCATCGTCGGAAACCCACATGACACTGTTAAACGTACAATGTAAGATAGTGCAGTGTCGTATTGGTTTCTGACAATGCATGGCTAACGGTCTCAGTCAGGTACTGATGTCGATAAATGATGCAGAGATGCCGACATAAATTTCTTCATATGAATATCCTGTGTAATTAACGTCCGATTATTAATGTGAATATGATTCAATAAATTGATACACGGACTTTGTGTCTGGTTCATCATCGGACCTATACATTACGCGTCCCCTCCCGTTGGGCCCCTTCGTCGACATGCGACAAAATAGTCACGTGATTGACGCGTGATCATCGCTATTTTTATCGGGCTTTCCCGAGAAATGCAATTTTGCAAGTGGCTAATAAACACATTTTGAGAGGACTTTGAATATTGAAATAACAGGAAAATGCATCTGGTAGTGCAGACAGCATGTTCATTCAATAAATTCATTGTAGACTTCCCCGGGATGCCCCTTTAAGAGGCAACCTAACCAATGTATACATAAATATAAATGGGAATCAGAAAAGGGAATTAAGGCGGTACTAATTAAATCAAGAATTTCCATAATCACAAACACACTTTAATTAGCACAGGAAATAGTCATATCATCTGTACCAAGTTTCATTATTATCAGTAAAGATTTAACAAACCTTTGAGACAGAAAAATCGGAAAAGGGGCATATAGGATATACAATATTTGATATAGTGCCCTATCTAGCTAATGCATAAGACACTCTAAAGCGCTTTACAGTGCATGGATATACAATTCTTATACAATCAATACAATTAACACATACAGTTCTATCATATACCATTCTGAGGAGTTCCCAGGGGCTGCCTTATCAGGCGCTAACTACTTGTCATATACCACCTGGCTAATATCTCCCTATGTGTGTGTATGTACGTGTGTGTGCTAGAGATGAATTGTGTTCTGCTTGTAGTGAGACCATCTTTTATAGTGCCACCTCACTTGAATGCTACAGCACAGATACTGAAACACCCACCCCAGACCATTTTATACTCCACCTGGGTTGTTGGAGTTGTGTGGGCAGGAGAAAAACACTTTCTCTGAATGTTCCATGCGTAAGACGATTACGGGTATTGAACCCCGGCCGCCTGCATGGAAGGCCAGAGTGTTAACCACTCGACCAATCCGCCAAGAAGTTTATATACAAAATGTATATAAACTTCTAAAGAAATATTGGAAATCTAAACAAAACAACAAAAGCACAACTGCAGTATACATGAATTTCTCTCATGTCTAGGTGTGTAATACTGGCCTGTCTAGGGCAATACACATATGATCGCTGTGGTTGTATTACACCCCTACCCATGCAATACAGCCATCGCGTGACGTCACAATGGCGCAACAATGTCGTGACGTCACGAGTTCGGTAAAATCTGATGCCGAAAAAAGAAAAATGGCGACGTGATGAAATTAAAACCTTTCACGATATTTTAACCGTGTACATTAGAAAGCTGAGATTATTTTTTCTGCGCAAACTATGTTTGCAAATATGGGGTATGCTCGATCTCGCTGTATCATTTGTTTTCGTCAAAAAAATTCAAGGAAAAATTTGATATTTTCAAAATTGTGGCCAGTCAAAGTATTTTCATGGTTTTTGAGCTTATTCGGGTAGTTGAAATGAGAGAAAAATACTCTTTCATGACCAGAGGTGTAAGATAGGGAAATTCCACCCTCGGGATTTTCAAATTTGGCAAAACCCTCGGCAAAGCCTCGGGTTTTACCAAATTTGAAAACCCCTCGGGTGGAATTTCCCTATCTTACACCTCTGGTCATGAAAGAGTCATATATTATTACATTTGTACCAATGAAATATCAGAAAATATCAGCTTGATAAAACTTATATCATCACTGCTTATAATATCACTATAGTGATGATGTAAGAAATTGTATATCATCACTAAAGAATCAGTCCGATATCATTACGCACTATTTTGTGTACTTTTTTTCATTATTCTTTAAAGGGGCATCCCGCGAAAGTAAGCTTTTTTCACATTTTTTTTTCAAAATATTATATACACATATCGAGTGGGTATTCTTATGGACTACGACGATCGGATTCAGCTGACATGTATTCATAAAATAAATAATTTCAAAATAACTAGTGGAATCCAAACCGTCTGGCCAGACGTTCTGAATGGGATTTCCACCTACCAACGCATGCGCAGCGAGCGCCGTTTCCATTGTAAACACTCTATCTGTTATTACCGTTACACTACGATAAGGCCTAACTACTAAGCGAAAAGTTGCCGAATGGTCAAAATATGACACAAGACTGCGTTACGGAATCATATCGAGAGATGGGAAGTATTCTAAGGAAAAACTACCAGCTCTATTGTGTGTATGTTACATATTTCTTCCGTATAACGGTAACATGCACAAATAAAGCTTTGATTTGGTTTTGAGGCTACCCAAGGGGAAACTGTTTCAGTCTTCTGTTGCATAAAATGCGTGTGTAATATTAAACTTAAAAGTTTGTTTTATAATATTCTCTTTATAAAATCTTATGTTCCAGTAAAACAATATGATTGAATTATACTGCTGGATAGAAAGACATTTTCAAATACTTATATACCATAACAGAAAAAAGTCGTTTGATTACGTTGTAAAACGGGACGTGCGACCGAGGTACATACGGCTTCAATTTGGACAAAAGGAATATAAAAATTTGTTTTCACACGTAAAAAAAAGTGATATTCATACTTAATCTATAAATTAGTGAAGGTACAAATATCATTGGGTTGCGACCCCGGTATTGAATTTGATACGAAAATATATACATAACTGGAAAAAAAAATCAAAAAAAAATCCAAAGTTATACAACATATACTTATATGTATATTCCATTCCTGCAGGTTTTTTTTTTTTAAGTCACCGTCCCTTTACAAGACGACAAAAAAGATGTTAAAAGAAAGCGGAAATATCATAACATATTCATAACGTGTAGTTATAAGTGTTTCAACAGTTCCAAATCTGATATACATATAGTCATGCTTATAGTGTGTCTTTATATGAGTGTGTGGACTTAAATATTCGCATTCCGTGATACGTGTTAACGTGTGAAGACGCTGAAAGTTGGATAGATTTTAAATGAACATGAATGTACTTTGTATATATAGTCTGAAAAAAAAATCTTCAAGACATTGAGTTGTAAAAAAAAATCGCAAACATTTTATGTCATTTTATTTTCGAACTTTTCAATGCATGCTACATACATTTTATGAAATCATCTGAAAAGTTGATTCCTGAATATTACCTTTTACATAAATTAAGGTTTGTACCATGGCCGTATTCCGTACCCATGTGTACCGGTCTCGGTCAGGTAAATATAATATAGATAATTCCTGGTGTCGATCGATATAAAGTGCCGGTATGCCGACAATTATTCTTCATTTGAATATCGGTATGTGTGCAATTGATGTCTAATTTCAATGTGAATGTGATTCAATAAGTTTATACACGGACTTTGTCTCTGTTTCATCAGCCGTATACATTACGCGCCCCCTTCCGTTTGGCCCCTTCCGTCAAACTGAGCAGGAAACTTGCGGCACACCTGTCACGTTGCGTCATCCCCGCTATTTTTATCTGGGCTTTCCCGAGGAATGCGATTTTGCAAGTGGTCATTTTAGACATTTTGAGTGGACTTTTGAATTTGGGAATAACAGGAAAGTATAATTAGTAGTGCAGACGCCATGTATATTCAAGAAAGGGCATTTAGGCTTTCGCGGGATGCCCCTTTAACTAAATCATGTAAAATATGGAAATTAAAACCTTTTTAAGTAATTTTGATTAATTTGATTAATAGATATCTTATAGATTTTATTAATATGTTTTTGTATTTTTATCAATTTTTTTAACAAAATATAGATCTTCATCCTGTGGTGTATTAATATTCTATAAGCCTTAGGCACTCCGTCCCCATCAGTTGTAACCGCAAATATTAAAAATGAAATCAGACTTTTAGGAATTTCGAAAATGAAATAAAAAGAAAATTCAATGGTTTCCCAATTAATATCAAATAAATTTCACTCATATGGCAGATTTAAAATATATTTTCACTCATGCTACGCACTCGTGAAATATAAAAAAATCGGCCATATTCGTGAAATATATTTGATATTTAACGGGAAACCATTGAACAGCCTATATATATCTCCAATTAACAAGGTGACATTAGAAAAATATTAACTAGCTATAGGTTGTTAGGTGTTGGACTGACGATACTCCAGCATGGTGATGTAACTCCTCATATCCCTTAGCTATAGGATGGGACATTATTACCGGTCTGTAGAATATTTTGATCGTTCTTAGCAGTGATTAAAACTACACCTGACCTACGTGTACTGCATAGCTAAAAGTTGTTACCTGTCACATGACCTGTGAAGTTAAACCTGTACCACGTCCCACAGCCGAACTCCACAGAAATGAGGGTGGTTGGCTGGAAAGTCAGCCCCGTCTCCTCTTCAACTTCTCTCATGACTGCTTCCTGAAAAAAAACATGAATATCTTTTTGTTAGATTTCCACAAGACAGTACATACATTCATTTAAATAAGATTTATTACAGTTATGAGTGGACATATTAAGCATATATCATATCCAAAAAATGTACTTTTAAAAGAAAGTCAACAGATCTTTGATTTCAACTCCACATCTCTGATTTCAACTTCAGATCTCTGATTTCAACTCCACATCTCTGATTTCAACCTAAGATCTCTAATTTCAACCTAAGATCTCTAATTTCAACCTCAGATCTCTGATTTCAACTCCACATCTCTGATTTCAACCTCAGATCTTTGATTTAAACTCCACATCTCTGATTTCTACTTCAGACCTCTGATTTCAACCTCAAATCTTTGATTTCAACTCCAGATCTCTGATTCAACTCCAGATTTCTGATTTCAAATTCAGACTTCTGATTTCAACTTTAGATCTCCAGAGCTATGATTTCAACTTCAGATCTCTGATTTCAACTCCAGAGCTATGATTTCAACTCCAGATCCTTGATTTCAACTCCAGCCCTCTGATTTCAACTCTGATTTTATTTTGATATAACAGAGATTAACTTTTCCTTGGTCTATCAAATTAAGCTTAAGGATTTTGTTTGTAAAATCTATGAATTAAAATAAAAATCCTATGTTTACATATGTAATAGTGTAGTGTCTACATTAAAATATTGTTCAGTCCTTTTGACATGTTCAGAATCCACATCTATAAAAGAATATGTTTAAGTTTTCTGAGAATTTGAAAGTCTTTTTCTTCTCTAGAATTATACTTCATCTGACCTCATCATTTTTTCCTCATAATATTAAAAATATTGTTGATCACACAAGAGTCTATCAAATTGCTGAAATCAATTTCAACATTATCCATTTAACGCTTACAAAAGAACAGAAATTCCACTTTAAAAAGTTCTGATGTAAAAACTGTTAGACATAAATATTTATTAAAAGCACAGAATGGCTTTTTCAAGTTTAAAAAGCTCTGATCTAAATGAAAGTTAGACATATAGATTTATAAATAGCACAGTATGGCTAATTCATAAGATAAGTTTTTATATAAGTGCATGCATGCTTACCTGGAGGTTTTCACCTCGTTCCATTCGACCTGCCGGAAGATACCACGTTCCGTAACATGAATATTTTGCTTCTTGCATCATGAGAATCTGTCCCACATCGTTGATAAGGACAGCACTGACAATATAACCCACATTGTTCTTTGTCACAGGCTCAAAGGAATCTGATGTAAAAAAGTGAACAATACTAGTCATTCCTGTCAAAATATTCTCAAAAATCAATAAAACCCCACTTTCTTGAGTCTTGGGGACCTTATCAGTAGTTCAAGGAATACATGGTATTCGAGTAATCCGAGGTTGTTTGAATATGTACGAACTCTGTCTGGACCAAACGAACTTTTTGACGAATGAGGAGTTTTTGAGATATCTGGCTTCAAGTAACTGGGATTTTACTGTATATTTACTTAAAGGACCGCATTCAACTTGTCATTTTCAAAATTCTTCTTTAAATCCCCCAATTTTATGAGTTTTTATTTATTATGTTGATAGGCATGTCACTTCAAAGGGGCATTATTTACTTCGAGTTTGCAACAATCTCTATTGAAATTTTATCACAAAATCCCATTAATTTCTTATTGAAATTGCTATCTAAGAAGCAATATCCATGTATCAAATTAGCTGATCCGTTTATTATAATGATCAGGGTTTGCATTGAAGCCATATGCATCCCTATATCGTTTTTTAAGCATAGAAACTGAAAAGGACCCCATATTAATTTTCAGGATTCACATTTACATTATGAAGAAGGACATTATTTATTTATAGGAAAGGACCCCATTTATAAAATACCCTTGATGATTACACTGACATTTCAGCGAAATTGCAAATGAACAGTTCTTGTTTTGGAAAATCATCATGCATCCAAAAAAAAACAAAAAAAACGAGGTATGTAAATATTGAGCAATTACTTGGGTATGATAATAGTTAACCGCATACATGTATATGTTATCATGATTATATTTTGATAATGAAAAATTAAATTGTTTATATCTTCTTTAGAAGAATAAGAAAATGTAACATGTGTTGCCACTCACCTGATCGTTCATTACTTATATCTACATTGGTAACTGGTACGGCTTTGCCCTGAAAGAGTTTGGTGAGGTCCGACTTCAAATGGTCAGTGTCCGACATCCTTTCATTCAGTTCAAGTCCTGGTCTTCTTTTATCAAGAAACACAGCAGAAAATTTTATGTACATCATATTATTATATTTAAAATCTTACATTTACATGATCATATTCCTAAGAACATGGTTTTATGCCTGTTACATTTTCACATATACAGTGTAGTAGTGCATTCTCACATGCATGTA
This sequence comes from Mimachlamys varia, assembly GCA_947623455.1. Lineage (NCBI taxonomy): Eukaryota > Metazoa > Mollusca > Bivalvia > Pectinida > Pectinidae > Mimachlamys > Mimachlamys varia. The sequence goes on from OX392531.1 coordinate 7,978,722, forward strand.
TACACCAGACAAAGATATCCGTCAAAATGTTTACAAAGATACAATGTAGGTTGTCGGAGCCAAAGACTTAAGGAAACTTGGGGCTCATTTCACCCATGATTCTATAAAAAACAATTTTGAATTTGAATTGGGAAAGTCGTAATATAAGCTTTAGATTTTGGCCAACATTTCACAAATTAAAACTACAAAAATGTAAAAACAAACCTGTTATTTCTTGTAAACATTATATTTCATAAACAGATCTAAATTAAAGTAATCATTTGTACTAATACGTTATTGATTTGGGCCGATTTACAATAACATCATCATCGATGAGCATGCTATTATGTTAGCGATGCCGCTTAGAAACCAGCACTGTACTGTACAGTACAATGTCATGTTTGTAAACAAATGTTGACATCGTGTGTGGACATGTGTAAATATGCGAGGTAATAAAGCTATGGCTTTTACTTAACATCATCGTACATACTTATGTAAAAGCTTACCACATTTGGTGTGTATTGTACGCTGAACAGTTGCCCTCTTCTCCTCTACAGATGCCTGCTCAAAGCTATCACTTGCTGGTCCCAACGAACGACTTTCACTTTCGAATCACACCGGAAATACAATATTATATACCGGATGTGCTAATCACTTTAGAATATGTAGAAACGAATACAGACTGACAATCCGGATTTGACGCAATAGGGGCATCATATTATTTCTGGTCCATATGTTTAACTGTTTGTCTGCACACAATTTAAAAGTCTCATAAAATATTTCCAATGTTAAGAGGTAATGCTTTCATATTTTGCATATACATTTGATCAGTGACTTATATAGAGCTTTCCATATTTGATGTTCAGAGACGTACATGTATGTAATGATGTATATAACACAAATATAATGTCTCTGACTACAGCTTGGCTGTCCACGTTGCCTTCTAATTGATCATCGACCTGGTTTAATATTTCTTACACAGACTACGGAAGATAGATAATTCCATATTTTTTTCATAGATCTAGAAAGTTTTGTTTAATTGCTTTATGTCAATGCAATCTTAATTGGATGAGTTTGATATTGGTAAAAAAAGTAGAGAATACCGAAGCGTCAACGAGACCAAAAATCTATTAAACTAGGAACAAAATATGAACGAGGGAAATATTTACATTAAGACCATTGAGAAAATAAGACCAGGGCCCGTATTCATGAAACCGTTCTCATTCTCAAGCATGGATTCTGTGCTCAAGTCAGCTTTCTAGAAACTCATCTGAATCATGTTGAAGAGTCAAAAAATCATTGTAAATGTTAAAAAAAGCTTTTGACTTCATATCTCTTCAACTTTATACCAAATCTTTGACAAAATTAGATTTTTAAAAGACTTTATAGCCAGAACAAGAAATAAGGCTTGAGCACAAAATCCATGCTTGAGCACGAGAACGGTTTCATGAATACAGGCCCAGGTGTCCCTGAAGAGTAAGCGTCTTAATTCTGTTTCATCGGCGACACCCGTCATGTAAATCTTGGTCACATTCCAAGTAAGAGTCCTCCGAGTGGGAAACGAGTCATCATTCTCAATCACAACAAGTAAGCACATAACATTAGCATATTCAAAAAGTCCACCTTCAAAATCACACAAGGATACAAAATATTTCTCAGTGAAACCAAAGTGGCGACCGCAAAACTTGTCTGGAATCCCTGTAGCTGAGCATAACAGGAAATAATCAACCTTTTTATATCCTGCATTAAATCTCTCTTTTCTTCTGTTTTCCCTGACTTTTTGATTTTGTTTTCTCTATTTCTAATAAATATGTTTAAAAAAATCTATATGCCCCTAAAGTCCTTGTGCCTTGCTTGGCAAAAATACTCGTTTGCCTTATATATATATATATTGAACGATCGCTCAGGTGAGGAAGGCAATAGGGTCTGTTCCCTAGCCATGGCATACTTAAACATGCTTGTTGTTTTTTACTGCTTCATGTTCACCTTTAAGGGAAAGGCAACAACTGGTTCACCTTTTGTCAGTATCAAGTCATCTTCGATATCCAAGGGTTACGATCACCTGCGCTCTCTACTTCTGGAAACTGAAGGCACGCTTAGGTAAAAAAAAAAAACCTGCCAAATCTCAAGGCTGCATGCCAGTTCTTTGAATATTAATTTTTACCATTTTGTGACCACGGGATTCGTTTGATGTATATCAAAAGAACGAACCACTCTTCTTGTCTCATCATCAAGGTGGCGCACAAGGAGCCTTAAATTCTGTCACGAAATATTCCAGGGATGTAGAGAGCGTAGGCGATCGTTACCCATGGATAGCTAGGATACTTCACCCCTGGAATATGTCATGGCAAAACTAAAGGCACGCTCAGGTTTAAAAAAACCCGACCAATCGCCAGGATGCATGCCTGTCTTTGATTACAAAGGAGCCGCAATCGACTTGAAAGCTTGTCACATTTTACCGTTATGTGACCACGAGATTCTTTTGATGTACATCAAAGGGTCAAACCAGTCTTCTTGTCTCATCAACAAGGTGGCACACACGGAGCCATCAGTTCTCTCGAGACATATTCAAGGGCTGTAGAGAGCGTAGGTGATCGTAACTCCTGGATATTGAAGATGGTACAGTGTATCAAGTGACCAATGGGAATGCTGTGCTAGGTGCTTTTAGTCTGCACATGAGTTGGTATTGATAATATGTTGTGAATGATTTTGTGTAAAAATGTGATAAGGAATATTCTGGAAAAGTCAGTGTTTATTATGGACAGATATTGTTAGGCCATTCTTTGTGTTCTTTTGTATCTGGAAATCTAAGTATTATACAGGAACATTTTGGATATTTCTACAAGAACATTCTATATGATACAATGTTTATAAGCTGGATCAGTGCTATCTGGTCAGAGCACTTGTTATACACCTGGGGATTCTGCACACCTTTACTCTGCCTTATACGGATTTGAACTACACCATCTCATTGGAGTAAGCAAGTATCCACATCGAACCCTTTTTCCATACCGAACCCTTTCCTCCACAACAAACCCTTTCGTCCACACCGAGCCCTTTCGTTCATACCGAACCCTTTCGTTCACACCGAGTCCTTTCGTTTTTCACAACGAGCCCTTTCGTCCACACCGAGCCCTTTCGTCCACATCAAACCCTTTCGTTCACATCAAACCCTTTCGTTCACATCAAACCCTTTCGTCCACATCAAACCCTTTCGTCCACACAGAACCTTTTCGTCCACCCTGAGCCTTTTCGTCCACACCGAACCTTTTCATCCACACAGAACCTTTTCGTCCACTCTAAGCCTTTTCTTACACACCGAACCCTTTCGTACACACCAAACCTTTTCGTTCACACCGAACCTTTTCGTCCACACCGAGCCTTTTCGTACACACCGAACCCTTTCGTTCACACCGAGCCCTTTCGTTCACACCGAGCCCTTTCGTTCACATCAAGCCCTTTCGTCCACATCAAACCCGTTCGTCCACATCAAACCCTTTCGTCCACATCAAACCCTTTCGTACACACCAAACCTTTTCGTTCACACCGAACCTTTTCGTCCACACCGAGCCTTTCCGTACACACCAAACCCTTTCGTTCACACCGAGCCCTTTCGTCCACATCAAACCCGTTCGCCCACATCAAACCCTTTCGTTCACATCGAGCCCATTCGTTCACACCAAACCCTTTCGTTAACACCGAACCCTTTCATCTACATCAAACCCTTTCGTCCACACCGAACCTTTTCATCCACACCGAACCTTTTCGTCCACACCGAGCCTTTTCGTCCACACCGAACCTTTTCATTAACACCGAACCTTTTCATCCACACAGAACCTTTTCGTCCACACTGAGCCTTTTCGTACACATTGAACCTTTTCGTAAACCGAACCTTTTCGTCAACACCGAACCCTTTCGTTCACACCGAACCCTTTCATCCACATCAAACCCTTTCGTCCACACCGAATCTTTTCATCCACACAGAACCTTTTCGTCCACACTGAGCCTTTTCATCCACACGGAACCTTTTCGTCCACACCGAACCTTTTCGTCCACACCGAGCCTTTTCGTACACACCGAACCCTTTCATCCACATCAAACCCGTTCGTCCACACCGAACCTTTTCATCCACACCGAACCTTTTCGTCCACACCGAGCCTTTTCGTTCACATCGAGCCCATTCGTTCACACCAAACCCTTTCGTTCACACCGAACCCTTTCATCTACATCAAACCCTTTCGTCCACACCGAACCTTTTCATCCACACCGAACCTTTTCGTCCACACCGAGCCTTTTCGTCCACACCGAACCTTTTCATTAACACCGAACCTTTTCATCCACACAGAACCTTTTCGTCCACACTGAGCCTTTTCGTACACATTGAACCTTTTCGTACACCGAACCTTTTCGTCAACACCGAACCCTTTCGTTCACACCGAACCCTTTCATCCACATCAAACCCTTTCGTCCACACCGAATCTTTTCATCCACACAGAACCTTTTCGTCCACACTGAGCCTTTTCATCCACACGGAACCTTTTCGTCCACACCGAACCTTTTCGTCCACACCGAGCCTTTTCGTACACACCGAACCCTTTCATCCACATCAAACCCTTTCGTCCACACCGAACCTTTTCATCCACACCGAACCTTTTCGTCCACACCGAGCCTTTTCGTCCACACCGAACCTTTTCATTAACACCGAACCTTTTCATCCACACAGAACCTTTTCGTCCACACTGAGCCTTTTCGTACACATTGAACCTTTTCGTCCACACCGAACCTTTTCGTCCACACCGAACCCTTTCGTTCACACCGAACCCTTTCATCCACATCAAACCCTTTCGTCCACACCGAATCTTTTCATCCACACAGAACCTTTTCGTCCACACTGAGCCTTTTCATCCACACGGAACCTTTTCGTCCACACCGAACCTTTTCGTCCACACCGAGCCTTTTTGTACACACCGAACCCTTTCATCCACATCAAACCCGTTCGTCCACACCGAACCTTTTCATCCACACAGAACCTTTTCGTCCACACTGAGCCTTTTCATCCACACAGAACCTTTTCGTCCACACCGAACCTTTTCGTCCACACCGAACCCTTCTGTCTACAGTGAACAATTTCGTCCACACCGAGCCCTTTCGTTCACACCGAGCCCTTTCGTTCACACCGAGCCCTTTCGTTCATACCGAGCCTTTTCGTTCACACCGAGCCCTTTTGTCCATACTGAACCCCTTTGTCCATACTGAACCCCTTTGTCCATACTGAACCCCTTTGTCAATACTGAACCCTTGTCACTGTCTTTATTATCATTCCGTCGTTGTGTACCTGTGACGAGCTCGATAACTGAGCGCCTTATATACGTCATAAATATTGCGTCCATGATGTGCCCCTGTTGCTTGGCTACCCTGGCTAAAACCTCCCGTGTTGTTGTTCCTCTTTCAACCTTAGAGGGCTAGAGCAAGTTTGCCCCTCCCGCTATACTCTTCTTTGTCCACACAAACATATTGTGATTGCTGTGGTATTGATGATTCAAGTTCAGAGCGTGCTTAGAATTGGGTAATATACTAGTGCATACAGTATTCACGGGGGTGTTCATTCAATAAATGAGTTGTAATATGAACATAGTTGAATTTTAGCGAAATTTCATTTGATCAATTAGTTTATTTCCCCTAATTAGCTCAGATGTCCCGCAGTACATTATGACATTTACACGAATACACTGGGGAAAAAACCTATCAGCCAACTGCAAGTCAATTGATCATGCAAGAAAACAAGTAAGAAAACGATGTTCGTTAGACCAAAGCATCTATACGCTTATCGATCCGAATTCATCCGCCGCCTCTCTCAATTACAATTCACTAGTGTAGTTCATGTTGGACCTATTAGGTCGTACAACGGTACTCTGACTGATACTGACCGGAAATGGCAAAAGACCACCAATTCTCGCATGAAACATAGATAACTGGACGCTTAGGTCTAGCTCATTATGTCCGCGCGGCGCTCGCTGGCAGACGACAGAGTAAAATATGGCGCGGAAAGTGTCAGGTGGCGATGCACTGGCTTTGCACGAAATAGTGCATTGGTTTTCTCATTCATTTGGTTCATTCATGTGTAAGAAAAGTGGGGCAATGCATTTTACATCAAATTCCATTCCAATCAACTCGCTTGGTTGTTCAGAAAATATGTACGTCTCTCCATTGCTAATGTAACAGGGGCGATATGGGTAATAACGAACCAGTAACCCCACGTTCCTTAGTGCACTGGTCTACCATTTAGCTTAATGGAGTGCCATACTGAAAAATCTGCCACAATTAATGTGAATTTTGATAAGAACGCATCTGCTGTTACCCTATACATGTTGTAAGAGGCAGCTAATTCAGGAACTCCCGCCAATACAGCCTTAACTTGATGCCCATTTTACTTTTGAAATCGTCATTTTCCCTCTGTTATCTTTAACAACTTTTATGATACCTCGCTCCTTGCTTGGCAAAATCTTAGTTTTTATATTACCATTCATTGTTCCCCTATTAGGGAAGGCATTTTGTTGTGTCATTAGGTCACCGAGTCATGCCAATGTCCTCAAAAATGCCAGATGCTGTATTCCTTTAAACATTCATAATTAAAGGTACATGGTACATGTACATGTCAAACACTCGTTGTCGGTATAATGTGATTGGAGGGGACAATTTTACATGTGCTTTGTATCTTCATCATCGATATCCCGGGGTTATGCTCAACTTCGCTCTCTACACCCCTGGGATATGTCATGGCAAAACTGAAGGCTCCATGTGACTAGTCCGACCCTTTGATATACACCAAAAGAATCTCGTGGTCACATAACGGTAAACATGACAGGCTTTGAAGTCGGTTGCGGATTCTTTGTAATCTTCAAATGACAGGCATACAGCCTAGCGATTGGTCAGTTTATTTTACCTGAGCGTACCTTCAGTTTTGCCATGGCATACTCCAAGGGTGTAGAGAGCGAAGGTGAGCGTAACCCCTGGATATCGAGGATGGGGTGCCTTAAGCACCTGGTACAGTATTTCGGTGATATCTCACTCCAAAGTTGGTAACGGAACGGGTTTCAGACCAAGAGGTTGGCGCATGCCTATTACATACACTTGGAAGCACGAGCTATCCTTCGTATCTGCTTATAAAACCCCTTATTCCATTAAACCAAACCAACAGAGAAAACGAAACAGAGACCTAACTACTTAGCAAAACGCATGGCGCCCCACCGATTGTGCTGAAGGAAATTCCATCTAGCGTAAAGCTGGAAGATGAGCATAATCCTATATTGTAACCCTAACAGGGCTGGAGAGTGGGAATGTTGTCCATGTGAAGAACTAATTCCATGCATTAACCATCCTCGTATTTCCATATTTCCGTCAAATATATAACGGCAAATATTCACCATGTTTCGTACATATCTACTTTCGATAAGAAAATGTTGGATTCCGATGTTTTTTAACACAATTTTCTGCTAGGAGTATATATAGACAATATTGTGTTTGAACACTGTCTGATCATGGTATAGCTTTGTCGTCTGCGCAGATATATCGGTCAGAACAACACGTGTTAATAGCCTCTATAGTGTAAGGTAAACGAACCCCTGCATCTATTATTTACATAGCAGAATAACAAACATCTACATAACTATGTGTATATTGTCCATAGAGGTTAGAGAAGCACACATCCTACAGAGACCCCAATACAGGCTAATTGGCGAGTTACTGTGCTTTCAATTATTAAAAATATTCCAGTATATTGACGATCAGCGATGGAGATTAAGGCTCCAAAACGCTCTCCAAAATAACGATCGACACATAGATATGTTGTAGGCTTAACTAATCATTGGAAAGGCTTGCAAATACTCGGCCACGGGATTTTTTAACTGACGGCCCATATACATATTTTATAGATATTGTTAACAAGTGTCATATCTAATATAAAAAATAAGGACCTTAGATTCGGTTAATATGGTGTTATACCAACCTGATAGAATCTAAAATATTGACCTTTGGCTAACGCCCTTGGTTAATATTTGATTCTACCAGGTTGGTATAACACCATATTGACCTCAGCAAAGGTCCATTATGGATATTTGGTACATCACGTGACTTAATGCTGCCTTCCCATTGGTTATACACATGGATACTATGAAGCGATGAGATAGTGCCCCGGTTTTCGGCTCTGGCACTGTTTCATCCCTCGATAATACTATAAGGAAATAGTGCCCTCTCAACAGGGCCATAATAGATAAGTATTATATACTAGTACAGTCGAATATCGTTATCTCGAAGTCGACGGGAATATGGGAAATCTTCGAGTTATCCAAGTGTTCAAAGGCTCGGCATGGACCAACACAAAACTTCGAATTAAACTGATCTTCGAGTTAAACAAGTACGAGATAACGAGGTTGTATTTATATGGACCGTCAGTTGGAAAATCGTGTCAATTTCCGATGTTCTCGAAAGGCAGATAATCGATGCTTCAATCTTAAAAAATAAGATGACATTCTCAAGATACCAGTGTCGTGACGTCACCATGTAACGCATCCTTACACTTTACGTGTGCTTTTGTTACCTAGTGAAAGATCAATGTTGTTTTCTGTTTTGCTTTGAGGTTGCATTTGATTGTGTTGATGTAATACCAATTGACACGGGAAGCAGTAGGTCTGTACGTTTTCATAATTTTGTACTTGGCGACTAATTATATAATGTGACCCCTCTCTAACCTCCCATTAGGCGACTTATTTCCCTCCTTACAACCATCACCCTACCCCCACCTCACCCCAACCCCATGAACCCTTATAATAACGCCCCCCCCCCCCACGCACACAACACACACACACACACACACCACTCCACACCTTCCACATCCTCCACAATATACTGTAAAAGTGGTAATTTTCGCTTAGCCTGCCTCCAAACTGTTGGCGGTGTGACAATTTTCGCGCTCCCGTCATGTTGTTTCGTACTGTGTACCTATAATACTATTAGAGTGTGGGTGGTGTTAAATATGTTCGTGTGTGGATATATTAGCGGTAATTTAATGTAAGCGAAAAAAACCCGAAAATTTCCACACCGCGAACAATTCCACTTCTTCAGTATACAAGCCCTTACTAAACTATCGGATATCTGCTTTAATGGAAATATGAATGAAATAACATAAGGTGTATCTTGTATCGTGATTGTGATTTGTATATAATTCATTTCATTTCAATAAATTTTATTGACAAAGATGTTCAATAGTCAATTTGATTGAATAACAGACAGAAGCCTATATAAATTCTCTCCATAGGTGTCCGAAAACAACAGTTATTTAGTTTATATAATCAATTAAGAAAAATAATCAGAAATGGAAGACAATTTTGTATGAACACAAAACAAATAAAAATAACAAGGGAGATAACTAGTAACACAAGCACAGTACATAAACAGTACATTACTATATATGACTTTGATGAACATAAATAATGTTATATACAAACATTTTTATTGTATGTTTATATACATAATTACTAAACAGCCAAAATACCTGACCAAAAGTCCACGTACAAGTATATCTACTGCACAGGTCATTTGTAAATTGGACTGCCCAACATAAATATTACAAATATAGTTTAATTAATTAATATATAATTGTAGGGAACCGTACTACTATATATACCTGTAAATCCCTCCCTTTTCATGTTCTTTCACTTGACACCAGCGTCACATCATATAATGGACAAACAGACCACATGTATATAACTGTTCGATTTGATTTTATTTCCGTCTATCAACCAATAAAATCCAATAACTCAGTCTGTCTGGACAATGAGATCCACTAATGGGAAATAACGTTACGTAACTGGAAACAATATCGGTGTATCTTCTAAACAGGGGATCGTACGTGTTTGTAGAATTCGGTTAATGTATTTTAACATTAAATCCCGCCTTTCCCCGTCTCTGTGTCTGCACAACAGAATGGAAACCTAAGCCTTTCTTTAAAAGGTTTCCGCTAAAAAAAAATTTGGGAATAAGCGAGACGCATTCATATGCTTTCCTATTATTACCAAACACTTCCGACCGCAGTCAACAATTTACTTCAAGATCGGGTAATTATTGCCAACATATCTCTGTATACGCATGCGTCAATGATGGAATATGACATCACTTTCTAATGGCTTCCGGTGCCCGTGGGGAGAACGAAGGTTGGACACGTGGTGTTTTGTCTGATGTGTCTGCTTGTCGACAATAGTGTCTGATACTTACTTCAATGTTTATGTAGAAAAAATGCATGCCAATTAGCGAGTGCCGAACAAAAACCCATGGCAAACAGTTACATGTACATGCAGATAATAACCACACGGTCACCAGCGAATGGTAGTTGATTGGAATTCGGAGCAAAGTAAAGCCATTTTTGGTGGTTTTGAAGGGGAAGGTTAACGTAACTACCATTCGCTGGTGACCGTGTGGTTATTATCTGCATGTACATGTAACTGTTTGCCATGCCTGAAGAATTTGCTCCCCAAAATTAACGAGATTTGGGGAACAAATTCTTCAAGTGCGTATTTTTTTCGAAGCGGGTTGCTTGTAACACATCCTCGATATCCTGTTGACTGAGTTTTATCGTCTGAAATCACTCACCCTTCAACATTTGGTCATTGGGTCATTTCTCCGGGTAATCCAACTTCTCTCCGACTTCAAATCTGCAACGTCTTTATATGACATTTGCTGTAAAGTAACATGAAAACAAACCAAACTTACACATGTACATCTTATTTAAGATTTAAAAGCAGAGAATACAGAATTCAGAGGCCAAGTCAAATAAACGTGATGTCTTGATGGGGGTGAGGGGCATTCTAATAATTGATCAACTATATGTTATATATACAAAGGCTGGAAGTTGGACGCCAAACAGACAATGGAGAAAGCAGAAGAGAGGCTGAAGAACAAAGGGACATGAGAATTTGTTACAGCTAGTTTTGGACCTAAAATAGGGCGTTTAGAGTAAACTAGCTGTAACAAATTCTCAGGTCCCTGTGCTGAAGAACACTTGCAGCAGGGCGCCTTGTTCTAAGAATAATTACGAGAAAGGCAAGCCAAAGGCAGCACAAGTTCAAATGGAGGCCAAACGATGGAAGAGGAGTATAGACAGATGCCGGTCGTCAGTATGAGCTGACAGGAAAGTTGGCTATACTAGGAGAGTACAGTAGAGCGGAAATTAACACGGTGTGGCATTTTGAGAATAAAGGGATACATACTTGGCTTCCTGTTGAAGGCTACGCATGACGTGCTAGTTAGTCTGCAAATCTACACCCCGGGACTGAGTGACAACGACGCATTTGGACTAAATTTGGCGCACGTGCTATCTCTTTGCACGGTTGCGCTAGCAGATGGCAGGTACACATGGCGCCATGACCCAAATCCTTAAGGAGATAGCAGCAAACCCCTTCAGCACAGGAAGGAAGAAATCAGTGACAAAATGACCCAAGTTTGTCAACTTCGTGAAGGCAGGAACTATTTCAGGTAATGCCAGTTCGGAGGGAGGCGGGATACTGGCAACAGCAGGAGACTGGGAGATGAGGGCAGACATCCATTAGAGGACGGGCGTTCCAGCAGAGATGGCCGCTAAAACACTCCGCCCAGACATTGTGTTGTGGTTCCGAACTTACAAACAAGTCTTGATGGTAGAACTGACGGCCCCATGTGAGGACAGGAGAGAGGGGGCACATGGGCTAAGTACAAGCAGCTTGTAGAGGACTGCAAGCAAGGAGGCTGGAAGGTATGGTCCTTCCAGTAGAGGTTGGGTACAGGGTTTCCCTGGTCAATCCCTATGGAGGACTCTGAGGTTGATCGGAGTGATATGCATATGGGCAGATCGGAAGAAGCTGGTGGGAATGGTGAGCCGACAGACAGAGATGGCATCCAACTGGCTATGAAAGAGGAGAAAAGAGCCTTGGTGGACACCCTTTTCACACAGTGCTACATTACGGATTATTATACCTTTCCTTATTTTACAATGTATGAAAAGTAGGATATACAAATGTTATTTGAAAAGCATCCTTTAAAAATATTAGAGACCTCTATAGTTATTAGAGCCATTTACCCGGAATGAACTACTTAACCCGCATTCAAATTTTCACAGAATGTTTCGCTTCGTTCATTCTGACTGGACACTGCGTTTGTCATGTTCATTCGGAGCATCTCTACCTCCATCGCTTAGACTAAGATAAAGTCCGTAATCGTGTCCGAGACCAAGACGAAGTAGATACAGTTGTTAATAAATTACAACGCTGGAGGTTTGCTAAAGGTGTTTTAAATTGCTTCGTCTACAAGATTTGACAATGTTAACGAAGAAGCACTGTAGAAAATAGTACTAGATAAAGACAGTACGAACATGTAGCAAGTTATAAAACATCGGTGAATAAAGTGACGGGCTAGGCTAAAACAGTGGTACAAGTAAATATATTGTAGGCATTTAAGGTAGATTATATGCAGAATGAAAAAAAAAGTTGATGGATCCAACTATACAAAGACATCCATGTTAACAATAAGATACGGACTAAAACGCTTTTTTTAAAGAAAAAAGCGGGACGTAGATATCAGGAATTCGCTTTTATTTCTTGAATGCAGGACTAGTCTATAAAATGGAATACTTAAATTGTGGATATTTTCAGGAAATAACACTTGTATTGTCCCCCCTTGATATTAACTATTAACCGAGGCGAAATTGTCTTGTTTTGGGTTTTCTATGTCATTGTCTGGTTTAGGGTTGTCTATGACATTGTCTTTTTTAGGGTTGTCTATAACATTATCTGGTTAAGGGTTGAGTATGACATTGTCTGGTTTAGGGTTGTGTATGACATTGTCTGGTTTAGGGTTGCCTATGACATTGTCTTGTTTAGGGTTTTCTATGCCATTGTCTGGTTTAGGGTTGTCTATGACATTGTCTGGTTTAGGGTTGTCTATGACATTGTCTGGTTTAGGGTTGTGTATAACATTGTCTGGTTTAGGGTTGTTTATGACATTGTCTGGTTTAGGGTAGGGTATGACATTGTCTGGTTTAGGGTTGTGTATGACATTGTCTGGTTTAGGGTTGTGTATGACATTGTCTGGTTTAGGGTTGTGTATGACATTGACTGGTTTAGGGTGGTCTATACACTGTTACATTGTCTGGTTTAGGGTTGTCTATGACATTGTCTGGTTTAGGGTTGTCTATGGCATTGTCTGGTTTAGGGATGTGTATAACATTGTCTGGTTTAGGGTTGTGTAAGACATTGTCTTGTTTAGGGTTGTGTATGACATCTTCTGGTTTAGGGTAGGGTATAACATTGTCTGGTTTAGGGTAGTGTATAACATCTTCTGGTTTAGGGTAGGGTATAACATTGTCTGGTTTAGGGTTGTCTATAACATTGTCTGGTTTAGGGTTGTCTATGACATTGTCTGGTTAAGGGTTGTGTATGACATTGTCTGGTTTAGGGTTGTTAATGACATTGTCTGGTTTAGGGTTGTGTATGACATTGTCTGGTTTAGTGTTGTGTATGACATTGTCTGGTTTAGGGTAGTTCATGACATTGTCTGGTTTAGGGTTGTGTATGACATTGTCTGGTTTAGGGTTGTCTATAACATTGCCTGGTTCAGGGTTGTGTATAACATTGCCTGGTTCAGGGTTGTGTATAACATTGTCTGGTTTAGGGTTTTCTATAACATTGTCTGGTTTAGGGTTGTCTATAACATTGCCTGGTTTAGGGTTTGTGTATAACATTGTCTGGTTTAGGGTTGTGTATTACATTGTCTGGTTTAGGGTTGTCTATAACATTGCCTGGTTCAGGGTTGTGTATGACATTGTCTGGTTTAGGGTTGTGTAAGACATTGTCTGGTTTAGGGTTGTGTATGACATTGTCTGGTTTAGGGTTGTCTATGACATTGTCTGGTTTAGGGTTGTGTATGACATTGTCTGGTTTAGGGTTGTTTATAACATTGCCTGGTTAAGGGTTGTCTATAACATTGTCTGGTTTAGGGTTGTTTATAACATTGCCTGGTTAAGGGTTGTCTATAACATTGTCTGGTTAAGGGTTGTCTATAACATTGTCCGGTTTAGGGTTGTCTATAACATTGTCTGGTTTAGGGTTGTGTATGACATTGTCTGGTTTAGGGTTGTCTATGACATTGTCCGGTTTAGGGTTGTCTATAACATTATCTGGTTTAGGGTTGTGTATGACATTGTCTGGTTTAGGGTTGTGTATAACATTGTCTGGTTGAGGGTTGTCTTTAACATTGTCTGGTTTAGGGTTGTCTATAACATTGTCTGGTTAAGGGTTGTCTATAACATTGTCCGGTTTAGGGTTGTCTATAACATTGTCTGGTTCAGGGTTGTGTATGAAATTGTCTGGTTGAGGGTTGTCTATAACATTGTCTGGTTTAGGGTTGTGTATGACATTGTCTGGTTAAGGATTGTCTATAACATTGTCTGGTTTAGGGTTGTGTATAACATTGTCTGGTTAAGGGTTGTGTATAACATTGTCTGGTTTAGGGTTGTCTATGACATTGTCTGGTTTAGGGTTGTTTATAACATTGTCTGGTTTAGGGTTGTCTATAACATTGTCTGGTTTAGAGTTGTCTATAACATTGTCTGGTTTAAGGTTGTGTATAACATTGTCCGGTTTAGGGTTGTCTATAACATTGTCTGGTTTAGGGTTGTGTATGACATTGTCTGGTTAAGGGTTGTGTATGACATTGTCTGGTTTAGGGTTGTTAATGACATTGTCTGGTTTAGGGTTGTGTATGACATTGTCTGGTTTAGTGTTGTGTATGACATTGTCTGGTTTAGGGTAGTTCATGACATTGTCTGGTTTAGGGTTGTGTATGACATTGTCTGGTTTAGGGTTGTCTATAACATTGCCTGGTTCAGGGTTGTGTATAACATTGCCTGGTTCAGGGTTGTGTATAACATTGTCTGGTTTAGGGTTTTCTATAACATTGTCTGGTTTAGGGTTGTCTATAACATTGCCTGGTTTAGGGTTTGTGTATAACATTGTCTGGTTTAGGGTTGTGTATTACATTGTCTGGTTTAGGGTTGTCTATAACATTGCCTGGTTCAGGGTTGTGTATGACATTGTCTGGTTTAGGGTTGTGTAAGACATTGTCTGGTTTAGGGTTGTGTATGACATTGTCTGGTTTAGGGTTGTCTATGACATTGTCTGGTTTAGGGTTGTGTATGACATTGTCTGGTTTAGGGTTGTTTATAACATTGCCTGGTTAAGGGTTGTCTATAACATTGTCTGGTTTAGGGTTGTTTATAACATTGCCTGGTTAAGGGTTGTCTATAACATTGTCTGGTTAAGGGTTGTCTATAACATTGTCCGGTTTAGGGTTGTCTATAACATTGTCTGGTTTAGGGTTGTGTATGACATTGTCTGGTTTAGGGTTGTCTATGACATTGTCCGGTTTAGGGTTGTCTATAACATTATCTGGTTTAGGGTTGTGTATGACATTGTCTGGTTTAGGGTTGTGTATAACATTGTCTGGTTGAGGGTTGTCTTTAACATTGTCTGGTTTAGGGTTGTCTATAACATTGTCTGGTTAAGGGTTGTCTATAACATTGTCCGGTTTAGGGTTGTCTATAACATTGTCTGGTTCAGGGTTGTGTATGAAATTGTCTGGTTGAGGGTTGTCTATAACATTGTCTGCTTTAGGGTTGTGTATGACATTGTCTGGTTAAGGATTGTCTATAACATTGTCTGGTTTAGGGTTGTGTATAACATTGTCTGGTTAAGGGTTGTGTATAACATTGTCTGGTTTAGGGTTGTCTATGACATTGTCTGGTTTAGGGTTGTTTATAACATTGTCTGGTTTAGGGTTGTCTATAACATTGTCTGGTTTAGAGTTGTCTATAACATTGTCTGGTTTAAGGTTGTGTATAACATTGTCCGGTTTAGGGTTGTCTATAACATTGTCTGGTTTAGGGTTGTGTATGACATTGTCTGGTTTAGGGTTGTCTATAACATTGTCTGGTTTAGGGTTGTCTATAACAGTGTCTGGTTCAGGGTTGTCTATAACATTGTCTGGTTTAGAGTTGTCTATAACATTGTCTGGTTTAAGGTTGTGTATAACATTGTCCGGTTTAGGGTTGTCTATAACATTGTCTGGTTTAGGGTTGTCTATAACATTGTCCGGTTCAGGGTTGTGTATGAAATTGTCTGGTTGAGGGTTGTGTATAGCATTGTCTGGTTTAGGGTTGTATATAACATTGTCTGGTTGAGGGTTGTCTATGACATTGTCTGGTTCAGGGTTGTGTATGAAATTGTCTGGTTTAGGGTTGTGTATAACATTGTCTGGTTTAGGGTTGTATATAACATTGTCTGGTTTAGGGTTGTCTATAACATTGTCTGGTTTAGGGTTGTGTATGACATTGTCTGGTTGAGGGTTGTGTATGACATTGTCTGGTTTAGGGTTGTGTATGACATTGTCTGGTTGAGGGTTGTCTATGACATTGTCTGGTTTAGGGTTGTGTATGACATTGTCTGGTTTAGGGTTGTCTATAACATTGTCTGGTTTAGAGTTGTCTATGGCATTGTCTGGTTTAGGGATGTGTATGACATTGTCTGGTTTAGGGTTGTCTATGGCATTGTCTGGTTTAGGGATGTGTATGACATTGTCTGGTTTAGAGTTGTGTATGACATTGTCTGGTTTAGGGTTGTCTATGACATTGTCTGGTTTAGGGTTGTCTATAACATTGTCTGGTTTAGGGTTGTGTATGACATTGTCTGGTTGAGGGTTGTGTATGGCATTGTCTGGTTTAGGGTTGTGTATGACATTGTCTGGTTTAGGGTTGTTTATAATATTGTCTGGTTTAGGGTTATCTATAACATTGTCTGGTTTAGGGTTGTGTATGACATTGTCTGGTTGAGGGTTGTGTATGACATTGTCTGGTTGAGAGTTGTGTATGACATTGTCTGGTTTAGGGTTGTCTATAATATTGTCTGGTTGAGGGTTGTGTATGACATTGTCTGGTTGAGGGTTGTGTATGATATTGTCTGGTTTAGGGTTGTCTATAATATTGTCTGGTTTAGGGTTGTGTATGACATTGTCTGGTTGAGGGTTGTGTATGATATTGTCTGGTTGAGGGTTGTCTATAATATTGTCTGGTTTAGGGTTGTGTATGACATTGTCTGGTTGAGGGTTGTGTATGACATTGGCTGGTTTAGGGTTGTCTATAATATTGTCTGGTTTAGGGTTGTGTATGACATTGTCTGGTTGAGGGTTGTGTATGACATTGTCTGGTTGAGGGTTGTGTATGACATTGTCTGGTTTAGGGTTGTGTATGACATTGTCTGGTTGAGGGTTGTGTATGACATTGTCTGGTTGAGGGTTGTGTATGACATTGTCTGGTTTAGGGTTGTGTATGACATTGTCTGGGTTAATTAATTCAATTAACACATGCTCAATTTGATTGATGACTTAATTAATTTACTTAGTTAGAAAGATATTTCTTGAATTTATTCTATTTCCGTCAATGGGTCCAAACACAAATCAGTCGAATATGCTAGCCTATAGTGTACATGTATATGTTATCATTTTGTATGAATGAAACTGCCCCGAACGACTTCTGCTGTGGTAAGCGCACTCGTACAATAGTATAATCGTACTTTTTGAAGAAGACAAGATGCTTACCGTCGCAAATATTTCAAGTAAACCTTTAATCCAATAAAAGGAAAATCAAACGTTCTTGAATTTTAACAGGAACTTGAAAATAAAATGTATATATTATATAGCTCGCTCCCTTGCAAATGCAGAAATAAAAAAAATAGAAGTGTGCGACTGTGGTTCAGTTTTGCTGATTTCACATTCGTTGAAATCTTTATATGAGGTAAATAAATACAGAATAAGTAATTCTGCTTTCATACATTTCATTTGTATGTATTAACATGATACTTATGACAAAATAAAATGCGTTTGAAATTCAATAGCTATCCATGTTTTCACTTTTATATGTGAACTTCATGTGCGTTCATTGCTGTATTTACATGAATTTTATCAGAGAAAAATGCGTTTGGAATTCAATAGCTATCCATATTTTGATTTTTATGTGGATTTTATTTAACTTTCATTTTTTATGTGAATTTTATCTTACATTTCAAGCCTTTAGATATATTTTGTACATTCGTTAAAATCTACGTTTTATGGTAATGTACACACGTAGCTTGTCGCCAGAGTGTTTACGGTGAAAACCGGTCAGGCAAGTATATGTCACTTGTGTAGATGATAGACCGTCGTTTTAATGAGAATTTGAGAAAGCATCAACGGGGTTTCTCAAGGCCAAGCTATTGAGTGTAGACCGTTTTGTACTTAAAATGAAATTACCTTTATTATGTCAGGTAAATGGACCTACCTGCCGGACAGGTAGGTGATGTTTCGGGTTGTGTTGCGTTACTCCGTCAAGTACAGAGCCAAAGCTATTTTTGTCCATTTTGTAAATTTCATGAGAAACAAATCATGTTTAGATCTGTAGTCAGAAGATATGGTTTCTTCTCGTCTCTATCGGTCAAAACATTATCAACAAAATCAAAAATGCGTATGCTTCGTGTAACTTTGAGCTAAAATTCGGACTTAATCATTTAGTAGACATTGGTGAAATATATGCAATAATAATATTAATGGTAACACAAGAATCTATGACATCTTTTTAAGGGTACACACGATTTAATGACACTTTTGAAACGTCTACTCAGAAACTGATGACAAAATTAAAACAAAACCATAGTCCCGTTAAATCGTAAGCTCGTTAAACACAGCAATAAAGAAGTCATACATGTATTGAAAGTTTTTATATATGTTCATTAGTATACAATGTTGTTATGTCTGAAAAAAAAGAAATCAAAACGTAATTCACACTTCTCCATTTATATGGCTGGTACCGTCATTGAAGCTGAAGACTTGGTCTTATTCTCTTCTACGTTTTACAGGTCTTTCCTATGTTCGTATTTTGTCCACATTTCGATTCGTTTTTATTAAGGATCATAGTTTTGTTGACGTTTCTTTATTTCCTTTTGGGGGGGGGGGGGGGGGGGTCACAGGTCACAGAGTCTGTCATTAGTACATTTACCAAACTTTCAGAATTCCACACGATCCAATTGTAGAAAACACCGTTAATAAAAAATTAACTGAAGCATTTGGAATCCTTGCATCCTCGCCAAAATCTGTAACGTAGTATTAGATACTGATGCTAATATTTCAGCATTATTTTAAGATCATTTCTGGAAAGAAAAGCAAGACACTGCGAGACTTCCATGATAACTCACAGGCACGTGTGGCCAGGAGATTAACCATATATATATAAAAAAGAACAAAAAAACAAAGACTTTGCCGCAAGGCCTTTCTGTCCTCCCGGGCTTCATCAGGCGGACTGTTGTATACACATAGATAATATAGCGAAATATGAATACACTGCTCTTTTTCAGTGTCTGATAGTCGAGTGTTTTGTGAAAATTAACCGCTTGACGGACGTTTGTTTACGTGTGTGTGTAGGGGGGGGGGGGGGTAGAAAAAGGGAAGAAATACAATGTAATGGGACAGGGACCATAAAAGGGAGGTTACACTATACATGTACATAGTGAAATGGCGACCGTTTAGAAGGATTAATTCAACAAAATGGTGGTCCAGCGCGGATCCAAGTGTATTGCATGTTATGTATAGCGACTCGTTCCACAAACCTGTTGTGAACTGGCGGTTTTATTGTCGACACACATAATCACCAACAAATCCTGTTTACTATTTTTCAATCACAGAATGTCGCTTTGTGTACAACAAGTATATAAAAGTTGACATGTTTCGTGCAGATATCGTAGATTATGAGTCATGCAGATTTCCTATACCAATATAACACAAGGTTTGAAATCCTATCGAAATGGTACAATTCAAATGTATGTATGAGTCAGTATTTCGTGGTGTCAATTTCGACTTCAATACAAGCGTGAATGATTCGTATTTCATACCCGAGAGATCTCCATTTCACTTGTCATCATGCAGTTTCCGAGTCAACGAATGTCGTAAGGTAACAAGGCAGTGTACACAATTTTTAAAATGGGATGAAATGGTAACTTTGATTATTATATTTTTCACTCCTTTAACACATTATTCTTTTTAAAATCCGATTTACAATGAACATAATTTTTTTGGGCATATTCACATTCACGTTATTTTCTGAATCAGTAGTTATTCTACAAAGTAAGAAACTAGACACTATTATACAAATGTAGTCTTTCGGTTAATATATGATTTAACAACCTAGGGCAAAATATCAAACTCGTGCTTCGTCTTCGGTTGATAGTTTTTCTTAGGTTGATCAAACCATGTATCGACCTTATCAAAAGGCTATAATTGTGTATAGTTTATATAAGCATAACACTGTATTCTGTTTCAAGTTAAAGGCAATATGAACGCCCACTGCTTTACAGGAAAATGAGACATGAGCTACCCTCGGTTCATGTTTTAATGTCCTGCAGTGTTATGGGAGTTGTATATTGCATTTCACTCGAAACGGAATACAGTTTACATGTTTATTGTTACATGTATATTTCCACTTCTTACCATACTTATGCGAAAAATATTTACGACCAAAAATTGAACAAAATGTAGCTCCATGATGCTCTGGACTGTTGAATTGGCAGAACAGCGCGTATCGCGTGCTTCTTCTCGAGCGACAGAATCTTTTCACGTGCTTTCTCCTGGAATGGACACTTTGAAATATAGTCCGTAGAAAACAGCTACCGTAAAAAAGATTTTATCATGAATTATCTGGAACCTTTTTTTTCTTTTTTCACTGTTCTTAATTTGTTCTTAAAGGTGCTTAAAAATAACACTTGGGATAATTGTCGTTACAATAAATGACATCGCGTAATTATGGCGTCATACTGCGGAGGCATGTCCGCTGAATTTGAAAACTGAGTAATGTGGTTCGCCGAGGGAAAAGTTGCCAGTGCCATGTTTTTGTTGGTTGAGATATGGCTGATATGTAATACGTTGCGTAAGGACCCGAATGCGTGCATGCTATTTTTGGTCTACCTCACTGATGATAGGGATACTAGTCTTTATAATATACAGATATACGTTGGGTCAGATTGGATTATTCGCACGATATGCCTACAGAAAAATAAAAAAAAACTTATACTTGCGTCGACGACGCATCCTTTTTAATGTTTAAATAAGTTTATTCGATTTTATTCAAAAAGTGACACAATACTTTTATTTAATTGGAACACATAAAGCCAAGACTTTGTTTATAATTTCTCTTCCAAACGAGACTTCGACATGATTTTCATTGCTAGTTAACCTCCATATCACATTCGTATTCATACACGTTTCGGGTCTCGAAAAGGAACGTACTAGGTTTCTTTAGTGTATACTATTACTGCAGCGCGAATGCAAATATTGAATTATGGCAGAACTACTGAAATTAAAGTGTTTGTGACGTATTCCAATATGTATGATTTGTATGACATGATGCATCCTCGGGCCATTTTTGTTTATCCTATTCGTCCTAAATCGCATCAAACTCATTTCAAACACCTATAACTGTAATCTAAAACCAGATTCGAAAATATATTCAAGCACCAAAACAAAACAGAGTGGTATACTTCTCTGTCGCTTGTATACTGTTATACACACGATAGAGGTTCCGGCGATGCCGAAGGGGATACAATTCCGGAATCCAATTGTAAGTCACGTCCTGAGAGGGTTTCCTTTCTTATATCTGTTACTTTTTCTGTGTGCTTCATTAGCGTCTCTGGTTAAACACAAAGAGAATTAACCGTAACACAGACAAAGTATATATTTAGGATATCATTACCACGATCGTGTTTAATTATAAGTTCATGCTACGAAATGCACTTTTCCATAAACTTTGTCATCTGATATCTTGTAAGAGTTAAAATGGTGAGTTCATTCCAAAACAAGTTACTGTTAATAATTCTGAATACAATGCAGCAATTTGATATTAGATAAGGAGTTAGTTTGAGTACAATCTAAAAAGCTATATATATTAAGATTTGAAAAAAATGATAAACAAAATAAACACTTGTGTTACGGTCTACATGCAGATAACAACAATATTGATTAATTATCCACACCCCTTAACAACCTCCCCCCCACCCCCCCACCCCCCCCACCCCCCGGAGTAAGGTTTCTATGTGAATTTTTCTATCGTGGAACGTATAACTTTGAGTCGTATTTTTAATTGATAACTAGGAGCATTGGGAGCAAGTCTTTGTTAAAAAATGATATCGATACGGAATGGAAAATCTGTCAAAAATTGGTGTTTATTTGGGGTAGATATGGTGGTGGGCTTATTACCGGTAAATATGGTGATATGGTCGCTCGATTTTATCAAGCAGATGTTTCCTGATATGCACGCTTTGTTTGTTATTTCTCGAAGCATTCCTATTTTTCTGCATAATTTCTGAACATGCAAGCATTTTTTTCAATTTATTAACATTTTTCATGGCGTCAAATGCCTCCGGGCTGTGAGGAAACATTTAATGCATTTGGTTGGAGGCGTTAACAAAATACCTTTCAGAAGTTTAAAAAATCCGATATTATTATATTCAGTGGTGTCGATAGAGCATGCGCCCCGTTAATGCATAATTCATTACATTTAAAGTTTTTTTTTTAAACTGATGTGTTACATGCATGAAGTACCGCGTGCTTATGTTCGCTATATATCACACACGGGGTCATCTTCAAGGTCAAAACACTTACCTGTTTATCTTGTACCTGGAAATACAGGTAAGTGATATTACGTAAGACACGAGGGAAGTTTTAATGTAAATTTTTGATCTGACAACAACACATATGATTTAAGATAAAGGGTTAAGTATTCACTTTTTATCAAGTTTGATGTTTATTGACAAAAATCATTTGGTATTAATCTTACTGAGTACTTCCGTGTCTTACGAAGAATTAAAAAAAAATAATTTCTAAACCAGTTCCTATCTTAAAACACAGTATATAATATATTTAAAATAGATACAACTATATTCATTTGGTCATATTTTATATACATTATACATTAACTTAATTTACTTTACAAACGAGTTTTCCAACTTTTGTTGTTGGCCCAAGTGGAAGCTTACAAAGGGTCCCAATGTTTGAGGAAACCGGAATACCTGGAGAAAACCCACGTGGCCGGTTAAAGGAATCACACAACTAAATCAGCTTATCACGAACTGACGAAGTGTTTCATACGATTGTAGTCCCTACCGAAAATTTGTTCCGGCTAAGTACAGTGATTCTGAATAATCTAAATAGGTAATTGTTGACATATTCTGCATTGATTGAAATCTATAAATATTTGACTTTACAAAAATGTATACTTTTGGTAGATTTTGATATGTGATGGCGGATTGATATGGGGTCAAAGGTCAGAGGGTGTTCCCGTCCCATTTCACTGGTTTGATATGTAAATTTCCAGTTGTCCGAAGCAGACGCCCGTAGCGAGCTAAAATGCCACGAAACTTCTGATAAAATGGCATTTGAAGTCTTTGCCATGTATGTATCTGTGAATCCAGGCAGTTGTCACTAGTGTTGAACTTCAAATATTAAAGTTATTAGCTCTAAAGCTTAGTAATAACATATAGTAAATTGTTTAGTTGTGTGAGTCCTTAAGTTGACCCCATAGCTTTTCACGTCCTATCGGGGGGTCAAAACCCGGCCGTCTTCGTGAAGGGTGCGAGTGCTATCCCCTGCGCCACTCGAGCATGAAAATCAATTCTTGCTTAAGCTGTCTAATTGATCCGTTACGTTGACAATCTCACATTCTCGACAAATTCCGACAATATTCGAACGTTATCGGCCAATCTTTGCTGAATCAAGTAAATTTTGGTTAATGACTAAACAAAACAGAGAAACTTTATGATATATCATTATAAGGACAATAAGGAGAAACATTAAGATGCTACAGAGGATAGATATAATTCTGCTTCGTCGACGAAGCCTGAAGGGAAAGTCAAGGCGAACTGACAGAAATGGCATGCCCTCATAATGAGAACCGGGATAGTAACAGCAAAATGACAAGGCGCACTAATCAACTGACCAAATCCACCGACCTTCACATCACACATTACAGAAATGAAATGACAATGACCACTTTACATGTAAAAATGGTCCAATATTCGTCAGCAGTCAATATATACATCTGTACATGTGTATAACCGAAGTCATGTTGTTCAGAGTAAGCTAATGGGTGTCGTTTTTAACGAGATAGTGAAAGTTGGGATAATGGCTTGCTATCAAGAAAGAATAATGAATAATAAAATCTTCAAGCATCCATGTTTAATTTATCATACAAACTTTATTTATATTTTGTTATTTTATTTATGTAGTTCTATCATTTAATAATGGTAATTGTGATATCAACGCAATGTATCTTTTCCTAAATAAAACTAATAGTCACTTTAGTTCAAAAATCTTTATTATTAGTAAATTCAAAGTTTAAAACGTTTGTTATTTTTGTAATTTATTTTTAACAGGTTCACAAATTCCACTTCATATACTGATTTCGGGGAAACCAGAGACTTGCTGTATCCCTCAAGTCCATACTTTTAACTGCCTTATTCAATATGTTCAACAACATCTTGCTGGGGTCAGTGCAAGTTCCCCCTCATCTCACTTCATTGGCTCGGTCAAATCCCGCAAGAATTTACGGAAAAAGACGAAGTGGATAATCTGTATACACGGAAAGTATCGAATGAGTTCGTGTTCAGAGACGATTTCTGATTTCGGATTAACACAATGCTACGACAAGACTAATGCTATAATCATTGAAGTGATGGCATAAACAGAAGAAAGTCAATTATTCAAAAATGCTGAGAGGAAGATCTTTGATTAAATGTTAATTCGAGTATATAGAGGTTGCAAAACCTGCATTAACCATATGGCGCCACTTATGCGATAATTCCTCACAGTCATACCACCTACGGATAGCTTTCACACACCTTACATCTTCAACTTGTCTTATTTGACCCACTTTAGTTCAGCCATTTTATTACCAACACTATGCAATTATATAATTGAAGATGATGTTGACGTTGCCATGACACCATGTCGACCTCATCACACGATTCACCTGCAATATACTACAATACGATTTGATCTTGCTAGACACAGGGACCTGAGAATTTGTTACAGCTAGCTATAGTTTTGTACCTAAACAAAGGTGTTTAAGAGTAATTTTACACGTTTAGGAGTTTAGATCAATTTTGGCCTTTATGAACATTGAGGGGCATTTTACCGAAAATTGATATAAATCCCCAAAAGTGTAAAAAAAAAAAAAAAAAAAATTGCTTAGTATCAAAACTAGCTGTAACAAATTCTCAGGTCCCTGTGTTACTAGAGCCATAAACTATCCGGTAACATACAAATAAAAATATATACCTATAAATGTACGAGTTTGAGATCAAACACCATTGGATGATTGACGCTGGTTGGTGTTTTAAATGACAGAAAATATCTTCGGAAGTGCTTGCTTTATTGAGGTTTTTAGTGTTCAGCTGGGGCTAGGATTATGTATATCGTCCCAGTTTGCCCATTAGTACACGAGTAGGGCGTGATGGCGGGGTAGCCATGACGACAAAGATCAATCATTAAAGAGACGTCACCGGAAATTTATATAGTTTAAAAGAGTAATATCTGGATAACATTTTGCTCCCACACAAAAACCGAAAGCGTTGTGCAGAATGAATTAATTCCATGGTGTGCTTTTATCAAAAGAATGGTTAGTTTATCTGTACAGTCTTGCTTATCAAAACGCCTTTCTATTATGGCGTAGCTTGGGCAGACAACGAGAGCCTTGATGAGCAAGACTGTAATATATATATATATATTTAAGGATTAACCTTTGATTTTGTTTAGTTTATTAGATCATAAATCCAATGGAGCACGAGGTAAATTGCGTAAACGCGAAGCGTTTACGTTAAATTTACCGACTGCTCCATTGGATTTATGATCTCATAAACTAAACAAAATCAAAGGTAAATCCTTAAATATAAATTAATCTCATTACATACATGTACACAGGCAAACCATGTTTTCATCATAATGATTTAATATTTAAATAAAAAAAATATGGATGTACTCTTATCATAAACCGCTTCGTGGTTTATTTAGACTACACTCAGTTTTTTCCCAGTTGATGCGATACACAGTTTTCCCACAATCCCTCCTTTAACCGGAAACACTGTCATACGGTTATACGCTGTTTTCCGACAATGCCTCTTATCCGGAAGTGAACGCTATCTTTAATAAGTTTCCGCATTAGTCCCTTTAACGGAACTATATACGTAACATTAAGAATAAGGTATACGTAACAGTTAAGGATGAACCTTTGATTTTGTTTAGTTTATTAGATCATAAATCCAATGGAGCGCGAGGTACCCTGCGCGTTTACGTTAAATTTACCGACTGCTCCATTAGATTTAGGATCTAATAAACTAAACAAAATCAAAGGTTAATCCATATATTTACAGTATTTTCCTGTAAATGGTTCATACGTTTTCTGTTCAATTTAGCCCCATCTGCAGACATATATTTCATTTCAAAACTTACAAATGTGAAAACAGTTCAATAAATGTAACAACATGAAGTTTGCATAAGCCGTAGCTAGCTCCGCCCATGTCAATTGTTAATGACGTCATACAATTGTGATTCGAACGGGATAATTTGCATAGCTCCGCCCACATGTATTGTTGTCGACGTCATAGAAATTGTGCACGTTCTCAAGTACAGTTACTGGAAAATAACTCTAGTTTGCAGTACAATGGTTATCGAGTGAATATCAGTGTAGACTGTAAATATTCTTAAATAATCTTGAAACAGGAAATTTGTTTATACGGCAAGCTTCTCTTCCTGTAGTTAACAATGATATCGTAAGTCGGTTTCCAGTTCCTAGGGTCTTACTCTGGTTCCCAGTTCCGTTTATCTTGAACGGGACTAAGTTATGGTTCCCTGTTTCGTGTATCTTAATCGAAAGTAGAGTTTGGTCCCAAGTTCCGTTTTTCTTTAACGGAACTAGGGTCTGGTTTCCAGTTTCGATTACGTTAAACGGTAACAAGGTCTGTTTTCCAGTTCCGTTTATCTTGAATGGAACTGGGAACCAACTTCAGGGCCCTCGATTAATATTGATTCACCTGTAGAATCCGTTTTTTTTAATTTGGAGAGAAAGCTTCGATTTGAACATTGAAATCGAGCATTTTCAAAAAGCGAATTTGCTATACTATTTTTGATGATTGCCTTGAAAGAACAACTTGAAAGATGCCATTTGAAAGTACGACAACTCCGATTTTTGAGTAAGCATCTCCATTAATAACGAAAAGAAAAATAGACTAGTGTTGAGTTATGTATCTTTGCTTGAATACAAATAAAACTTGATCTAATGTTTCCATCCCGAATCCATGTTTCTGTCTCTCACTGCCCAAGCGGTGCGTCTCTAGTTGGTCATACTTTTTATTTGTCACCGGTTGTTGCGAGAACATCAAACCTCATAAAAACAACAAACAGTTACAAAAACAAATAAACAAAACGACAAACAAAACAAACCATGAATTTCAAACAACCTCCATTTAGACATGATCTGTGTTTAATAGGCCATGTCATTAGTATGACCAATTAATTATTTTCATCAATCATAGTAACTTATTTCACAAATGTTTTTCCATGTGTTTTTATCTTGTAGCCTATTAAAGATGTCCTTATGTATATTCATACGTGAGATGATTAATTCGCTATACAGTATTTACAATGAAGCCTCTCCGGTGTCTTTGGGAACGTAAATACAATGTATTTTGTTTCCTTTTTTAGATGTAGGAAGGGGTGGGTTGTCAGTATCAGGGGAACACGAACACGTATTTGAAGATTTTTGTTTACACCTGGGGGAGGGGGAGGGGCTGATGACACGGATATGAATCGGAATTTTGAAGACGCGTTTAAAAAATGAAACCATCATCCCATTAAGAATAATTATCTAATGATTAAGTAATTTTAAAAGCCACCAACAAGATTCCATTGACTAAGTGAAACGTATTAGGTGTATGTGACATATTCGACCTGGGTTCGACCCCCGCGACCTCCTCCTACGACACAGTGTTAAATGAATGAGTTACCAAAACTTCTTTGCCAAATCAAACATGCCAACCAATATATAAATATACAATCTACAATACCAGAGCAATTAATAACACCGGTACATGATAGATTTAGCACAGGTAAATATCACCCGCCCACACTAGTTTCTTAATGTCACAGGGACTTGGGAATTAACTACATATGAATATGATGTATATTTGGGCCTATGTGTACTAGTTTTATAAAATGTTTAATAAGGGGTTCCTCTACCTCCATTACCGTTTTACAACTACATGTATTTTCAGGACCCTATAGTATATTATTGGCTGATATCTAGGTTGCAAGGTTTATTTACCTGACGATATCCTACAGCTGATTAATACATGTATGTCACTGTGGTAAATAGTATGTTTTGTAGACCAAGTGATTACCTAAAAACTGATTCCCATGTCCCTCTGATATATTTCTTATAAACCAAGAAGAAATTATCTTAAAACTGATTCGCATGCTCCTGTGGTAAATTGTATGTTTTGTAGACCAAGTGATTACCTACAACCTATTCCCATGTCCCTCTGATATATTTCTTATAAACCAAGTAGAAATTATCTTAAAACTGATTCGCATGCTCCTGTGGTAAATTGTATGTTTTGTAGACCAAGTGTTTACCTACAACCTATTCCCATGTCCCTCTGATATTTTTCTTATAGACCTAGAAATTATCTTAAAACTGATTCGCATGTCCCTGTGGTACATTGTTTGTTTTGATTACTTGGTCCACACACAGTTGCATGAGTTTCTGTCAGCATATACAAAAAAATGTTTATATATGGAGCCATGGCCCATTACAGAACATTACTGTAATGGAGGCTCATTTAACACATACATTGTATATATTTATTATTTACTGACAGAAACTCAAGCAAATGTGGTTCACAAAACATACGATGTACATGTACCACAGGGACATGAAAATTAGTTATAGGTAAACACTTCGTCTTTTAACCTATAACTGGATCGCATGTCCCTGTAGTACATTGTTAGACGAAGGGATTACCTAAAACTGATTCGCATGTCCCTGTGGTATATAATGGCCAGGTTCGTGTTGCAAGGTTTATCATTTCTTTTTTAAAGTGAATGATACTTTCTGTTGCCATTTTACGTGAAATCCTATTTACCTGGTGTAGTCTGAGGGCGTTACCTGTTATCCCACGCGGCGTATGTGCGGTGACATTTTTCGGTCGCCCACTTTAAATTTGCATCAAACGATAAGAGCACCCACTCATCATCACATGGTATCGACCAAAACACAAATAAATTTAAACTGTACAGGTAAATCCTGGTGTATTGCACGTACAAAGTGAAATTAACACAGGGACCTGGGAATTCGTTAGAACTTGTTTTGGACCTAAATTACGATTTTTCGAACAATTTTACGCTTTTGGTAGGGGGAGGGGTAAATCAATTTTGGATTAAAATGAGGGGTCATTTTTATAAAAACCAGACATTGATCTAGCCTCCTAGCCCCAACCCCACGAAAACAGTGTAAAATTGCTCTTAACACCTTTTAGGTCCAAAATTATCTACAGTATTACAAATGTCTGATAAAAAATCTATGAACTTCTTTACTTGAATAATATCTTGATAAATGATGTTGTTGATATTTGTTAAACAAATTTATGAATTGAAAATTATGTAGAAATGATAAAAACGTGTCTGCATTACCAATATTATCTAATATACACTGTAACACATACAATATACAGGTAATCGGGAAGGATTTTGATCAATACTATACTCAGATCGCTTTCAATAAGCGAACATCCCCTGAATTTTAATAAAAGATTAAATCTTTGTTACCAAAAAATTAACAGTGACTTGCAAAGAAATACCATATCCGGCTTATCACTGCTCAAGGTGAGTAAATGATGTACATTTGATCTGCGTTGAACCAGCTTTTTAAAGTATTGTCAGTTTTACAATTGATTCGAGCGTTTCGTCGTGTTAGGTTTAATATAGAAGTTGTGATAAAAATAGAATTGAATTCTTAAACCCGCCTATTTAAAAGTTGATATATCTAATTATCACATGAAGGATCCAAATTTGAATGGAAGTAAATATCAACTTAGGTTGATTAATTAAAAATTATAATTTTGAAACTAAAATTCTAAGTTTATATTGTGTTAAACTAACTAATCTTTATATTATGATGTTTCAGAAATAAAAAGTTAAATATTCGACAAAAAGCATGGTTAGCTTAATAACCGATAAATGTACTAATAAATCCCAAATACATACCTTTGTAATATGAAGCAATTACGAAAAGAGGCACTGTATACAACATACATGGTATTACAGAGTTGATCATGAGTAGCCATGCAAGATATTGTTTGGTTTATCTTGGCAACCTTTAAAAATTGAAACAAAATGAAAATACATCGGTGGTATGTTTCGAGCTTTATAAAATATATCCAGAACAAATATCGTCGAAAAGTATTTTTAGAATTTATTTCCCATGTAAATCAGCAACTTTATGCTATGGCAGATACAGGTATGCTTATAATATGCATGTATGATGTACATTTCATTGTTCGGATTGCAAGTAGCAGACAGTTGTGTATGTTGTTTAAATGTCAAGCAATTCAAATTTTGCAACAGATGTACATATATACAATGTAAGCATTGGGATTGAAAACAAAATTAATATGATAAATAAATAAATGTAATATATGCATGCATATATCGACAGACGATTTTTATATTGAAGACATTTGCGTTTTCCCCAGATTAACGGATTTACGATTCACCCAGTTCCATTTTAGTGATGTTTTTTTTTAAAAAAAGTACAGTGGTGTTTTAAATTCAAGTTGTATGGTATAAATACTCACGTCTTGTATGTGGTGTTTAATTTATTAATCGCGGTCTTTTGTACTCTAACCAGATGGCATTAGTTGGACATTGTCCGGAATTGACCCAACACTGACCGTGTTTGTCGGATCACTATAACAAGAAATGTATATAAGTAGTCCCTGGTTGAGTTTAGCTGTTCCTTTGCGATCAGTGAAGTTATGACAAAGACAAAAATAAGAACTATATGAAGAGCAACTTACATGTACGTAAGATAAAAAAATGTGCGGAATAGAGAGGTTCACTGTATATATATATTGTATTTTATGAATTGTTTGGACTGTCGAGGTTACATTGTCCGGACTGGAAAGGCTCCTCTTTAATTAGAGACTGAATTGTCCGGACTGGGAAGGTTCCTCTTGGATTAGAGACTGAATTGTCCGGACTGGGAAGGTTCCTTTCTTAATTTGCTATTATTTTAGTATTTGCTTTTACTATTAACGGCAGGGCATGAGGACGCTGCCAAAAACGTATCGATTTCCGCATCGTTATATGAGAACAGCCACTATGTACAATGTAGCCGAGACAAATATAACAAAACACACAAAAACTATTTTGAAATTGGTTTCCCCCATGCAACATTTTTGACACAACTCTTTGATAAAAGCTTATCTATATAGGACACGTTAATACTGTTGTTGTAAATTGAAATAAAATGTAAACTATTGGGATGTTAGTATGCTTCAAGGCAACAATCAAATAACCAGCATAACGTTGCCGATATCTTACTTAGGGCCTATTTGTTGTTGTCGTCGTCTTCTTCTTCTTTGTCGAAGTCGTCTTCTTCTTTGTCGTCTTCTTCTTCTTCTTCTTCTTCTTCTTCTTCTTCTTTGTCTTCGTCTTCTTCTTCTTCTTTGTCGTCTTCTTCTTCTTTGTCGAAGTCGTCTTCTTCATCTTTGTCGTCGTCTTATTCTTCTTTGTCGAAGTCGTCTTCTTCATCTTTGTCGTCGTCTTCTTTTTCTTTGTCGAAGTCGTCTTCTTCATCTTTGTCGTCGTCTTCTTCATCTTTGTCGTCGTCTTCTTCTTCTTTGTCGTCGTCTTCTTCTTCCTCTTCTTTGTCTTCATCTTCTTCTTTGTCGAAGTCGTCTTCTTCTTTGTCGTAGTCGTCTTCTTCTTTGTCGTCGTCGCCGTCGTCTTCTTTTTCTTTTTTTGTCTTCTTCTTCTTTGTCGTCGTCGTCTTCTTCTTCTTCTTTGTCGTCCATGCTGTCGACTTCTTTTTCTATTTTGTCTTCTTCTTTCTTTGTCTTCTTCTTCTTCTTCTTCTGCTTCTTCTTCTTTGTCGTCTTCTTCTTCTTTGTCGTCGCATTCTACTATTTCTTTTTCTGTTCTACAGTGTACAAGAAAGATATCAATGCAATAATCGCATCAGTCATTGTTAACACGCTAAGATGTGCAAAAATATTTCACTTTCCCTAAAGTGCATCCAAGATGGCTGAAACTGCCTCTGGTTGGTTGAAATTAATTTAGATATTGATCGATTTCAATATGGCGGTGGTAACTACAGTCAGAGATCATGTACGACGACTGTATTATAATAATGGTGATAAACTTTATCTAAATTCGATAACACATTGAGTCAAAGACTTATCTCACATGTGGTCGACATAAAATATACAAAACAACTGTATTGTAAGATTAGGTTTTATAACTTAATTGTTTTTAGCATTTTTTTGACTGGTTCACATACCAAACTTTGAGCATTTTGGCCCTATTCCTTATCGTTTAATACAAATCATAATCTATTGATTATAGCCACTCCAATACGGGAAACCCGAATTTACGATATTTTTATGGCTTATAATGGCTAACGAAATTTGTAATGAAAAATTGATCGAATCCTACAATTCAAAACAAACACGCATAATTGTTTTATATTTTCGTGTAAATAAGATATGTATCCCCCACTACATACACAACTCTAAAACCAAATTGTAATTTTGTAAATAGTATGTCTTCTTGTTGTTATGTCTAAATGTAAATTTGTATCGGGAAAGGGATTTATATAAGTTGGATTATTTTTGCCCAATTCTATCGTATACTAAAGATACAAATGAAATATATTTAAAATCGAATCACGCAATAGACATGACACACGAAAAATCTGAATTTTTCATTCATTTTTCAAATTTCTCACATTAATAAAAAATGTTTAAATAGTTAATGAGATGGGCGTCGAATAAATAAAAAAAACATATGATAACGTGACATGATTGTAAGTGATGTTTACTTGATGCATTCGAAATTTACATCAACTTCATTTTGCATGTGAGCACGAAACCGATTTGCTGTATTTATTACAACAAACAACATGGCCGACTTTAAGTTTATTTACGATGATCCAAATGCATCACTGTTTCATGTAACGCGTAATGATTTTAAATTAGCAAATAGATGTTCGTAGTCACAGAGCGAGAATCGTAATGGTTGATGATAAAATCATTAAAAATCAGACCTTTTAACGGCACACTGTAGATTTCAAATGAAGCAATATAATATTGGATCGCTTTCATTTATTGTTGTCCGAGCGGTTAAACTGGTTCAACCAGATTTGTTCGTTATAAAAATGATGGAACTTTGTAATTTGAAACCCCTTTCAGGCAAGTGTTGGTGTAACCTTGCAAGGCCTGCATATGAATGTTTTGCAAGTCCGCCAGGATTTATAAAAAAGTATTTTATTTAAAACCAGATAAAGCGGTTTTTCCATATAAAAGAACAACTCCTAAGGTGACATGTCTGTAGCCATTTGTATTCCGTGCATGCATAGAAGCTTAAGTGACGAGACAGATTGCAGGTGAACATGCTTTTCATTATTGATAATTGTATAGCTGCGATGGTGTAAGTCATTCATACTGATTACTGATCGCGCCGATGATGGGCTATTTAGAAGCTTTTGTATGAAATATGATAGCGTCATAACGCTAACACTTTCGTGTGCAGTAAACAAACACGATTCTTTAATGTAAAACTGATACATGTATGAAACAATAGAGTAGAAGCTAAGAAGCGTGTCTGTCCATCGCGAATGCATCAACTTGTACATACATGTACAACCTATTTTGTATAAAATGATACAACTAAAATATGTTTCGATAAAATAAAAAACATCAATGATTATGCCCCATTTGATTTAAACAATAGTTTCCATGGTGACGTCTGCCCCAATCACCCGGAACTCGTTGTGATGGTTTTGAAGATATTTCTAGAAAGGCTCCGATTAATAAAAAAAAAATCGAACGCGCTGGGAAGGCACTGACACCAAACAGTTAAAGATGCTTGGGTTCATGCGATCGGTTCATGCGACATTTTTGTCCCCTCGAGCTGGATTATGTTGCTTATGCATATTTTTCCGCAGGGGCCGAGTGGTTAGGGTGTCCCGACATTCTGCCACTAGCCCTCCGCCTCTGGATTGCAGGTTCGAAACCCACGCGTACTTGGGGCAGGTGCCAGATACTGACCATAGGTCGGTGGTTTTCCTCCGGGTACTCCGGCTTTCCTCCACCTCCAAAACCTGACACGTCCTTAAATGACCCTGGCTGTTAATAGGACGTGCTGGCCGAAGATCGATGGTTTTTCTTCGGTTACCCCGGCTTTCCTCCACCTCCAAAACCTGGCACGTCCTTAAATGATCCTGACGACTGTTAATACACTTGTAAGACGTAAAACAAAATAAACCAAACCAATTTTTCTAGAGAGGCTCCGAATAGGAATATATGATTAGGGAAACATTAACAAGCGAGGGCGACATGCTATTTTATTTCTCTGTCATCACTCAGTATTATCCAATCAGAAACGCTGTGATAAAGTGGATAAAGTATAAAAATGTAAATGACGACATAAGCAATTTAATTGCTGGCATGTCCTATATCAGATGTTTAAGAAATATTTTGGTAGTATCAATGAATATTTCGATGTCTTATTGTATTTTTCTCGTAAGAGATGTTCATTACGCAATTCAAATCGGTTCGTCTTGTTTAAAATCGCTTAAAAAGCCTATATGAATCTCAACTAGCGCATTTCATTTACTTCGCCTTTGACCAAGTGGCATTTATATTACCTTTGAATACCAACTTTAAGCAGTTCAATGCAGAAAAACATTTTCGAATTATCCACTAAAACTTTTTTACAATAGTATTTCATTATTGTTGATAATTTTTATCAATCGCTTAAATTATTATCCGTCAAATAAATTAAAGATGATTTTCATTTTCGTATCACGTGCCTGTTCTAGCCCGTTAAGTAGTTTTAAGATTTTTACGTCATTCATTTTTTCTAAGAACTTAACTCACGTGTTTTCATGTACTTACCGAATGGTTAAACTCTATTTTTAAACATTTGTAATTATTGTATGTTTGTATGAGAGAGAATTTCATTTCAATGGCGTGCTATATTTTAGTAGTGGAGGGAAACCGGAATGCCCGTAGATAAAACACTGACATGTGGCAAGTATATATATACAGTGTACC
Source organism: Mimachlamys varia (assembly GCA_947623455.1). Lineage (NCBI taxonomy): Eukaryota > Metazoa > Mollusca > Bivalvia > Pectinida > Pectinidae > Mimachlamys > Mimachlamys varia. The sequence goes on from OX392531.1 coordinate 8,014,181, forward strand.
TAGCACCTTCCTCGTGTAGACCCCAAACCTGCTAATAATGAAAGGCAATAACTAATGTAATGTAACAAGAAAAAACTATAGATATATTCAGAACATGTATATGCAATATGTATATCTTATTTAAACCAGCATGTTTACATGCATACAGCGATAACTATTCATTCTTAATCTCATTTCACAATCTAAATTCACTCTAACTCTTTTTAGATTTTAGAAACTCGATTTATCACCAGAAAATTTGATTTTAATTTCGGACGACAGACTTGTTGAAGAGTACGCGCCAGTGTGATCATGGTTATATAATGAGAATAGGGGACATACAGTTCAGCGATTCTGTACCTGATCACGTATGTTCGTGCTGTTTATTATTGACGCTTAATACTACCGTCTACACATAGGGTTTATTAACAGTAAACCCTATAATGTCACTCTATATATTGCCCATTGACACATGGTTTATTAACAGTAAACCCTTTAGTGTCATCACTCTATATATTGCCCATTGACACTGGGTTTATCAACAGTAAACCCTCTAATGTCACTCTATATATTGCCCATTGACACAGGGTTTATTAAAAGTAAACCCTATAGTGTCACTCTATATATTGCCCATTGACACAGGGTTTATTAACAGTAAACCCTATAATGTCACTCTATATAGTGCCCATTGACACAGGGTTTATTAACAGTAAACCCTATAATGTCACTCTATATATTGCCCATTGACACTGGGTTTATTAACAGTAAACCCTATAATGTCACTCTATATATTGCCCATTGACACAGGGTTTATTAACAGTAAACCCTATAGTGTCACTCTATATATTGCCCATTGACACAGGGTTTATTAACAGTAAACCCTATAATGTCACTCTATATATTGCCCATTGACACAGGGTTTATTAACAGTAAACCCTACAGTGTCACTCTATATATTGACCATTGACACATGGTTTATTAACAGTAAACCCTATAATGTCACTCTATATATTGCCCATTGACACCGGGTTTATTAACAGTAAACCCTATAGTGTCACTCTATATATTGCCCATTGACACAGGGTTTATTAACAGTAAACCCTATAATGTCACTCTATATATTGCCCATTGACACTGGGTTTATTAACAGTAAACCCTATAATGTCACTCTATATATTGCCCATTGACACAGGGTTTATTAACAGTAAACCTTATAATGTCACTCTATATATTGCCCATTGACACATGGTTTATTAACAGTAAACCCTATAATGTCACTCTATATATTGCCCATTGGCACTGGGTTTATTAACAGTAAACCCTATAATGTCACTCTATATATTGCCCATTGACACATGGTTTATTAACAGTAAACCCTATAGTGTCACTCTATATATTGCCCATTGACACAGGGTTTATTAACAGTAAACCCTATAATGTCACTCTATATAGTGCCCATTGACACAGGGTTTATTAACAGTAAACCCTATAATGTCACTCTATATATTGCCCATTGGCACTGGGTTTATTAACAGTAAACCCTATAATGTCACTCTATATATTGCCCATTGACACAGGGTTTATTAACAGTAAACCCTATAATGTCACTCTATATATTGCCCATTGACACAGGTTTATTAACAGTAAACCCTATAGTGTCACTCTATATATTGCCCATTGACACAGGGTTTATTAACAGTAAACCCTATAGTGTCACTCTATATATTGCCCATTGACACATGGTTTATTAACAGTAAACCCTATAGTGTCACTCTATATATTGCCCATTGGCACTGGGTTTATTAACAGTAAACCCTATAGTGTCACTCTATATATTGCCCATTGACACAGGGTTTATTAACAGTAAACCCTATAGTGTCACTCTATATATTGCCCATTGACACATGGTTTATTAACAGTAAACCCTATAGTGTCACTCTATATATTGCCCATTGACACAGGGTTTATTAACAGTAAACCCTATAGTGTCACTCTATATATTGCCCATTGACACAGGGTTTATTAACAGTAAACCCTATAGTGTCACTCTATATATTGCCCATTGACACCGGGTTTATTAACAGTAAACCCTATAATGTCACTCTATATATTGCCCATTGACACAGGGTTTATTAACAGTAAACCCTATAGTGTCACTCTATATATTGCCCATTGACACAGGGTTTATTAACAGTAAACCCTATAATGTCACTCTATATATTGCCCATTGACACAGGGTTTATTAACAGTAAACCCTATAATGTCACTCTATATATTGCCCATTGACACATGGTTTATTAACAGTAAACCCTATAATGTCACTCTATATATTGCCCATTGACACAGGGTTTAATAACAGTAAACACTATAATGTCACTCTATATATTGCCCATTGACACATGGTTTATTAACAGTAAACCCTATAATGTCACTCTATATATTGCCCATTGCTTTAGTTGCCACATCGTTAACCGCTAACTCATTTTCTTTTCATCTTTCAGTTTTTGTACGCGACATCTTTTATGCCTTCCTCGATATAATGCCAACACCCTGCATAACGTCACTTCTGTGTTTGGGATATAATGCCAATGTAATGAAGTTTCAGTGAGCACTAACGGTTACCTCTCCGAGTAAACACGATGACGTGAGATGACGGCAGAATGTGTTGTAATCAAATCTTAATTCGCAAGTAATGTGTTTTTGTGGGATTGAAAAGTGTTCATATTTTTATTTTATTTTGTACATCTAATCACAGTTGCTTGAGTTTCTGTCAGTAAATAATAAATACATATATGTACATGTATGTGTGAACTGAGCCTCCCACTATGGGCCACGGCTTCATATATATAGACTTTTTTTTTACATACTGACAGAAACTCAAGCAACTGTGATCTAATACTAAAGCATATATGGCACAATTTTTGAGTTTAATTCGTACATGTGTATTTAAGATCAATACGTGGACATTATAACAAATCCCTTCCCCTCCTTTGATAGAAATATGAAATGAATAATTGTTTCCAAAGTTTCCATGTTTCACGAGAACAAAACCAATTGAATAAATCACCTCTTCTAAGCTTTAAGCCAACAAAATACAAATTAGACACCGATAAACAAAGTAACCAAGGAACATTGCCTTTCCGGCAAACCAAACAACCTTCGACTGAGCATGCAATCCTCAGGCAGCAAAGTTATCCCTAAGCAACCATGCATGCAATTCCCAACTAACCATGCAATCCCAGCCAACCATGCAATCCGTAACCAACCATGCAATCCCCAGCCAACCATGCAATCCCCAGCCAACCATGCAATCCCAGCCAACCATGCAATCCCAGCCAACCATACAATCCCAGCCAACCATGCAATCCGTAACCAACCATGCAATCCCCAGCCAACCATGCAATCCCCAGCCAACCATGCAATCCCCAGCCAACCATGCAATCCCCAGTCAACCATGCAATCCCCAGCCAACCATGCGATCCCAACCAACCATGCAATCCGTTACCAACAATGCAACCCAGCTAACCATGCAATTTGTAAACAACCATGCAATCCCCAACCAACCATGCAATCCCAGCCAACCATGCAATCCCCAACCAACCATGCAATCACCAGCCAACCATGCAATCACCAGCCAACCATGCAATCCCCAGCCAACCATGCAATCCCCAGCCAACCATGCGATCCCAACCAACCATGCAATCCGTTACCAACAATGCAATCCCAGCTAACCATGCAATCCGTAACCAACCATGCAATCCCCAACCAACCATGCAATCCCAGCTAACCATGCAATCCCAGCTAACCATGCAATCTCAACCAACCGTAGAATTCCAACTAACCATGCAATCCCAGCCAACCATGCGATCCCAGCCAACCATGCAATACCAACCAACCATGCAATCCGTTACCAACCATGCAATCCCAGCTAACCATGCAATCCCAGCCAACCATGCAATACGTAACTAATCATACAAAAGTAAATGTTTAGAAATGGATCTTAATCTTAGCAGTTTAAAAAATCATATTAAATTTGAATTAAGAGCACACAAAACTCTTATATCCACTACTAATTATAAAAATAAAGAACAGCTTATAGCTCAAATAAATGAATGGCTACAATTTTAAAATCTTTAAATGAACATATGGAATTATTTTCTATTATTATTACTTTTACCTTTGTAGTCGCTGTTTCTCTTTTCTAAAACCACTTGTTCAATAAACTTTAATTTCCGTCATTATTGATCGTTTCAGAAGTCAGTGGAGTAGGTGATCATTATAATTAACAATATTTTTTCAAATAAATTACATTACTATATAAATTATAGAAAGGTTACTGACCAGGGTCGACAATATTCGTCTCATGTCTACGTCTGTGTGTCTATGTACAAGTCCTTGTTGTTGTTGTTGTTGGTTTTCTTTTGTCCTTTTGTTCTGTTTCTGTTTTGTAATTTTTAGTCATTCAAGGGTATGTTTATTTCAAATTTATATATAATTTACCACCATTATTTAAAAAAGAAAATGTAATAAAATATCATCATAATGTATTAATTATTTATATAATGATACGATGTAACAACCTGCATGTATGTTTTTGTGTATGTATTTATGTATGTCTTGTAATACTATTTAAAATGAATAAAAAATAAATTAAAAAAAAAAAAAAAAAAAACTAATCATACAATCCAAGCTGATCATGACATCCGTAACTAACCATGCAATACGTAACCAACCATGCAATCCCAGCCAACAATGCATTGCCAAGACAACAATCTAATAATATTCACTTGGGAATGCAATTATAACATAAGTTTATGCTTTGGTTTAGTTTATTTAAAATTTGTCAGCTAGGATTTTGTTTTGTTAGCCTTTTGAAATTATGGCTTTTACTCTTTGGCAGCAGCCTTTAATATAAAAATATAAATGGTAATTGACTTAGGGTACAATGTGTAAACAGAAAAATATACAGTATGAAGATGGTTTACTTACAAAATTAATAAACGTTGTTTATGCCACTCAAGGATGAAATTATATCTCTTCTGAAAAAAAGATAGAAAAAATATTGCTAATTGCTTTTGCCTGTGATCGTGCCGTCCGCGTTGTCATTTGGAGACTGTCAAGATATTTTTGAATATTCTCTAGAAAAAATGCATCCGCATAATTAGTATTACGTCTTCTTTAGTAGACGCTCCGACGGGACGGGAAAGTCTTTCACGGGGACCTGAGAATTTGTTAAAGCTAGCTTTGGACCAAACTAGGGTGTTTAGAGTTAATTTTACACGTTTGCGGGGTTTAGATCAATTTTCGATAAAAAGAAGGCCCCTCAATGGTCATAAAAGCCTTTATGATCATTGAGGGGGCATTTTTATCGAAAATTGATCTAAGAGTAAAATTACTATAAACACCTTAGCTTGTTTAGGTCAGAAACTAGCTGTAAACAATTCTCATGTCCCTGTGAGTCATTTTGCACCTACTGGGCTAATTATAATGATATGCAATATTAGCGAAAGATTTATCAATGTCACATATGTATTGTACAGGTAAATATATGTATATGATATAAGTGTACTGTCCTTTCAAATGTCAGCTACAAGGTTCAGTTGGTGAACGTTACAGTTTTGACTGGGCGACATAGTCCAGAATTGTCAGGACAAAGTGACATGGCCCCAACATTAATAGCACGTGAAACACAGTCTATCAATAAAAGCTACAATGTAGCTCACGACTGTGTCGATTTCGTTCCGTGAGAACTTATTTTTCTAATTCTAATTTTATAGAAATGTTATAACAGAGGACAAAGCTCTACTCGGTCAAAGCGAAGAAATTATTTAATTATATATATTAAAAAACCATAACATAGGGAAACGCGTGGCTTCCACAGGGGCATGGATGGTTGCGATCCAGTACCCTCCTCTTCACGTGAAGAACTCGTGGTAAGCGAGGATGGGTAATTAGTTATTTATGGACCTTCACATTTTAGAAGACTAGGTGTAGATCAATTTTAGCCCTGAAAACTCGAAAAATTGTATCCTGAACACATTGATTTAAGTCCAAGTACAGCACTGTAACATATTTTCATGCCCCTGTGGTTCAACAATTGTTTAAGGTCTGTTTACTGTTAGCGCAAGCATTTTGGCGTAATTATAATTTTAGCTCTTTTCGCCCTTTTTAGTTTCGCATTGTGCTTCATGTGGAAGAGGTTTTTTTTATAACATAACTGATCCGTTCAGTCATGTCATACGGCCATGTCATAAATGTGGTATTACACAATGTGTAGTAACACTATTGTGACGTCATATGATTGTCTCGGTAGTGAAAATCGTACCGTCAAAGTAGAAATTTGCCTGTCTTATAGAAAATTAATTTGAGAGTTTTAGTGTATTATTTTTACATGTATATAAGGTGATATATAGAATCTTCCATTTCTGTCAATATGATATTGCATTTATTAAACTCGTTTAATAATTGAATGCCACTCGCCTAAAGCCCTTGATATATTAAATTATTGACAATATTTTATAAATTCCATATTATGTCGTACTCGACACTCGTGTAAGGTACTCTATTTATTGAATATACATTGTATCAGCTTCGTGCTAAAGCTTTATGTGTTGATATGGTAAAATTGTATTCGATAACTCGCTAAAATTTGAGTCAACGAAACTAAATACTACTGTGGTATGTCATTGTCTGTGCATGCTAACACGGATTCATTCTGTCAGCTACATTGTATACATATAGTGTTAGGTAGATGAGTGACATTTTGAAGATAATTTATACACAGTAGCGATTCTATAGCTTCAATTTTATCGTCTCTAAACTACAATAGAAATGTATCAAATTACTGCAGCAAAAACTAGGATCAAAATTAAATTTATTCAAAGTAAATAAATATTTGATGTGTTTTTTTAAACTACGATTTATTGTTGAGTCTACTGCGAATTTTAAGTATTAATTAATTTTATCTAAAGAACTATCCCCAACATTTATCATTTATATTGATAACTTTGTTTCATGTTTTACGTATATTCTGTTTATGTGATGTAACGTGTTTTTGTGTGTCTTGATAAAGTGGAAAATAGCCTTGAAAATGTAATAATTAATTGTCCGTAATGTCACTATTACTTCAACGATCATATATCTATTTTTAGTAAAACTGCATCCAGCGAACATTGTTGGGTAGGATCCAGTACATAATAGTGGATCATATACTGTCGATATTATTTGCTACACCCTTTGTATCGATGGTGTATGGTTGTAGGTAATAATACATATTTAACAATTCGCTTAAAGCCAATGTCCAATTGTTAGTTTAAAAAAAATACAAATGTATTAACAGGTACTAATACAGAGGAAACATGATATTACAGGAACAAATAAAGTGGAAAACATGATATTAACAGGAACTAGAATACAGTGTAGTAGAAAATGTGACTACTAATACAGTTGAAACGTGATATTGAAAGGAACTAGGACAATGGAAACATGATATTAACAGGAACATATAAAGTGGAATACATGATATTAACAGGAACTAGAATACAGTGTAGTAGAAAATGTGACTACTAATACAGTTGAAACGTGATATTGAAAGGAACTAGAACAATGGAAACATGATATTAACAGGAACATATAAAGTGGAAAACATGATATTAACAGGAACTAGTGCGATGGGAAACTTGATATTAACAGGAATTAAACCAGTGGAAAACATGATTTAAACAAAAACTAATAAGGAAAAACATTCTATTAACAGGAACTAATAACTTATAATATAAATAAAGGTTCCTACATTTTTTTCTACAAACAATGGTCTTCAGTCTAAAAATTAAAGTTTACGTTTTGCTAACATTTTTTTTTTCGAACGAGATTTAAAAGTGACCCCGTGAATAAGCTGGATTTTTATTTTACAATGAAGGGGTACAAAGGCGTACTATTGTGTTTGGCAACAGCCCCCTTCCGTTCCCCAAATTACCAACACGCTAATCAAATTATGTATGTACTTTTAAAAGCATTTTTTTTTAAATTTTTAATCATGTAGAGTCTACAGGTATGTAATCAATAAATGCTATATCAAGTTACGATGTGTATATCTCCATATACTTATTGTGCATTCTCACATTCGTTCTACGTTCTAACTAATTATTCTGTTGTGATTTCTACACCTTACGATCGATGTATAGATACATATACTCTATCAAGTGTGTATTGTATGAGTTTAATTCTTTAATTATATGGTCGGTTTGGCACAGCCGTGTGTATCAGCGGCAAGCTTTGTGAATATTGTCACGTTCAATGTATTCTTACGAGTATGATTGCTTCTTTTTCTCCCCTTACCTCACACAACCCTATATAGAATTCTTCTCTTGATATAGTAATTTAAATCTTCTCGTAGGACTATATAGTGTTTGATCTTAGATCGGAGATATCCATACAGTACTGTACATATAAATTACAATGCTGTTTATTTGAGCTTTATAATTTGATTTGTTTGTCCTAGTGGACTTTTACTGTAAACTCCGTGTGCGGGCAAAAGTTTACACAATTAGCTGTTGAAACGGTCTGTTGTCCAAACTAAGGGCCTTATTTTCATTCACAGTTAGACTCAATATCGACACACAGAACCAGTTTTCTTAAATGAATATTGTTCTATAAACATAATGCTTTACCTTAAACAAAATTTACCAGGTCCACACAAGTGCTTGTACATGTATTCGATATCTATATCGATATCTAAAAGGACTTATTTTGTTACGTATATATTCGAACGCAAAGGAAGTGAAACTTTTTTTAAGAAGCAATACCCTGAATCTAGAAGTATTTTGATAATTTAAAGTGATTGTCTATTTTCTTATTAATGATTACTAAGTAATTTCATTATCGTCATAGACTGAATTAAGTCAAAGGTACCTGGGAATTTGTTACAGCTAGTTCTGGATGGGGGGGGGGGGGGGTTGGGTTACATCACTTTTCGACATGTCCCCTCAAAGGTCATAAAGGCTCAAGGGTGGACAGATTTCGAGGTCAAAAAATCGACCCCACCTACCTTTCTTGCATCAAAAGAGTTTTATGGCCATTGAGGGAGAGCCTTTTTTCGAAAATTGATCTAAACCCCAGAAAAAGTAAAATTACTTAAAACCCATTACTTTAGATTCAAAACTAGCTGTAACACATTTTCAGGTCCCTGTGACTGAAACAAGTAAACCCTTCTGGAATAAAAAGGTCTAGCTTTATTTCTTTCTTTTACCTATTTGTTTGAATTGTACATAGCTTGAAGCCAAGTGCACGTGTACACTTTTAGACATGTCCCCTCAAAGGTCATAAAGGCTCAAGGGTGGACAGATTTCGAGGTCAAAAAATCAACCCCACCTACCTTTCTTGCATCAAAAGAGTTTTATGGCCATTGAGGGAGAGCCTTTTTTCGAAAATTGATCTAAACCCCAGAAAAAGTAAAATTACTTAAAACCCATTACTTTAGATTCAAAACTAGCTGTAACACATTTTCAGGTCCCTGTGACTGAAACAAGTAAACCCTTCTGGAATAAAAAGGTCTAGCTTTATTTCTTTCTTTTACCTATTTGTTTGAATTGTACATAGCTTGAAGCCAAGTGCACGTGTACCCGAGATTGGATTATGAGTCTCTTTAATAAAACTACTTATATGAATAAAAAATGTAGAATATTTAATAGATTAAAAGACAAATTAATTAAATCATACACATACCTATTTAACAGCTGTAATTTTAAAGACCAGATTTGAAAAAAAAACGAATTTGTATATTTAATTTTAAGTTAAATTGGAGATTAAAATTTAAGCCTTTAAGTTTGAATGAAATATAATTCAATAACTATCAATACAAAATGTACTGCTGATCCGTTACACTAACACCCACTCAATAAGAATTCAATAACACACACACATAAGCTGTACAGTGTCGTGTAGAATTGCAGCTTGATAAATCGACTGGAAAGTTTGTATCACGTATTTGTGATTAATCGACTAGGATTGTATCTTGCTTGGTTGTCTGGCGGATTTGTTGCTTGCTTTGTTAGTTGGTTGTCCGAGGTTGTAGTTTGTTGCTTGCTTTGTTAGTTGGTAGTCCGAGGTTGTAGTTTGTTGCTTGCTTTGTTAGTTGGTTGTCCGAGGTTGTAGTTTGTTGCTTGTTATTAGTTGTTGTTTGCCTGGCTTGTTGTCAGGGGTTTTGGTTTGTTGTTTGGAGTTTTTTTTAATTAGCTGGTTGTTGTAGGTTGGTTGTCGGTGGTGTATGGTTGAAGATTGGTTGTCGGTGGTGTATGGTTGTAGATTGGTTGTCGGTGGTGTATGGTTGTAGGCTTGGTTGTCGGTGGTGTATGGTTGTCTGTGGTGTATGGTTGTAGGTTAGTCGTCGGTGATGTATGGTCGTAGGTTAGTTGTCGGTGGTGTATGGTTGTAGGTTGGTTGTCGGTGATGTATGGTCGTAGGTTGGTTGTCGGTGGTGTATGGTTGTAGATTGGTTGTCGGTGGTGTATGGTTGTAGATTGGTTGTCGGTGGTGTATGGTTGTAGATTGGTTGTCGGTGGTGTATGGTTGTTTGTGGTGTATGGTTGTAGGTTGGTCGTCGGTGATGTATGGTCGTAGGTTAGTTGTCGGTGGTGTATGGTTGTAGGTTGGTTGTCGGTGATGTATGGTCGTAGGTTGGTTGTTGGTGGTGTATGGTTGTTAATTGGTTATCGGTTAGTTGTCGGTGATGTATGGTTGTAGATTGGTTGTCGGTGATGTATGGTTGTAGGTAGGTTGTCGGTGGTGTATGGTTGTAGATTGGTTATCGGTTGGTTGTCGGTAGTGTATGGTTGTAGATTGGTTGTCGGTGATGTATGGTTGTTGGTTGGTTGTCGGTAGTGTATGGTTGAAGGTTGGTTTTCGGTGGTGTATGGTTGTAGGTTGGTTGTCGGTGGTGTATGGTTGTAGATTGGTTATCGGTTGGTTGTCGGTGGTATATTGTTGTAGGTTGGTTGTCGGTAGTGTATGGTTGTAGATTAGTTATCGATTGGTTGTCGGTGATGTATGGTTGTAGGTTGGTTGTCGGTAGTGTATGGTTGAAGGTTGGTTGTCGGTGGTGTATGGTTGTAGGTTGGTTGTCCGTGGTGTATGGTTGAAGGTTGGTTGTCGGTGATGTATGGTTGTAGATTGGTTATCGGTTGGTTGTCGGTGATGTATGGTTGTAGGTTGGTTGTAGGTGGTGTATGGTTGTAGGTTGGTTGTCGGTGGTGTATGGTTGTAGGTTGGTTGTCGGTGGTGTATGGTTGTAGGTTGGTTGTCGGTGGTGTATGGTTGTAGGTTGGTTGTAGGTGGTGTATGGTTGTAGGTTGGTTGTCGGTGGTGTATGGTTGTAGGTTTGTTGTCGGTGGTGTATGGTTGTAGGTTGGTTGTCGGTGGTGTATGGTTGTAGGTTAGTTGTCGGTGATTGATGGTTGTGGGTTGGTTGTCGGTGGTGTATAGTTGTAGGTCGGTTGTCGGTGATGTATGGTCGTAGGTTGGTTGTCGGTGGTGTATGGTTGTAGGTTGGTTGTCGGTGGTGTATGGTTGTAGGTTGGTTGTAGGTGGTGTATGGTTGTAGGTTGGTTGTAGGTGGTGTATGGTTGTAGGTTGGTTGTCGGTGGTGTATGGTTGTAGGTTTGTTGTCGGTGGTGTATGGTTGTAGGTTGGTTGTCGGTGATGTATGGTCGTAGGTTTGTTGTCGGTGATGTATGGTTGAAGGTTGGTTTTCGGTGGTGTATGGCAGTAGGTTGGTTGTCGGTAGTGTATGGTTGAAGGTTGGTTGTCGGTGGTGTATGGTTGTAGGTTGGTTGTCCGTGGTGTATGGTTGCAGGTTGGTTGTCGGTGGTGTATGGTTGTAGATTGGTTATCGGTTGGTTGTCGGTGATGTATGGTTGTAGGTTGGTTGTAGGTGGTGTATGGTTGTAGGTTGGTTGTCGGTGGTGTATGGTTGTAGGTTGGTTGTCGGTGGTGTATGGTTGTAGGTTGGTTGTAGGTGGTGTATGGTTGTAGGTTGGTTGTAGGTGGTGTATGGTTGTAGGTTGGTTGTCGGTGGTGTATGGTTGTAGGTTTGTTGTCGGTGGTGTATGGTTGTAGGTTGGTTGTCGGTGGTGTATGGTTGTAGGTTAGTTGTCGGTGATTAATGGTTGTGGGTCGGTTGTCGGTGGTGTATAGTTGTAGGTCGGTTGTCGGTGATGTATGGTCGTAGGTTGGTTGTCGGTGGTGTATGGTTGTAGGTTGGTTGTCGGTGGTGTATGGTTGTAGGTTGGTCGTAGGTGGTGTATGGTTGTAGGTTGGTTGTAGGTGGTGTATGGTTGTAGGTTGGTTGTCGGTGGTGTATGGTTGTAGGTTGGTTGTCGGTGGTGTATGGTTGTAGGTTGGTTGTCGGTGGTATATGGTTGTAGGTTGGTTGTAGGTGGTGTATGGTTGTAGGTTGGTTGTAGGTGGTGTATGGTTGTAGGTTGGTTGTCGGTGGTGTATGGTTGTAGGTTTGTTGTCGGTGGTGTATGGTTGTAGGTTGGTTGTCGGTGATGTATGGTCGTAGGTTTGTTGTCGGTGATGTATGGTTGAAGGTTGGTTTTCGGTGGTGTATGGCAGTAGGTTGGTTGTCGGTAGTGTATGGTTGAAGGTTGGTTGTCGGTGGTGTATGGTTGTAGGTTGGTTGTCCGTGGTGTATGGTTGCAGGTTGGTTGTCGGTGGTGTATGGTTGTAGATTAGTTATCGGTTGGTTGTCGGTGATGTATGGTTGTAGGTTGGTTGTCGGTGGTGTATGGTTGTAGGTTGGTTGTCGGTGGTGTATGGTTGTAGGTTGGTTGTCGGTGGTGTATGGTTGTAGGTTGGTTGTAGGTGGTGTATGGTTGTAGGTTGGTTGTAGGTGGTGTATGGTTGTAGGTTGGTTGTCGGTGGTGTATGGTTGTAGGTTTGTTGTCGGTGGTGTATGGTTGTAGGTTGGTTGTCGGTGGTGTATGGTTGTAGGTTAGTTGTCGGTGATTGATGGTTGTGGGTCGGTTGTCGGTGGTGTATAGTTGTAGGTCGGTTGTCGGTGATGTATGGTCGTAGGTTGGTTGTCGGTGGTGTATGGTTGTAGGTTGGTTGTCGGTGGTGTATGGTTGTAGGTTGGTCGTAGGTGGTGTATGGTTGTAGGTTGGTTGTAGGTGGTGTATGGTTGTAGGTTGGTTGTCGGTGGTGTATGGTTGTAGGTTGGTTGTCGGTGGTGTATGGTTGTAGGTTGGTTGTCGGTGATGTATGGTCGTAGGTTGGTTGTCGGTGATGTATGGTTGTAGGTTAGTTGTCGATGGTGTATGGTTTTAGGTTGGTTGTAGGTGGTGTATGGTTGTAGGTTGGTTGTAGGTGGTGTATGGTTGTAGGTTGGTTGTCGGTGGTGTATGGTTGTAGGTTGGTTGTCGGTGGTGTATGGTTGTAGGTTGGTTGTCGGTGATGTATGGTCGTAGGTTGGTTGTCGGTGATGTATGGTTGTAGGTTAGTTGTAGGTGGTGTATGGTTGTAGGTTGGTTGTCGGTGATGTATTGTCGTAGGTTGGTTGTCGGTGGTGTATGGTTGTAGGTTAGTTGTTGGTGGTGTATGGTTGTAGGTTGGTTGTAGGTGGTGTATGGTTGTAGGTGGTGTATGGTTGTAGGTTGGTTGTAGGTGGTGTATGGTTGTAGGTTGGTTGTCGGTGGTGTATGGTTGTAGGTTGGTTGTCGGTGGTGTATGGTTGTAGGTTGGTTGTCGGTGGTGTATGGTTGTAGGTTGGTTGTCGGTGGTGTATGGTTGTAGGTTAGTTGTCGGTGGTGTATGGTTGTAAATTGGTTGTCGGTGATGTATGGTTGTAGGTTGGTTGTCGGTGGTGTATGGTTGTAGGTTGGTTGTAGGTGGTGTATGGTTGTAGGTTGGTTGTAGGTGGTGTATGGTTGTAGGTTAGTTGTCGGTGGTGTATGGTTGTAGGTTTGTTGTCGGTGGTGTATGGTTGTAGGTTTGTTGTCGGTGGTGTATGGTTGTAGGTTGGTTGTCGGTGATGTATGGTCGTAGGTTGGTTGTCGGTGGTGTATGGTGATAGCTTTTCTGAAATCATATCTCAACGTAAATTCACACTTTGCAGAACTTTGAAGAAAAATGTTACTTAAAATAAACGCAAATCAATAGTATTATGTAATCTTTATCTATTTAGAACAATTATAAAGCAAGTTAATAGTGTATATGTACTTCTTGTGGTGATTTACACAAGTTTAAAATTTATTTATGATTGTTATACTGTAGTTAATAAAGTGAACATGTCAACAGTACATTGTATGTTTTGGGTTTAAAAAAGCCATCGAGATAAATTGTTATTCAAACCCTGGTCCCGTATTCATAAGACCGTTCTCATACTTAAGCATGTATTCTGTGCTCAAGCATGTATTCTGTGCTCAAGCATGTATTCTGTGCTCAAGTATGTATTCCGTGCTCAAAAACAACCCAACGATAAAAAAGTCAACTGTAACAGTATGGCTCGATTGATCTTCTTTTTAAATAAAAACTGACGGAAGGTGAGGGGAGCTAACTCTATACATGTATAAAGATTCTGGAGATGATTTCCGCCCATGAGAAGTGGTAAGCGGTGCTGGTCATTCATACCGTGGACGGCGTAACCATAGTTGATCCCTATTTGAACGTACACCTTTACACAAACAGTCGATTGATGAATGGTAATTATAAAATAACACTGTAAACGACATGCTGTAGGCAAGGCATATACCGCAGTTATAACATTGTACCATCGTGCTGGTTAATCTGAACAAGTTATAAGCATTTTATAGGCCTAATATACATGTTTGTACGTAACTTCAGGAAATTTTTCGTGATTTTGAAAAATTATGACAAAAAATCCATTGATAACCATGCAAAAATAAGTCAAAAACGAAGTAAACCTGAGCGGTAACTTATACAAGAGACTCTAAAGAATTGAAAATAATTAATTTGGAACCCACTTCAACAACAAGCCGAAGGTACAAGACGGTTCGCAATGAACCCGTGTTTACAAATAGCGTGTTTCAACTGCTGCTGTACCGGTAACCGCGGAAGAATTCATCTTGAATATTGCTGATATCAGTTAATCTTAACTAAATCTATAAATAAAATAGGTTATTCGCTTCAAGTTTTGCCGAAAGTCACATATATTGGGCCTTTAACTCGGTGAATATGAAAATATTTTTTTACATTTGCTATCCATCCTTTCATTGTAATGCATTGTGAATTCAAATGTTGTTATAAGACTGGAACAACATTAGCTATAGTGATAAGTCATCAATTTCTATTGTGACGTCATCAATTTCATTGTTTTCTGCACTTGATTTGTTGTTCAAAAACTGTTCGAAATAAATAAATAAAGCACAGTTATTCTATGCCAATAGAAGTAACGGACGTTTTAGTAAATGTTGTTAGTCATATAACAAACTTACATAAAGCCGGAACTGTAAAAAACATTTGCTAAAACATTCATTGCTTCAAACATAAAAAAATCGTTGAATTATATGTAGAAATTATACTGCTGCATATATGTACACATGGATATACTTAAGAGACCGCATTGAGAAGGCGAATGAGTAAGTCACATATTTATCAGATCATTTACGTAATATTCTTCTTATTTTTCCCTTTCCATTTCTTTTTCTTCCTCTTTAGTCCGGATACAGGCGACAGTAATTTTAGATTACTTCTTCTGTCAGCCACATGGACCTGGGACATTTGTTACAGCTATTTTTTGACCTAAACTAAGGTGTTTTTTTTTTACACTTTTTGATCAAACTGTCCCCTAATGGTCATTACGGCAAACCTTTGAAGGGGGAATTTTAATCGAAAATTTATCTAACCCCAACCCATCTCCCCAGAAAAGTGTAAAATTACACTTTAATGAAACACCTTAATTTAGGTAAAAAAAATAACTGTAAAAAATTCTCAGGTCCCTGTGTTTTCAGTTGGTCCAAACACCGAGTCAAAACAAATTAATGTATATATACAAAACAGCCATTCCTTATTTAGGTTGTAAATGTGTTTATTGCATAAATTAGCCACGCAATAGACCATTGAAGAATCAATGAAGTAAAGAATTCGAAACTTACAAATAACAAAAGAAGATTAATTATTTTTACCGCAATGCAAGTATACACATTCGTCCTGACACTTTAAACTGCACAAATAATCGATGCTTACACAAACACAAACACAAACAATTTATAAATATTGAGAAGCGCTCCAAGGTAAAGTGTAGTCTCGTTTTGAATTTCATCAATGCCATTATAAGTCTGCGCACGCAAACAAGACAGGAAGTAAAAGCAAACAAGCTACATGTAAGTTCGATAACTCTGTTTGTCTACATATGTAAACTTAAAAACAAAATACTAAAAATAAAACACGTTTCAAACCATAAGTTCAGGTCTCCATTTTGTTTTTGGTTTTTGTTTTTCCTGGTTATGTTTTCCCTACATTTTCATTTGTTGAATGATAATCACGTGGGAACTGATGGTATATGATATTGATTTCGTGATAGAATTTGTTTTAGAAACAGCATGATAGAATTAATGACGTCATATTTATTTAACGTCATAATAATATCTGCTAAACGCTAATTTTTTTTTTTCATTTTTGTTCCCCCGATTTTTTTACGATTAAATGATTATTTGGTATCAAAGAAAACAATGCATGATTGACTTTCATTTCGCTGAAGATGAGGTTATTCATTATATGGACATGAATAAGTTATATGAACCGAAAGGAAATTATCGGTAAATACGAAATTCTTATGTCCATTTTTTTCTTCTTGGTTAATAGTACCACTTTCTCCGGGATATATGAAAGGCATATCCACCTCAAAAAGTCAACAACAGTTGATGTATGTACATATAAATTCATGTTTCAACCAGGATGTTTACAATACTTCTTGACCAGTAACTGTTGTGTTAATTAAGTGGATTTCAAGACATTTTATCTCAAGTGAGTCATCGGTTGATTAATAGACTGACTGCATGCTCTATAGCGATATTTTGACTAACCGGACCTTCAATAACAGTTACATGCAAATCTGCATGTTTAACAATTCGTTTCATTCATACGGAAAGTCGTCAGGAGGTTGATTTGTAAAAGCTATCGTCGCGTTTTCCAACAAACCGAAGGAATGTTTGCCATAAAGTCAAACAGCCAACAAAGCAATCGGGAACCGTCGGCACTTTCCGTAAACGAGAATTTCTCGTTTACGGAAAGTGCCGACGGTTCCCGATTGCCAACAAAGTACACTAAAAGCAGGAAACGTAACCCTATTGGAGAGTGATAAAATCTGATAGCTTAAATTACATAACAGACCAACAATGCTATAGCACAATGCTGTAGCAGTTTATCTGATCATGAAGTGGGTTGTGAGCATAGCCCAGTTTTCAAATTGACCGTTTAAATCAAACGACGGAAGCTAATATGTACATTTAAACGAAAAACGTAACAAAAGCTGATATCCAGATTACGGGGAAAATGGAATGAAAAAGCCTAACAACAAGCGAGAATGATAATAAATAAAATATATAATATCTATTCATTCAAATTCGTCTTTTTAGAGAATCTGACACATCAGCTACATGTCTATTCTGTATATTCAATTTCCGTTAAAAAACATCGTCGAAAACCCACGGTACACTCCTCTAGCGTGCGTGTGTACACACATTGTTCGTGGATTTCCGACTAAAACGCAAGCAAAATAATTTCGATCCGGTATGATACGGAAATGTAAATATAAAAAAGAAGCGTTATTTTAAAAGTATTGACTTGACGTGTTACTGAAAAATCATTTTGACTCTTGCTATATTTTTGAATGTCTTCAAAGAACCAAAAGTTTCTTGATTAAAAACAGATATATCACCCTTCCTTGTATCAGACCAGCTACAAACTAAAACAGAAAAAGAAAAAGAAAATGGCCGGAAAGGGGCATGTGCAAGATAATGTAAAAATCCGTGCGTTCTGGTTGCTATACCAACCTTTTTCGTCACCAACATCAACAGTACATGTATTATTCTATAGCACCACCTTATCAAATCCGTATACCTTACTGTATTACACAAGCAAGTTATCCATAACAGAATATCCAACAAACATACACTACATCAAATATATAGCACCTTTTCTGTAGAAACATTCAGTTTAATGAAAATTAATTTTCAATTCCTTGTTAAAAGAGATTCATAGCTTGTGTAACGTTCACATGACCCTTTTTTGCCGGAATTATCCATGTCCGGCGACAAAAAATTGACTTGATCACGTGCTTCGTCAATTTTCGGTCAAAAACATCGCGAATAATTTCTGAGAAGAAAAAGAACACAGGTTTAGAATTATAGACAATCTGACGTAGGAAAGGAAGAAAGTATCCCATAATGCATCATAATTAACACACTGTAAAATTGACATTCACCAGTATATCCGAATCAGCAGTAATCCGAACCATCATACATCATCTTTCACCACATTCATTTGAAAACAAAAACTGCCCCTTTAATTAAAGTGTTTCGTCCCAGGGCAGAATTATCACACGTTTCCTTCGGAATTTATCCTGGATCAGAGAAACGCTTTTTTTTCACACGACCGTTTCTCCAGCTCCATAATCCACACTATTACTTTCTTGCACGTGATATAAATGTCCAGTGTCCTCTATGCGTTTCCGAGCAATCTTCACCAAGTTTTTCTCTTGTGATCCGATCGTTCGTTTGATCTGTGCCGAGGTGTCTCGAAAGTCAAAACAATCGCCTCTCTCACTGACACGGATATTGTGTTCAATTTCAATCATGTTTTTGCCCTGCAAAGCCTTAACTGGCGTAATATTCCGAGTCAGTAATTTTCCCACTTCTGCGAGGGCGTAGTTTGAGACATTTGAGTTATCTTCGTTGTAACTCCTTCCCTCTGTGAGAGCGTAATACTGATCGGGATGGTCTTGGATCTCGCGAAACGTGCACGGGACGCACACGCATGCGGAGTTGATCTTGCTGTGGAATGTTGTCACGACTGTACTGTTGGCTAGACGACAAAAACGTCTGTCTGATAGTGATGGTCGATTGTGTTCAACTTTGAGACAATTATATTCCTGTACCACGTTAAGTTTACCATGCTCGTGACCACACATGTCGCACGGGCATGCGCTGTACGTGACTCCCACGCTCCGAGCCTGGACTTCCTCGGTCTTTATCCGACGAATTGAATAATTAATACCATTAAACTTTTTAACAATTTCGTCCAAATTTACAAGCAGCGATTCGTCCTCTTCCTCTCTGTGTGACGAGACGGTGGTTTCACCTTGGTTGTTGTTATGAAACAGTTCCCTGTCACAAAGAGGACAGCACCATGCGGACAGAGGGTACCGTGCGACGTACCGGCGCACGCATTGATGACAAAGCACGTGCCCGCATGGAAACCTGTCCGGGAACTGCGTGATTTCACGAGACTTTTCATACTCCTCATGGCTTTGCTTAAACGCGGGGGAATAATCCACCGGCTTTCCCCCGACGCTTACATCATATAGTTGTAGTGTTCCATCTTCCCTCGCCATGTCACAAGACTACACTAACATGTCGCGGCCCAAGTGCCTCCATATCGAACGTAGCAAACACTGAAGTGTTCAGTTAAATTGTTAACAACATGGTGTACGTTCTGTCGACTATATCAAATATATACGGTGAGTGGGTGTCTCGCTTGCTCCGCTGTGATAAATATAAACCACACTGTCTATATATAATATATCTTTACGTGCTGAAGTACATATACGGTGCATATATACATACAAACATGTATTTATGATCACTAGACGACGACAGTGGGATAATATCACTTTACGTCACTGGTAAGCCGAGTGTCCAGCCGGTGCCCTAATCAATGCTATTTGACGTCTTGTAAAGCCAGCCTAATGTAACTGCGTTATTCAATGAACTTGTGTACACAGTGTGTATAATATATCCATATCTAACCCGGAGGTTACACCGCACATGTATACGCCGGCAGGACTCACCTTGATTTAAATGGTTAGCTACCTGTACACTCGCTTATATGTTCGACGTTCATAGCATATTCATGTGTCACATGGAGTCCCGTAGTTTAATACACTGTAGAGCTCATATATAGATATTTCCGTATTCTATTGGGACTCTTTTCCTCATTTTTACAAGCACAAACAAAACAACTTTACATTCATGCACATGGTTCTCATCACAATGAAAAACGGACGAATTCGTCAACGTATTCTTTTATATATAACTTCAGTTTTTAAATTTTAAATTTCAGCTTATACTTTTCATTGAAGCTGTCGATGTAAATTCAAAATCCATCTCAAATTTGGAATCACTGGCAACGTGCACGTGCCGTCGACTGGAGGGAATCGAGTAGCCCTGTTTCTTCGGACGATTCCAGGAAAAAAATCCTTATCGGAGATATACCACACGAACCGCTTTACGTTAGGTAATACGCATCACACACGGAACTACGTACGTCATAGTAGCCTTGATAGGTTCCATCCAATCGTCCAATAAAAAAATCATTCTTATCTAATTCCACACGCAAATAATTGTTAAGATACTACACACAGAAATTAATTGTTTAGCGAACATGCGAAGGTGTATTTAGAGTGCATCTCCACGCAATGCCGCCGTATGATCCAACTGCTCCTGTTTCCTGCTGGCAAAAGTCTATAGATATCTGTTTCGGAAACCAGCAATTTAGAAGCCAACCGTATGTTTATCACTCTTTATATCACGCAGAGTCCTGGGTGAGGAATCAAATGATATTAACTTTAAAACGTGCGTAAAATTTGGCCTTTGTTTCACGCCTGTCAGTATATACAACAGCTGTTTCACTACGCCTTCTTCGCGAGACGGGCACCACACAAGTTCTGTATCGGAGAATTATTGATTGGAGCACCAGGGTTTTCATTGACAATACTCCAGACACCTAACTTTGAGATTGGGTTTGGTAAACTGCCATAATATCTATAGTACTGTCTCACGAGCATTGCTGGATATCATCTTCGGTTTTGCTTCCACTTCCGGTTGTGGAGGATTATGGGAGGATCCACTGCAGACATGAGCTCTTGACTGGAGGCTATATGACGCCGTTTCACCTTTTTTTGATGCTGAAATTGATTTTAAAATTGATAAAACTGACAGAAATAGTTTATTTTGGAACGTTAATTGAATGATTTTAGAATGGAAAGTGTATGCAATCAGGCAGTCAGTGAAGGTGTGTTTAGAGTGCATCGGATATTGACATTTTCACTTTAAAGTGAAAATTACTATCTACTGAAGTAGCAAACAGCGCCATACTAAGCTCGGTCGTTAAATATTCAACCTTATGGTTTGAAGATAATCTGCTGTTTATCTTGATACATAGTCTGTATGGAAAACTCTGGATGGAAATGTTTTCACTTTCACTTTCTAGACAATGTATGTAGTATTATAAGTTTATAGACTATTATTGTTCATCAAAAAGGAAAAAATAGTTCGGTCCCAATGTTGAATAAGTAACTTATTTAATTTATAAATTTTAGCAAATGTTGTTACAGTCCTATAACACACATTGCTACATGTGTATTGATGAGAAACTTACTATCCGGTAGAACTTTATGTAAGATAATGTATGTAGTATTATAAGCTTATTGTTCGTCAAAAAGGAAAATATAGTTCGGTCCCCAATGTTGGATAAGTAACTTATTCTATAAATTTTAGCAAATGTTGTTACAGTCCTATAACACACATTGCTATCCGGTAAAACTTTATGTTAGTTAGCAATACATGCATAATGTGCTGTCTCAATATTGGAGTGCTAAAGGTCATAACTTCATAATAGGGCATAAAGCTATTCCATGTATCGGCGCATCACAAGCTTCTCTGGTCGGCGATGGGCTGAAATGAAAATGGCTTAATATAAGTTTAATAAATTGTGCCCAATCCCTATCAATAAGTGTGTTTAAATAAAAAAAATGGGCTTTAATTATCAACGGAACGTACATATTATGTAGTACATTCCAAAACACATGGTGACCTTTTATTCTAAGACACTTATTTTTATCAAGCTGTCGAAATTGGAATTTATACTGACTGGGATATTTTTCTGTGATATAAAGCCATGTTATATCATCAACAATTCCATAACTTGTATTTTATGTGCCATTTACATTTGATATTATGATTTTAACTACGTTTTAAAGGCCCAATATACGTAACTTTCGGCAAAACTTGAAGCGAAAATCTAGCCTAATATCTTATTATATTTATAAATTTAGTTAGGATTAACTTATATCAGCAATACTCAAGATGAATTCTTACGCGGTTACTGGTACAGCAGCAGTTGAAACACGGCATTTGTAAACACGCATCCATTTCTAGCTGTCTTCTACCTTCGGTTTGTTGTTGAAGTGGGCCCCACCTGAACTATTTTCAATTCTTTGGATGCTTTTGTTAAGATTTTCTTGTTAGTTACCACTCAGGTTTACTTCGCTTTAGACTTATTTTTGCATGGTTATCAACTGGATTTTTTTTCATAATTTTTCAGAATCTCAAAAAATTTCCTAAAGTTACGTTTATTGGGCCTTTAAGAATTGCTATGTAAATTAACATATTTTACTGACGTAGAGGACTCGAAGTGAGATTAGCCAATGGCTAAATGAGAGTTTTAATTAACAAATAATGTTTATTATCATTCCCATTAACAAACATCTCAATTTTAGTGTCGAGGGTGAACGTTTGAATGATTAAAGAAAAAAACTTTGCCCATTGAAAATGAATGTTATATAACCAGATAATCAGTTTCTAAACTCATTTGAAATAAAGTTGAGATACTCGTTTTAGACACTTCGAATTCCAAAATGTGTATGTTTTAACTAGCATTGTTAATCTTAACAAATACAAACCAGTAATCAAAACATTTTTTTTTTAATTGTCAGTAATAATTGTCTTTTTGAAAATAGAACCAGCTTAAGTATGGAATATTATTTGGTATTTTTTGATAATAATAAAAAAATGCATACAAAGATTAATTGATTTGATTAACAATGAATCTTAAATATTATTGTGTTTGTGTATTCTAAGGAGAACAGAAACATTTTTGTAATGGTAATATTTTAAATATTTTGTTTTTAATGATTTAATGTTTTTAATGATATTATGTTTTTAATTATATTGTTATTTAATGATATTGTCTTAATTTAATGAACTGTCAAGATCACATGCTGTCCTTGTATTGTCATTTCGTGTTATGGTGTTGTTTTAATACAATAGCCCATCCTCGATATCCAGGGGTTACGATCACCTATGTAATCTACACCCCTGGAATATATCATGGCAAAATTGAAAGCTCCCGGGTCTGCCACCTAGCGGTCGGTGTGCGTTGTGTCCCTTTGAATCACGTAATCACCGACCAATCAAAATTGCGTGTAACAAAACGGCTTCTGCAATGAATGTAAACAAGGAAGAACATCTCATTCGGTTGATCTATGAAAAATTCAAGCTTGATCAAATTAGACAGCATCAGGAAACGGCGATCGACGCACCGAGTCCTTGCCGTAAATGGTGTCGTTGAAGATTGTTCTTCTCTGTTTTACTGGTAAAGATCCATGACACAGTCGACACTGTGCCATGTTTGTTTACATTTTTTTCTGTCCCATAAGAAGAGCGCGTGATCAAATGTAAGGTGCGCTCTGATTGGACGCAGCCAGACCTCGCTGCATCCAATGAAAATTCTCGTCGCGGGATTTACGAAATGTGGTCTGTATATGCCAAGGGTGAAGATGAGTATGTGGATCGTAACCCTTGGCTAGCGAAGATGACAATAGCCTTGAATTCGACCTTCATATTCAAGACAATAAAAGCCCCAAACCACTTGATACTTAACTGACCGCCGTTAATTTAACAAGGTTTCCGTATTTTTTGCTCCCCTCCCCTCCCTGAGATAATTTATCACCTTGGTCTCTTTCTGATGTTATTTATACATGTACATGTACCTGGTATGATTTATTGCTATTTCATTTGATTTCTATGCTTTTTAAGCAGCCCCCTTATTTACATATGTCACTGTTTATTCGGCACAGCGTGTTTGCATATGTAGTATAATTTATCTACGAGCTAGGCAGGTGTCGGAAATGTTTTGCCACGTGGTCTCCAAAAGCTGTTCGTTCAATGTGTCTTGAAACACTTGGTGATACAAGTATTTCAAAAGAAATAAAAACCAGAAAGACTTGATGTGATTTTAGATTGCTGTAGTCAATGAAGCGCCAAACCTCTCGTTCTACAAGAGTGAACATGCATTGAAGACAACCATTAAGTATGACGTCTCCGCTTTGTGAGACTGAGATTTCGGAGTCATTCCGTGATCCACTTCGTGATCCGTGTCGTTAGCAAACACAGACATGACCTTGACTGCCTCGCATATAAACGTAGAGTCGTAAACGTATAGTCGGTAAATTGTTTACGATATCTGCAACGCAATTTGAAGTTTTTCTCAAACCATTAAATAAAAAGCTCATCAAAATATAAACTGTAATAATCAATCTAATAATTCACCTTGCGTAATTTGTCATGACATCAATGTACAGAGATGCTTGGATACAAGAACTGATATATGGCGCGCTGTATCCACTGGTTTTGAGTAAGGCTTTTCAACTGATGCCGACAGACAGTTCAAGTACGAACGGTGGACATAAAGAT
The DNA here is from genome assembly GCA_947623455.1 of Mimachlamys varia. Classification (NCBI taxonomy): domain Eukaryota; kingdom Metazoa; phylum Mollusca; class Bivalvia; order Pectinida; family Pectinidae; genus Mimachlamys; species Mimachlamys varia. Next base: position 8,038,870 of record OX392531.1, read on the forward strand.
GAATAATATTCATGGAGAAAGTTTGATAAGAGACGGACATCAAAGGAAACATTAAACCGTTGCTAACAGGGTATTTCTATGTTGGTTTGTTGGTTCTATATCGTTTAATGTACTGGCTCATGTTTTAGGTTATAGAAAGAATGAAGGAATATTGGACTGGAAATAAAGAATATAATAATAATATACAACACATAGCGCCCTATCTAGCTAACATAAGCCACTCTAAAGCACTTTACAGTACATAGATATACAATATTATACAATCAATACAATTAACACACACAGTTATAAAGAATTCTGAGGACTTCACAGGACCTGCCTTATCAGGCGCTAACTACTTGTCCTATACCACCTGGCTTATATCTCCTTATATTTATATATGTATGTATGTATGCATGTGTGCTGGAGATGAATTGTGTTCTGTTTGTAGTGGGACCATGTTTCCAACGGTATCTTTTTAAGTGCCACCCCACTTGAATGCTACAGCACAGATACTGCAACACTCACCCCAGACCATTTTATGGAATCGAATGGATTGGTTTAGTTTGGTTTACGTCCTATTACCAGCCAGTGTAATTGAAGGACATGTCAGGGAAGCCGGAGAACCCGGAGAAAAAACCGCCGACCTACGGTCAGTACCTAGCAACTGCCCAACGTGGGTTTCAAACGCGCAACCCAGAGGTGGAGGGGTAGTAGTAGAATGTCTGGACACCTTAACCACTCGGCCACCGCGGCCCAGAGGTGGAGGGCTAGTGGTAGAGTGTCGGGACACCTTTACCACTCGGCCACCGCGGCCCAGAGGTGGAGGGCTAGTGGTGGAGTGTCGGGACACATTAACCACTCGGACACCGCGGCCCAGAGGTGGAGGGTTAGTTGTAAAATGTCTGGACACCTTAACCACTCGGCCACCGCGACCTAGAGGTGGAGGGCTAGTGGTGGAGTGTCGGGACACATTGACCACTTGGCCACCGCGGCCCCCGGAATCGAATGAACTAAACAACACTTGGTAGAGGAAAGTGTTAAATATCAGGGTACTCTGGAGGAATAAGATACAGAAGAAGCATAGAAAGAGTTAACAGTGTGCGCCCATCCTCGATATCCAGGGGTTACGATCACCCACGCTCTCTACAACACTTGAAAATGTCATGGCAAAACTGAAGTCACTCAGGGTAAAAAACCTGACCAATCGATTGGCTGTATGCCTCATCATCAATGTTGGTGCACACGGAGCCTTCAGTTTTGCCATGCCATATTCCAGTGGTTTAGAGTGCGAAGGTAATCGTAGCCCCTATATATCGAGGATGGTATGCGCCTTGTCACTTGGCATTCCCTTATGCATGCATTAAAGGGAATAATTGCAGACCCGTTACATACGAGAAATCATTGCACCCTAAACCATGACTGGAGGGCTGCCGAGAGATTGAAAATGATGTGTGCACCATATGCTAGATATCAACCACTCAAGACAACAGTACATGACAGGTGTTGAAAGACACCCAGCAGAAGACGAGAAAAAAAGGGTCAACAAAACCATAATACGAACTCAAATTCAATTTAAGTAGGGTCATAATATGAACGAAAGGGAAATAATTACATGAATATACCAGCAACAGTACCAGAGAATAAGACCAGGTGTTCCAGAAGAGTAAGCGTCTTCTGCTTCATCGACGACACCGTCATGCAGGTTGATGAAGACTATTGGCAAGTTTTATGGTCGCCTTCTTGATCTCATCGAGAAATATTCTGTATCTTTGTGTGATCTGAGGATGGACTTTTTTTAAATTGCTTATTAGTGTGCTTACTTGTTGTGATTGACAATAATTACTCAGTTCTCATTTTGAGGATTGATGTTTACTTTGATGTGACCAAGTTTAACATGGCAGGTGTCGTCGATGAAGCAGAAGACGCTTACTCTTCCGGAACACCTGGTCTTATTTTCTTGTACTTTTAAGAGGTCTTCCATGTCAATCTTTCCTTTGTTCATATTTTGGCTCTAGTTTAATCGATTTTGAGTTCGGATTATAGTTTTGTTGACGCTTTGGTATTCTCTGATTTTTTATTTTGTCAACACACATTCCCGCTTTTTATAATAAGCGAGTATACACTAAGAAAAAATTATGATGTCAATTCGTTCTATGTTATATGAAAACATACTGGAAACCGAAACTATTTTTATGGGTATAAGACAACGCTCGCATACATATAAACCGTCAACTAGCATGAACAGCTGACATTTATAGTGTATGTAGGGTTATCACGACAGCTTATTAAACTATAAACATGTTCTAGACGATAACAAGGCTGATACTAAACGTATTTATGTTCAAAATCATCGAAGCGTGGCGCCAGCTTCAACAGGACATAGTTATAGGTTGCTAAACCGGTATTTTTACTTTTGATGGTATTATGTATTATAAACGTTTTGATAAAAATCGGTTTTTAACGCATGAGGAACGTTCAAATATATATCTATGTTAGGCGTTCAATTAACGTGATGTTCAAAAGTAGATGATCATATTAGGTATTTCTATACTCGATTTGACTCTACAAATGTATTTTAAGTTAGATATTTTCGAAATAATTAATTGTAAACATAAATAAAGGAAAGACAACACAAATACCCTTAAAATAATTGAACTAGACATATTTGTCCGGGACAAAAACAGTTTCTTTTATGTGTTCCTTAAGGGATCTTATAGACAAGAACAGGTGATTTTAATATATTTAGATCAATCTGATTTAAATACAGATCCTCACTATTACTATCGTGTGTAAGATCTGACAGCGACCAGTTTAAGGTCATGTGCAAATGACCTTTGTATTCACCAATCAAATCGCTGCTTACCAGATTCTCGAAGTGAAAAGCTGATTTGGATTAGTTTCTATTCTTGTCGTTAAACCAGAGTAAAGTAACGAGAAATCCGAACGACCGTAAACAAAAATGGCAGGGCCCAGTTCAGCGGTCTCTTCGCCAAGGCGTGTGTTCTCTTTAGACATTATGTTTGATTTGTAGTTTTTCGTTTTTCCGAAAAGAAATAACAACTGAAGGTATAGAAATTATCACAAAATATACTAATCAAATTGTTATATAACGCCCGGAATAATTTTCTCTTCTTTGCTTCGACCCACCGCCATTTTTGTACGCTACCAAACACCATTTACAAGGTGCATTTTTATTGGCTGTTCATTTCCAAGATATGGAAATAATAAAGGTCATCTGCACATGACCTTCTACTGGTCGCTCTCAGATCCTACACACGATAGTAATAGTGAGGATCTGTTTTTTAATCAGATTGAAATTTAGATATACCCTTATTCAGATTGATGGATAACCTAGTATATATACTAAAGTGTGTATGTACTAAAGGTATATATAGCTGTACAAAGCATACTGTCATGATTTGTTGTTAATAATCAATTTATCAAAGAATATTTTTGTAATAAAAATGTATTTATATTGTAAAGAATCATCTTTAGGGCTATGACATCATAATTATAATGAATATAAAATATAAATTGTGACCTCATATACAGTGCTTGTAGTCTTTACTTAGTAATTATGTGGTATCAACGTCAGCCCAACATTTTGTTATTTGTTATATATTTCAAATATAGTTTTAAATATAAAGTGTGACGTCATACATAGTGCATGTTATTTTTACTTACATTGTAGTTATTATATGATATCAGCCCATCATTTTTGTTATTGGTATTTTCAATCGAAATCAAATTCAGTTTTAAAACTTTAACATTGTACCGTGCATCAGGGGGCCTTCAGCAGTTTATTTCAATGTGGTAGCACTTTAAATCGGCAAAAGATCCGGACTATCGCCAGAAGCCTATTCGAACACACACACACCCCCCCCCCCCCTCCCTCTCTCTCACGCGCGCGCGCACACACACATACACCAGGAGGCCGTCCTTAAATGACCATAGCTGTAAATAATACGTAAAAACAATCAAACCAATCCTAATTTGATACTTAGTAACTTACAATAACACGTATTAATAATATCTTACGAGTTATCGCTCTTGCCGACACATAATACGCTTAATGATACTATGGGTGGTCGGGTGGTGCAGTGGATAGCGCACTTGCCTTTCACCAAGGCGGCCGGGGTTCGACTCCCCGTCCGGACGTGAAAAGGTATGGGGTCACCTGCCCGACTACGTGGGTTTTCTCCGGGTACTCCGGTTTCCTCCCACAATAAGACCCCTCGCGCGCTAATATCCGGGCCAACAAGAGTGACTAATATAAGTTGTATAACTTGTTTCATAATTGTTGTAAAATAAATAAAGTTTATATTTAATGATACTCCATAAATTCTTACCCTTCTATTATCAGTACTCGTTCCATCGCGCTTTTTAACCTTTTTACAACTTTAAAATGTTCAAAGACTGTATACGATCATTGTAATGTAGTAGACATACAAGCATGTCACTTGGTATTGGAAGATTACTACTTCTTACGTGAAGAACTGTTGATCAACCCGAAGTTTAAGTAAAGAACGGGGACAACGACGTAAATTAGAAAAGAAACTGCTACCATATACGACGTAACTGAAAGAAACATAGAGACATCGCGACGCGGGATATCTTATCGCCATTGTAACAAACCTTTGATATCGAACCGCCATCGAGAACTTGTTTAATTGTTGGTTATGTTCAGCGAGTGTGAATTAGCTGCTTTTAAACCGGAAGTGAGTTGCCGATCGGAATGCTATGTAAAGCTAGGCTTTGAAAAAGAGCTTTTGTGACTATTTATGAGCTAGATGATAAAATCATAGCAATATTGTTCATATTTGAATATTATGTACAAGTTTAATTATACAAGAATTGTAATAGATTTATCAAATAGTAATAATCATTAGAACTATCTTTCTTAGCCTTATCGCGCCATTTTATGTAACCTTACGCATGTCGTCTGCTATTCCTCCGAGACAAACTGAGACTAAATGTGTTTGTCCTTTTTATGAGTTTTGTATTTTAGCTTGTCCTTGTTGATTAAATCACATTTAATTACAATAATAAGAATGAAGACAGGAAGAGAAAATGTTTTAGGAAATTGTAACTTTGTAAATAGTTGATTTCTAATATGAGAGGGTAAGGAACTTTATGTGGGAATTGATGTGAGAAGTGATTTGATTGGGTGAGCCGGATCATGTGATCATGTGAGAAAGGTTTAAAAGGGAGCGCGAAAAACGGTCATGTCAAACAATCTTGTAGCTTAGCCACGAGCATATATCTTAATATCTTCAGCCACGATACTATCCTGCCAACATTTACTACTATACTAGCGACATTATATCAAAGGGAGATAACTTCTACTTTAGGTATGTTCTGTTTTCTCTATTGAAATAGTTAAATACCTTTACTGACTTAGTCTAGTACAGTAGTACTGTACTGTCGTTACCGTAGTGATATACGTGTGAAGTAACTGACACATATTTTTTTACCAAACATTGGGCTTATTTTCTTGTTCCATGGCAAAAGTAATTCTTTATAAATAAGTTTTATGCAGTACATTATTGTCTCCCACCACACTGACCTCTGACAAGTGAACTGTTTTTATTGTGTCTGTGAACTCAATTGATGACCACAGAAGATCAAGGCCAGGCCTGCTACAGTATATATTAATCAATACATTCTTTTGTCTTTCGTTTAAAACGATGCAGAAGCGACAGTATTCAGAACAAAAACACAGGAAAAGGGAAAATGTTCGTTTAACCAATTTTATTATCACTAGAGCAGGTCATTGACGGTTAGGGATTATTTTCATACTGTGTTAATACACAATGAATTGTTCTCTCCTCTTTCCATTGTCATACTTCAATACATCAGTCAGATGGTCAAAGGGGGAAAACTCTGATATGTTTAAGCAATTCTATTTCGACTTATTTCATTGTAGATTGTATAAAGTAGGACATAGATGATATCACAAGGGAAAATAGGAAATACTTTAAGATTTAATAATTTAAACACTATGGCATGATATCGCATTATAAATATTTAGAAAACACAGCAAAAGACCAAAGTTAAATAAGGGCAGTGTTATGTTTTGTTTTTGTTCAGGAATAGAAAGACATTTGTTTTTTTTTTACTTATTTCATTTGATTAATTTAATTTTTTTATGGGGTGGGAGGGTGATCTTTTAAGTTTGTTTTTAAGCTTTTTTTCTTCCTTTTTTAAATACATGTCGGACTTTAGTCACTATGGCGACCTTGCCTTTTATATCAGAATTTGCATTTCTATCAGATTGTTCTCAATTTTCTTTTGATGATTCAAAAATTGATAACCTATGATAATGACTCTATCATGCCACCAATTATGAAAAATTGTTTATTTTGTATTTAGATGACTAAGATCATTGCAAGTTGTTTTATTTATTCTTTGATATCTCATTACCTCGTTTAACTCAGCATGCCTTTCATATCTTGTAAAGAATAATTTGAATCGAGAAAGGCTTTTTTGTCAACTTAGTTATGTTATGGTATGTTACAAAATAACAGACAAAAGTTGTAGCCTGACATACAAGGCAACGTCGCCATAGTAACCAAAGTCCGAAATGTAAAAACAAAAAATTAAAAATAAACAAAAACAAACAAAAATATTTTTTCCCTGAACAAAACAAATCAACATCACCTTTATTGACGTTTGGTCTTTTGGTGTGTTTTCTAAAACATAGTTTGATCGTGCCATAGTGTTTTAAGTTTTGGAGATCTTCAATTATTTTTAATTTGCTCGTTGCTCCAACATATCAGAGTATTTCCCCTTTGATCACATTGCTGATGTACATGTATTAAAGTATTAAAACAAAGTATGGAAAACATCCCTTAAATCCTTATTCTCGCCCGTTACATAAGGATATGACAACAACACATAAAAGGTCAATTTCTGATGACCTTTGCACCCTCAGTGCTTCACGCTTCAGTGGAATTGTCTAATTGACGCTGTTATCTACAGTGAATCAATTCGTCACAACATGTCTTTTATATTCTATTGACAAAATGAATAAAAAAACTTTTTCGCTCACCAACATTCAATTCCAAAATTCTATCAGCGGTAATCGACCAGGACGTCCGACTACAGGAAAGGTCAGCTTGATGCAACAAGGCATCAACTCAGGGGAGACAATCAACCAGGACGTCCGGTTACAGGAAAGACTCAGGGGGGACAATCAAACAGGACGTCAGACTACAGGAAATTTCAGCTTGATCCAACACAGCATCAACTCTTTGGAGACACATGTATTGAGAAGGGAAATGACATTTTATTTGAGAATTTGTTTTAGAAATCAACTGCCACGAGTGGGATTCAAACTCGCAAGCCACTAGTCGTCCACCTCTGGGTTGCAAGTTCGAATCCCACGTGGGGCAGTTGCCAGGTACTGACTGTAGGTCGGTGGTTTTTCTCCTGGTATTCCGGCTTTCCTTCACCTCCAACACATGGCTTGACCTCGGCTGTTGATAGGACATAAAACAAAAAACAAAAACCAAAATGAACCTTTCAATAGATTTGAGTTTTTAAAAGACTTATACTATCAACTACTATATTAATCATTTTGTTTTCCATTTAAAACGATGCAGATGTGATATAATTTGTAATCAAAATACGTAATAAGAGAAAATATGCATGTATCAAAGTAATTGGTATTTATATGCATTACTAGAGCAGGTCACTTAACGGAATCTTCGCAAACTTTGCTAGTACACCCTGTCTTTCCATTATAATACTTCTGTCAGATGATCAAAGGGGAAATACTCTGATATGTTTAAGCAATTCCATCTCGACTTATTTCATTTTAGAATTAATGAAGTAGTTAATATCACACAAACAAATAGAAATAATTGAAGATCTCTAAAACTTAAACACTATTGCACGGTATCACATAATAATTACATGTAGTTAGATCACACACCAAAAGACAAAAATCAATGAAGGCGGTATTGATATGATTTGTGTTGTTTTTGTTTAGTAAAAAAGACAAATTTTAGTTGTTGTTTCTGTGTGTTTCTTTATTTATTTTTTTTTTGTTTCCTTTTATTTTTCACATGTAGGACTTTGGCTACGATGGTGACGTTGCTTTTTATGTCTACATTTGTATCTGTTATTGTGTAACATAGTATTTCATCGCAATGCTGACGAAAACGTACTTCTCGAGGAAAATTATTTTCTACAAGATATGCAAAGTTAAACGTGGTGATGATTAAGAATACGCAAAGCAATGTGTAATGATCTTCCTCATCTCCATACAAAGTATACTACTTTCTACAATTGGCTGCATGATAGATTCAATATCATTGGTTGTCAGTATGTAAATAATTAAAAGAAAGTGGAGAACAATCTGATAGAAATGCAAATCATTATTCTATGTTACATACGGATCTGACAACAACCTATCAAAGATGACGTAACACACATATGTTTTACCTTTTAAATTTAGAAGTAGGTAAAGTGTTAATAATATTTATTTAGCCTGATTTTAAAGGAAAACAGGGACGGGGCGAACTCAATCATCGACCATCAAATTTAGTCGGTATTTTATATTAGATGTGTTTTACACATGTGTGTAATCGTCAATTAATCACTGCCTTGTTTTCAAATAACCACGCATGCGCAGACAAAAGTAAAACGTACATGTAGGTTGAGCGACAGTAGCCAGACATGCGCATCTCGTACATGTTTCCTGACACACACGCAAAACATCGATCGTACTCTAGTGAGACCACAAGCAGTCACTATTGTTGAAGATTGAACTCGGTCATACTGTATCCAATTGTTTACAATTCTTAATTTATACTCCCTACCTTTTCTAGTGTCTTGTTTTGTCGTCTGGTTGCTGTATCCCACTGACTTACTTACAATTAAAGTTTAATTATTGACACAATTGTCATGCTGAAGATGTGGTTTTACTCTAAAGATAAACAATAAAAAAAAAATGTAAACATTTCAACCCCACTTCTCCCCTAAAAGTCACCATCCCCCCCCCCCCCCAACCACCAAAAATATATATATATATATTTCCGCCCTCAAATCGCGAACCATAATAACAGGTGAGTACTAAAAAATTCTTTAATTTTTGAATGTTTGATATTTTTGCATTGGTGATTATATATTAACCATATGTCATCGGAAATAAACTCCTGTCTTTATTTTTTTAATATGTATTTTATGATATCTTTATTGTTACAAGTTTAAATGTTCAGGTGTATGACTTTTTCATACTTAAATTTACACACACGCTTGATATTATTGTATCTCGTGTTAAACGTTTAATTACTTATAATTCCGAGTGCTGTATATTAAAATTTTGTTAAATTTTATCTGTTTATTTCTGCTTTTAGTAGCATATTGGTTGTTACCTGGTTGAAAATTGCAGTTCAGCCCCCAAAATTAAAACAAATCTGTACCTACGAAAAAAATATTCAGTAAATAATATCCAAATGGGAGTGTGCAAATATTTTTCATATAGTTATTTGAAACATTTCAAAAAAATAATACAAAGTTACTGTAATGTTCATAGAATAATAACCCAGTGTTCGATATTAGTCTGTAAATCAGAGTATCAGGGAGAAATACACAGGTACCCCCTCTAAAAAATGTCGTCCATTGCATGCTGTTTTCAGTTCAGGTAAAAGTAGTTACCTGTATCTCATTTAGACAATATAGGGGCATTATTTTATATTAAAATGGGTTATTTGTCATGTAAATGAAAGTTTCGTGTCAAATAAATGTATAAAATAAAAATAATAACACCGACATAACGTTATTTACATTATCGATACGGTTATCTAATTACTAATCAAGTTTGAGAAATGTATTTTGATACCCATGTGCCTCAACTGCCACACATGTTTACAATGGCAACAATTTACGCTAGCGATGTTTGATGAAGCCGAGAACGAATTGGAATAATCAGTGAGTCAATACTGTCTGATCCACGCGGAAGTGTACAATACATACGAATTCCATTAGAATTTATACAACACAAACAAAACTTTATTGACAATTCTTGCAAAATCATTTTTTACCTAAAAAAAAAACGCCGGAAGTGCCGAAGAACATCTTTTCACGTGCTGTACACTCGCCCAAAAAAGGAAAACTGACAATCGCTGAAAACAATTTATCGTGATAGCAATGGACAGTTTTTGATTTGTGACGATATACCAAGTAACATTTACCTTTACTGCATGTTTGGATTAAATTTAATTGTTAATTTTGTCGATGCTTCACCATTCACCAAGTCAGGCGGATGAATATCTAAAAAAGTAAATGGTTCATAATGGAGGGTAGAGGAGTTTATTTCGCACCATGCAACGGGAAGATGTTTGATTTAAGAGATCTGACATAATGTCATAACTCGTCATACCGCAGACGGTAAGATTTTTGTTTTGGCTATGCGGCGTGCCACATAAATTTGTCGATCGGCGATGGAAAATTCATAAATTTGATCGAGATGTGATCGGTGAATGTGCGTAAGTTGCCGTTCTTGTGACGAGTACGTTCTCTTATTTAATTGAAAGAGATTTATTCAAAAATCGAAGGCTCGTCTATCATTCTGTGTATATTAAAAAACAAAACAAAAAATGATATTCATTGTTTTTATTATCTTTCGCAGTATTCTGCACACGTTTTTAGGCATATAACACCAAATATCAGAAAAACTACCAAACGTACCAAAATATGGCTGAAAATATCGATTCTCCACACAAAATGTACATTTTTGTCTATTTTGGTCACATAATTTGCAGTATTTAGTAAAATAAAAAGTTTTGGTAAAAACACATCCGCCATATTGAATTGTCCTGTACCTAGTCCTTAATATGTTTTAAGATTTATTTGAATACATCAGCATATTTATAACAATATTTTGCCGGAAACGGTACATGATATAAATTGATATAAGTTGGGTAGCCCTAGTTTCCTCTAGCCCGGAGACAAGACCGATATATGTCTGGTGTTGGGGCTGTGTAACCCGGGTTTTTTCTAGCTAGGACACAGGGTAGATATATGTCTGGTGTTGGGTTGGGTAGCCCTAGTGTCCTCTAGCCCGGACACAAGACCGATAGATGTCTGGTGTTTGGGCTGTGTAGCCCGAGTTTTCTCTATACCGGACACAAGACCGATAGATATGTGTGTTTGGTTGGGTAGCCCTAGTTTTCTCTAGCCCAGAGACAAGACCGATAGATGTTTGGTGTTTGGGCTGTGTAGCCCGAGTTTTCTCTAGCTCGGACACAGGGCAGATATGTGTATGTGTTGAGGTAGGGAAGAAACTCGGATCTCTGCTAGCTCGGACACAAGACAGATATGTGTATGTGTTGAGGTAGGGAAGCTCGGGTCTCCGCTAGCCCGGACACAAGACAGGTAGGTGTATGTGTTGAGATATGGAAGCTCGGGTCTCCGCTAGCTCGGACACAAGACAGATAGGTGTATGTGTTGAGGTAGGGAAGCTCGAGTCTCTGCTAGCTCGGACACAGGGCAGATAGATGTCTGGTGTTTGGGCTGTGTAGCCTGAGTTTTCTCTAGCTCGGACACAAGGCAGATAGGTGTATGTGTTGAGGTAGGGATACTCGGGTCTCTGCTAGCTCGGACACAGGACAGATAGGTGTATGTGTTGATGTAGGGAAGTTCGAGTCTCTGCTAGCTCGGACACAGGACAGATAGGTGTATGTGTTGAGGTAGGGAAGCTCGGGTCTCTGCTAGCTCGGACACAAGACAGATAGATGTCTGGTGTTTGGGCTGTGTAGCCCGAGTTTTCTCTATACCGGACACAAGACCGATATATATGTGGTGTTTGGTTGGGTAGCCCTAGTTTCCTCTAGCCCGGAGACAAGACCGATAGATGTTTGGTGTTTGGGCTGTGTAGCCCGAGTTTTCTCTATACCGGACACAAGGCAGATAGGTGTATGTGTTGAGGTAGGGAAGCTCGAGTCTCTGCTAGCTCGGACACAGGGCAGATAGATGTCTGGTGTTTGGGCTGTGTAGCCTGAGTTTTCTCTAGCTCGGACACAAGGCAGATAGGTGTATGTGTTGAGGTAGGGATACTCGGGTCTCTGCTAGCTCGGACACAGGACAGATAGGTGTATGTGTTGATGTAGGAAAGTTCGAGTCTCTGCTAGCTCGGACACAAGACAGATAGGTGTATGTGTTGAGGTAGGGAAGCTCGGGTCTCTGCTAGCTCGGACACAAGACAGATAGGTGTATGTGTTGAGGTAGGGAAGCTCGGGTCTCTGTTAGCTCGGACACAAGACAGATAGGTGTATGTGTTGTGATAGGTGAAGCTTGGGTCTCTGCTAGCTCGGACACAAGACAGATAGGTGTATGTGTTGAGGTAGGGAAGCTCGGGTCTCTGCTAGCTCGGACACAAGACAGATAGGTGTATGTGTTGAGGTAGGGAAGCTCGGGTCTCCGCTAGCTCGGACACAAGACAGATAGGTGTATGTGTTGAGGTAGGGAAGCTCGGGTCTCCGCTAGCTCGGACACAAGACAGATAGGTGTATGGTGTAGAGGTAGGGAAGATCGGGTCTCTGCTAGCTCAGGCACAAGACAGATAGGTGTATGTGTTGAGGTAGGGAAGCTCGGGTCTCCGCTAGCTCGGACACACGACAGATAGGTGTATGTGTTGATGTAGGGAAGCTCGGGTCTCCGCTAGCTCGGACACAAGACAGATAGGTGTATGTGTCGAGGTAGGGAAGCTCGGGTCTCTGCTAGCTCGGACACAAGACAGATAGGTGTATGTGTTGAGATAGGGAAGCTCGGGTCTCCGCTAGCTCGGACACAAGACAGATAGGTGTATGGTGTAGAGGTAGGGAAGATCGGGTCTCTGCTAGCTCAGGCACAAGACAGATAGGTTGTATATGTTGAGGTAGGGGAAGCTCGGGTTTCTGCTAGCTCGGACACAAGACAGATAGGTGTATGTGTTGAGGTAGGGAAGCTCGGGTCTCTGCTAGCTCGGACACAAGGCAGATAGGTGTATGTGTTGAGGTAGGGAAGCTCGGGTCTCTGCTAGCTCGGACACAAGACAGATAGGTTTATGTGTTGAGGTAGGGAAACTGGGGTCTCTGCTAGCTCGGACACAGGACAGATAGGTGTATGTGTTAAGTAGGGAAGCTCGGGTCTCTGCTAGCTCGGACACAAGGCAGATAGGTGTATGTGTTGAGGTAGGGAAGCTCGGGTCTCTGCTAGCTCGGACACAAGACAGATAGGTTTATGTGTTGAGGTAGGGAAACTGGGGTCTCTGATAGCTCGGACACAGGACAGATAGGTGTATGTGTTGAGGTGGGGAAACTGGAGTCTCTGTTAGCTCGGACACAGGACAGATAGGTGTATGTGTTAAGTAGGGAAGCTCGGGTCTCCGCTAGCTTGGACACAGGATATGTACACTGTAAATCTCTGATGTATGATGTTGGAAAGCCAGGTTTTTTTCTAGCTCTGACACTAGACATACATATTTTTGGTTTTTGGTTGGGATAGCCCTTATTTCCTCTAGCTCTGACAACGAGGTTCTGGGAGAGTGATTGGCCGTTTGATTTTAGACTTGTTTATTTCTAACAGCGGAGATGTTTGACATTAGTTTTCGCTTGTACAAATGTTGTGTTTCCAAAATAAAGTTCGATGGAATTGAGTTCTCTTCCATTTGATACGGGCGTGTTTGGAATGGAGAAGTCATATGTTTCTGGTTGTGTTTCATAGATCACTTGATGGTTTAATGAAACACTGGAAACATAATGATGTAGAATCAATTCGTTTAATGTTTTTGGCATTATCCATATCATTGAAACTGAAGTACCAGCAAGGAAATGTCACATTGAAACACTCGTTTTCTCTTATCGCTAAACGCTCAGAACATTACTCGGCGTATCTCATTATCCTGTACTTCTGATGTATGTTAAATTATTTGACTTTAACGAGCTATCAACATCGTACGTGCCAACTTTACCAACAAGGGCCAGACTTTTTTTTAAATACAGATTCTCTGAGAATATGTCGTGGTCAACGCCATCCTCCGATTAAATAGATACGAATATTTGAAAGTTTGCGAATGTAGTCAAGAAAGGGCTATTAAATTCATGTGTGACTCAAAGCAGCCGACCCTCACTCACAACGTACCGCTACCACCTAATATCTTCCCGCACAATCGTTTCTGTTATAGAAAAAGAGACAGAATCCAGACGTCTAACTTCAGCTGACTGATTTGATCTCCTACCTTTGCAGTTCTATTTGGAAGTCAGAAAAATGGCAAATATAAAACCTGGGATTTAATTAATATGCCCAACCATCTCTATATTTGTTTGTGTAGACAATTAGAAAAACAGTGGATTACTGCAATCATTACATGAAATAGGGTCGGTCTAAAATCCATCTTTACCTCGGGCCTTCCCAGATACGGATGTTTGACCGAAATCATAGGGCCTACATTCCCGTATTTCTATATTACCAATACCATTATACAGTGAACTCTTATTAGCACTGACTGTATACGCGTATACGATAAAAAAAACCCCACTTTATCCAGAGTCATTGGTAATATAATGTCCAGAAATAATTATGTTTTAGGAACAAGTATAATGTGTATTGACCTGATGGACTTTTACAAAAAAAACCCGCCATACATGATAGTTATGCAGACCAATTGAGGTCATTTTCGCTACATTTTCAAGTCTTTTGGATTACAAAACCAGAAATGCTTGTAAAGTAGAGCGATGATATACAGTGGTTGTATTCGCGTGAGACATTAAAACTGTTGAAAGCGGAATTAAAAGTTGCAGGGTGATTGGGGTACCTAAGCCATTCAGACCTGTTTTGACATTCGTTAGACTTTCGACAATGGGATCCTTGGATAATGTTACGTTTTCACATCATATAATAAGCCGTTCGTATTTAGGCTTGTTTATTTCTGACAGCGGAGATGTTTGACATTTGTTCTCGGTTCTGGTACATTTGTACAAATGATGTGTTTCCAAAACAAAGTTCGATAGAATAAAGTTTTCTTTCATTTGATATAATGGGCGTGTTCGGAGTTGTAAAGCTAATTGGTCCTGGTTGTGTTTTATATGATACTTTGTTGTCTAAAAGGTTGGGGATGTAAAACTGTAGAAGCTATTTGTTTAATATTTTTAGTATTATCTCTTTCATTGTAACCGAGAACCAACAAGGTCGCATTGCATTGAAACACTCGTATTCTCTTATCGCCAAACAGTCGCACCATGACTCAGCGTATCTCATTATCATATAATGACATATGCTAAACTCTTTGACTACATAACAACATCGTGACAACTTATCACACAGGGTCCAGGCACTTACATAGAAACGCTATTTTACCGAGTTCAAATGTCTTGTATGGTGTTACGTCATGGTCCACACCATCCTCCGATAAAACAAATCTGCAAATATAAGAATTTTATATGAGATAAAGAAACTTTTCGAATCTCGACATCAGTGGCAAATCGATTGAGGAAAGTGAAGTAAACTCCATATATGACTCAAAATATCTATCCCCCACCCGAAGCAATGTGGTTTTACTATTTTATCGAAAAAAATCCGTAATCTTCGTTCTTGGTTCCATATTTAGCTTTGTTACGTTATGATGTCGACCCATTTGCAGACGACATCATATAGTTCTTGTATGACGATGCTGAGTTTGTCATAACAACGGAGGGTAATATGCGGGAAAAGTTAAATACAACAAAGAGCTGCAAATGTATATCAAGGAAAGGTTTAAAGGAAAGGAAACATGATCTAGATCTAGATGTTAATGCCGTTGGGAATGACGCTTTTTGGAAGAGAGAAACATGACTAATGAAAAACCTAGTTCGTAACGTTAGACCTGTTACCGTGACAACTAGAAAGGAACTAGGCTGATTAATTTGTCACGTAGTAAAGCTAGAATAATGGAGTGTAATTATGAAAGGGTCGGTGTAAAATTCCGTTTTAAGATTCGGCCTCGCCAAGTATGGGTTTTACAACACCTACCTCATCAGGCCTATATTCCCCTATACAAAAAATGGGAATACGTTATAAGGAACTTTTAAAGGAAAAGGGACAGGGTTGACCAGTATACTTTGAACAGTGCGTGATAGATCTACCAATCTGAATGATTTAATATCATACATTTGTACGGGAGAAACAAGGCTAAAGAAGTCTGTGTTATAGCGTAAGGCCTACACTTCTCTATATTTTAGTCCAGACACCAAGATATGCCAAAGATAAATATATGCTTTGTGTGATAAAGTGAAGATGGAAAACGGGAATAAATGAGGTCGAGGACCATTTAAACCCGTGTTTAGCCTCAGCCTTTGGTCTCGCCAAATACGGATTTCTATCGACCTTCTACAGCCTACATTACCGTATCCCGTATTTGCATCACATTGTATTTGCTTTTTAATAACTTGTGAACTTTGATAGTTTGCTCCACGTTCTGAAGCCTGAGCAAGTATATCTATTGACTAAATAAAAAAATAAAAACAGAACGTAGATAGTTGCTTACAGCCAGATTATGTAGAAACAAAACGCGAAACAAATAATAAATTATATAGAAACAAAACAAAAAACAAATAATTATGTAGAAACAAAACACAAAACAAATAATTAGTAAATTCGAGTTTTTGTTGTTGTTGATGAATTCATATCGCGTTGTCACGTGTCATCGAGGAAGAATAATTGTTAGACGCCATGCTTAGTCTCAGTTGCGAGTCTATGGTAGGCATCCTTTTATCAAGTCAATGTCGATAGCCGCTTAGTTTTCAGATTATACCTCTACTAGAATGAGAGCTTGTAGTAATTGAAAGAAGAGTTATAAGAAAAACCAGACGTGACTTGATACATATGACAGTTGACTGTCCGACTTCATTTCAAATTGACGGGACCACGTGGATCTGCGTTACTGGGTCGACACAAGAGGCGGAATTGGTAGCTGGAGGGAGAATGTTACGGCAGTATATAGCTTGTCACTAATGCTAGCAACCGGTTCTGGTTGTTCAAAACATACATTTCATAAAATGTAAAATCTCATCTATTGGTTCCTTCTTTGTTTAAACATGTCAATATTTATCTCCTTTCGCAAAATTATACGCACAGACTTCATTAATTTGATCAATTTCTTCGGTAAGTAAAACGGGATACGTTTGGTATTTGCATTAAGTCAAACCGCCATCCATCATGCAAAAATGTCATGCATAAAATGCTGGAATGATTTTTAAATATGAAATGGAAGAACGTGGCTAGATTTTTTGTTTCCATTGCTGGAAAGCTTTCAATACATGTTAAGTGTAATATAGAACAAAAATGATAAAATAAAAAAAACATATCCGCAATAACAACATGCCTGGCCCCTGTGTAAATGTATCGGTGATTCCATCGCATAAAAAACATGACTGGCCCCTGTGTGAATGTATCGGTGATTCCTCTGTATAATATCATGCCTGGCCCCTGTGTAAATGTATCGGTGATTCCGCCGTGTAACAACATGCCTGGCCCCTGTGTAAATGTATCGGTGATTCCGCCGTGTAACAACATGCCTGGCCCCTGTGTAAATGTATCGGTGATTACATCGCATAAAAAACATGACTGGCCCCTGTGTGAATGTATCGGTGATTCCTCTGTATAATATCATGCCTGGCCCCTGTGTAAATGTATCGGTGATTCCGCCGTGTAACAACATGCCTGGCCCCTGTGTAAATGTATCGGTGATTCCGCCGTGTAACAACATGCCTGGCCCCTGTGTGAATGTATCGGTGATTCCTCCGTATAACAACATGCCTGGCCCCTGTGTGAATGTATCGGTGATTCCTCCGTATAACAACATGCCTGGCCCCTGCAGAAATGTATTGTTGATTCCTCCGTATAACAACAAGCCTGGCCCCTGTGTAAATTTATTTATCGGTATTACAACATGCAAGGCCCCTGTGTAAAAGGATCGGTGATTCCTCCGTGAGTTCAAATGGTGCCATTGGGTTTTGGACTTGTTTAAATCATTATTGTCTGGCCTATCATTATACAAATTATTTATCCGAAAATGGAATACGATATGTTTTATTTCCATGATGTATGGAAACAAAATCTTTATCCATACCTTTCTTATGTCATTAATTCGTCAGTAAGTAACACCAGGGACATGTTCATGTAAAACCATCTTTGGTATAGATATATCTCTGTTTATAAGTATATGTGTTCTGTGCAGGACTCAGGAAGTAAGAACTTTAGCATAATTTTGTATAATTCGAACAAGCCTAATTTCACGAAAGTTCCTTAACGTAAAAATCTCCATAGAAAAGCATTAAAGAATTAACGAGAATTTCTTAAGTTAAAGGATTTTTCCTTAATTTCTGCAGTGCTTTCCTATGGAGATATTTAATTTAAGGAATTTTGGCCGGGCTCATTGATAATTGTCTTTGCTGACATTTTGGAATGTAGTAAAAATTGGCTCTTCTATTATTACTCTTAGAATGATAAAAGGGTCATTTTTTTATATTAAATCTAATACAGATTTACTAAAAAAAAAAACAAAAAAACACAGAGAGTACCAAAGCGTCAACAAAACCAAAATCCGAACTCAAAATCGATAAAACTAGAGGCAAAATAGAAACAAAGAAAAGATTTACATGGATAACCTTGTAAAAGAACAAGAGAATAAGACTAGGTGTTCCGGAAGATTAAGCGTCTTCTACTTCATCGACGACAACTGCCATGTAAATATTGGTCACATCCAAGTAAACATAGGTTCTCAAAACGAGAAACGAGTCCTCATTGTCAAAAAAAACAAAACAAGGGAGAACACTAATGAGCATACTCAAAAACGTCCATCTTCATATCACTTAAAGATACAGAATATGTCCCATGAAACCAAGATCTGATGGCGACCATAAAACTTGCCCATAGTCTTCATTATCTTGCACCTCTCCTTTCCTTGTGCCATAAGTTTGCTCGTCAGCAGCTGATATCTATCACTAAAACCTAATATGACACGGTTTTAAACAGATGCTTGTGTTTGGATGTTGTTTGGTATTCATCTGTATACAAATTTTCACACGATAAATTCATTACCTATATTGTCGTAGTGAGCTGTATTATAAATAATATTTGAATTGTGTTGGCTGCCGTCTCCGACATCTTGCACAATTATATATGATTTAATATGTATGTGTATTGTAATCCTATATCCTGTTGCATACAGAATAAAATAAAATAAAATTGAAGTATTTATAGCTAACAAACTCTCTGCAGCCTAATAATAATAATATGTTAATCTGACGAGTGGAAAAAAGGAGTAACAATATCAGTGGAATTTTAAGACTATAAGTTGAATTATGAAATTTCTCGACTTTAATACACATACTTTGGAAAATGATGTGCAAACACGGGCTTATGTGCTTACATGGCAGCTACGCCCCTGCTCCATATCATGTTCCAATAAATGTGACATTATCTCGATCTCCCTGTCAGTTGCTCCACGACTCTGGTCAGGAACAGTTCGCATTGTTTGCTGTGTAATCTCTGCTGAACAGTTTACATTGACTTATCGTTGTTCAACACACTGACATTACTGTCACCATGTTAAAGACGATATCTCGCTGTGTTATTTTGAGTTCAATTTTCGCCTTCGCAATGACGTCAGAATTTCTGGAGGAGTGGGGACAAAAGGTAAAAGTGCCAGTGTGGGATCCTTCGCTTCCTTCACTTCCAGACGTGATCGTTTGTCCACCAGGTAATTTAATGTTTAAACATATTTTAACACTTCCGTTGTAATAGTAAATACATGGCTGACAGCTATGTAGGCGATTATAACCATGATATGGTGAAGTGACCAGGAGCGTAGCGTCCACAGTGAAAAATAATTCCCGGGCAAATATAAAATATCCGTCTGTGTTTCAATACCTAAACATATATCATGTCATATTATGTCTTAATTGAAATTGATTTATTGTCATTTGTCTATATTCCTTTAATTCTACAGCATTAAACATTTAGTATCAAGTACTAGAGTGGAACAACATCAAACACTTTTCTTTCGGGCATTGCTTATCAAATGCCTTTTGAATACACCGATCCTTTGTTAGACTGGAAATGTCCAAGCAAGTGCATTGCTCTCCATTTAAAACAGAATTGTGCGATTTTAGCTTGAAATGTTTTTTTATCAGTTTTTTTTTCCAAATATCGCGATCAAATTTATCGTTTGGCGATGTTCAACTTTTAATTTTTATTCAAAAATTTATTTTTGATTTTATTTTGTATCCTTGTGTGATAAAAAAAAAATCGGACGTTTATAGTATTCTCATTTTTGTGTTTACTTGTAATTGAGAAGGATGACTCGGTTTTCATATTTACGACTTGACAGGTACTTGGATGTGACCAAGATTTACATAACGGGTTACGTCGATGAAGCAGATGACGCTTACTCTTTCGGAACACTTGATCTTGTTCTCTTGTACCTTTTATGAAAAATCTTTCTTGAGTTCGGTTTGGTATTCTCTGATATGTTTAATAGTGCAATTCGTTTGGGAATTCAATATAAAGCATGGCACTCTTGCACCAATAAGATTTAAGCATATACTGTTTGTTTTGTTTGGGTTTTACGGCCCATCGACAACTATGGTCATTTAGTGACAATTGTTTTTTGTTATATCAGAGATTGTAGTTTTATTAAAAGACGAAAAAGACTCAAACACGAGACTTTCATATTTTGAAACATAGTTAACTTGAAAAATTCATGTAATATGTATCGGGGGAAATAAAATAAAAGTGTTTGTATAAAACCATGCAAAATTGATTACGGTTGATAAAAACTGCAAAATCGATGAATGGACGGTAAAAAATGAGATACTGTTAGATGATGATGATTATTATTTATTGCCAGTCAAATATTGTGAAATAAACCTATTTATTACATTTTTACCAGTGAAATATCAGAAAATATCAGCTTGATAAAACTTACATCATCACTGCTTATATCTTCACTAATGATGATATCAGAAATCGTATATCATCACTAATGATGATATAAGTTTCGGTCCGATATCATTGCTCACTATTTGTGCACTATTTTTTCGTTATTCTAGAATAAAATCATTTAAAGTAAGAATTAAAATACTTTATAGTATTTTGGAATTAATAGATATCTTATGAATTTTATTAATATGTTTTTGCATTTTAAATATATTTTGAACAAAAAATATAACTTAATCCTGTGTCAAATTAATATTCTATAAGACTTAGACACTCCGTCTCGATCAATTGTATCCGTAAATTTTATAAATGAAATCAGACATTTGGGAATTTCGAAAATGTAATAAATTTTAAAATAGATTAATAAATAGATTTTAAATATATTTTCACTCGTGCTACGCACAAGTGAAAATATAAAAAAAATCTGCCATACTCGTGAAATATATTTGATATTTAATGGGAAACCATTGAATAGCCTCTATATCTTTTACATGTATATAGCCAAAGAGTAAGTCTACATTTACGATACTGAAGAGCGTTTTCATGTCGTGGACAGGAAAGTTATCACGAACATGTTTGAAATCAACATATTCTATTCAAAGGTGTTCTACTGTAAAAGGGGAGTCACATGCGTGGCATATAGGTGGTTCTTCTCCTTTCATCAGTTCCACCTCAGTGATGTACATATAGGTATGTCCAGTTCGGAGAGTCGCTAACGGACAACTTCCTCTCTGCGAGCTCTCCGACTGGACAGACATGGTTTAAGTGTCGGTTGCATTATGAAAAGTTTGTGCTGTGAAATAAAAATGCAGGCATGGTTTGTAAATATTTTGATTAGCTCGTCTAGAAAGTATCGTTTGTGTTAACGCCTTAACTAGAATGCGCCATCAACATACATTAGTGATAGAATGAAAAGTTTCGATATCAAATACCTTTATTTGTTAAGTGACGGAATGTCCGTCTATCTAAACAGTTCGGTAAATTAATCAAATACCATTATTTGTCAAGTGACGGAATGACGATCTATCTTGAAAATTCGGTAAATCAAATACCATTATTTGTCAAGTGACGAAATGACGATCTATCTTGAAAATTCGGTAAATTAATCAAATACCATTATTTGTCAAGTGACGGAATGACGATCTATTTTGAAAATTCGGTAAATTAATCAAATACCATTATTTGTCAAGTGACGGGATGACGATCTATCTTGAAAATTCGGTAAATTAATCAAATACCAATATTTGTCAAGTGACGGAATGACGATCTATTTTGAAAATTCGGTAGATTAATCAAATACCAATATTTGTCAAGTGACGATCTATTTTGAAAATTCGGTAAATTAATCAAATACCATTATTTGTCAAGTGACGATCTATTTTGAAAATTCGGTAAATTAATCAAATACCATTATTTGTCAAGTGACGGAATGACGATCTATTTTGAAAATTCGGTAAATTAATCAAATACCATTATTTGTCAAGTGACGGGATGACGATCTATCTAGAAAATTCGGTAGATTAATCAAATACCATTATTTGTCAAGTGACGGAATGACGATCTATTTTGAAAATTCGGTAAATTAATCAAATACCATTATTTGTCAAGTGACGGGATGACGATCTATCTTGAAAATTCGGTAAATTAATCAAATACCATTATTTGTCAAGTGACGGGATGACGATCAATCTTGAAAATTCGGTAAATTAATCAAATACCATTATTTGTCAAGTGACGGAATGACGATCTATCTTGAAAATTCGGTAAATTAATCAAATACCATTATTTGTCAAGTGACGGAATGATGATCTATTTTGAAAATTCGGTAAATTAATCAAATACCATTATTTGTCAAGTGACGGGATGACGATCTATCTTGAAAATTCGGTAAATTAATCAAATACCATTATTTGTCAACTGACGAAATGACGATCTATTTTGAAAATTCGGTAAATTAATCAAATACCATTATTTGTCAAGTGACGAAATGACGATCTATCTTGAAAATTCGGTAAATTAATCAAATACCATTATTTGTCAAGTGACGGAATGACTTTATATTAAAATAAGTTTTAAAGATTAATTATAAGCGTTGATTCCATTTTTTTTAGTTTCATAGGGTTATGGAAAAAAATTTACTTGCAAACTTTTGTTTAAATTCGCAACGCCCCAATGAAAGTAAACAAATTGTCATCAATGCTTAAGGATATATTCTTCTGAGAAGTCAAAATTTTCCTGTATTAACCTTTTTTCCTAATATACATTTTTGGAAAAAAGGAGTTTATGGAAAGGAAGAAAATGTTAGCGCGCTTGTTTTTGTGCTATGTTCGGTCAAATATACCAATATGACATAATAAGTGATTTTAAGTGAATTTTGCAGTTTTGACCAATTGCAGGACATCTTCATGAAATATCTTCCAAAAATCCACAATGTATGAATGTTTGCAGAAATGACAAAAATACCATTTGTTTGTAAATTATGGAAGTAAAATTTCTCTTACTTAATATTTTAACTCAGGAAAGCGATTTTAGTTACCCCTACCCCTTATTTTTTTCAGATTGAACGTGAAATAACAAAAGTTCTGCAATTTTTTTTTTGATATTTAGCATATGAAAATAAAATGGATTTTTCTGTCTAAAACCGTCATAAAAAGGGGGGTTAGCGTGCTTTATTTTTTGTCCCGTCACTATTAAATTTGTGTTATATTTCACAATTTCGGGTTCAAAAAAAAAAGTCCTCCAGTTACAATAAAAATATGTAAAAAATACAAAAAGTATATTATTAACCACTTTGTTGCATGATATTTCTATAATATTGAACCTTATAAAGTTGTACAGCAAAAATTAGCTTGCTACGATGAAAAATGGCGAAACACTGATGTTTTTAAGAGATCAATCCAACATCAAAAGGTGACATTTTGGCCTTTTGCGAAGTGCAAAATATACAAAGAAATATGCATTTCAAAATGGCCGCCTAATTGGTAACTTTTTTCATGTAAAAATGTTCTGCAAGCAACAGACACCTATATTTTTGACACAATTTTCAGATGCATATACGCTATTAAAATTGATTGAAATTTCTTCAATATAATGTAAAATGTTTAAATGAGATTAAAACGAGACTTGAACGTAATTGAAACCTCAGAAGAATACATCCTTAAATGAAACAAATCCGAAAACGGCGCGAAAAATGTCACGTCACAATACGACATTGACGTTGCGGATTGATTTGTACAAAAAAATCTTTGTTAGATCAGTCAAATTGTACATAAACATGTTTTAAATCTGAAATAAGTTTCAAAATTTAATTATAAGCGTTGATATCAATTACTTTTTAGTTTCAAAGGGTTATGACATTTTTTTGGATTCATACAGTTTGCAAACAAATTTTTTTCATACCGCAATGAAACTAAAAAAAAAATTTCATCAAAGCTTAAGTACATTGGAAATCATAAATGGGAGTTTGACTTAATACCAAACACATTTCAAGTTCCGTAGATTTCCTATGTTAAGTATTTGGCCCTGGTTTCATCAACCTTCCTTAACTTAAGGAAACTCCTCAACTTAAAAAATCTCCATAGGAAAGCATTACAGAATTTAAGGAAAGTTCCTTAACTAAGGACTTTAACCTCAAATTCTGTAATGCTTTCCTATGGAGATTTTTAAGTTAAGGAGTTTCCTTAAGTTAAGGAACGTTGATGAAACCAGGGCCTGGTATGTAATGTGTAATACACTTACCCGTAGACAATTATCTTTCGTGAGATTGCCTCATCTCTCAATGCTTTATTCATTTTACGGTTTCATGATATAATTGTACATATTTTCGTTATTGATTAAAATTTTGCAGATAAGGGTTAAAATATAAAGTGAAGGATTCCGTTGGATATTTTTATATGATAATCACATTATCCGCATTTATAAATTACTGTAGATCAGGATGACGTCATTTGCTCTAATGTCAGTCCATTATTTCCTTCTTGGTTCCACCTATACCTCAGTGAAATATTATTTTTCAAACAGAAACCTTATTGGAAATAAGTTTTTTTGTGGTTTTGATGGACTTTTCTCAGGAAAGGCAAAATACGTTAAATTGTACAATTTTTTAATAACTTTGTAATTTTACTTCATGTATGAACTTATTTTAATGCGTATGCCAAAATCAATTATACTATTATACATGTAAACAATATGGAGAATTAAAGTCTTTTTTGGGTTTGGAAAGACGCTTTTACGTACTATAGATTTGCTATTAGCTACAGAAACTAGAGTGTAAAGGATCCTTATTTGTATAAGTCAACTCACTTCCCTATTATGTTTTTGACAAAATTCTTTTAAGTAAACATTGAACTCTGATATGATGTCAATACTTTTATCTTCCGAGAACAGTTCACGACCTTTATCTGCCTTTAAACATAGCTTACCCCTGATTCTCATGCACCTTTCTCCTTGAACATCTGACAACGACTTCCTTTGACTCCTTACACCATACTACTTACACAACTGACCACGATCTTCCTCTGTCTTTTAACACAATACTACTTATACAACTGACCACGATCTTCCTCTGTCTTCTAACACAATACTACTTACACAACTGACCACGATCTTCCTCTGTCTTCTAACACTATACTACTTACACAACTGACCACGATCTTCCTCTGTCTTCTAACACTATACTACTTACACAACTGACCACGATCTTCCTCTGTCTTCTAACACTATACTACTTATACAACTGACCACGATCTTCCTCTGTCTTCTAACATTATACTACTTACACAACTGACCACGATCTTCCTCTGTCTTCTAACACTATACTACTTACACAACTGACCACGATCTTCCTCTGTCTTCTAACACAATACTACTTACACAACTGACCACGATCTTCCTCTGTCTTCTAACACCATACTACTTACACAACTGACCACGATCTTCCTCTGTCTTCTAACACAATACTACTTACACAACTGACCACGATCTTCCTCTGTCTTCTAACACAATACTACTTACACAACTGACCACGATCTTCCTCTGTCTTCTAACACAATACTACTTACACAACTGACCACGATCTTCCTCTGTCTTCTAACACCATACAACTTACACAACTGACCACGATCTTCCTCTGTCTTCTAACACAATACTACTTACACAACTGACCACGATCTTCCTCTGTCTTCTAACACCATACTACTTACACAACTGACCACGATCTTCCTCTGTCTTCTAACACTATACTACTTACACAACTGACCACGATCTTCCTCTGTCTTCTAACACAATACTACTTACACAACTGACCACGATCTTCCTCTGTCTTCTAACACAATACTACTTATACAACTGACCACGATCTTCCTCTGTCTTCTAACACCATACTACTTACACAACTGACCACGATCTTCCTCTGTCTTCTAACACAATACTACTTACACAACTGACCACGATCTTCCTCTGTCTTCTAACACCATACTACTTATACAACTGACCACGATCTTCCTCTGTCTTCTAACACCATACTACTTATACAACTGACCACGATCTTCCTCTGTCTTCTAACACCATACTACTTACACAACTGACCACGATCTTCCTCTGTCTTCTAACACTATACTACTTACACAACTGACTACGATCTTCCTCTGTCTTCTAACACCATACTACTTATACAACTGACCACGATCTTCCTCTGTCTTCTAACACCATACTACTTATACAACTGACCACGATCTTCCTCTGTCTTCTAACACCATACTACTTACACAACTGACCACGATCTTCCTCTGTCTTCTAACACCATACTACTTACACAACTGACCACGATCTTCCTCTGTCTTCTAACACCATACTACTTACACAACTGACCACGATCTTCCTCTGTCTTCTAACACAATACTACTTATACAACTGACCACGATCTTCCTCTGTCTTCTAACACCATACTACTTACACAACTGACCACGATCTTCCTCTGTCTTCTAACACCATACTACTTACACAACTGACCACGATCTTCCTCTGTCTTCTAACACCATACTACTTACACAACTGACCACGATCTTCCTCTGTCTTCTAACACCATACTACTTACACAACTGACCACGATCTTCCTCTGTCTTCTAACACAATACTACTTATACAACTGACCACGATCTTCCTCTGTCTTCTAACACTATACTACTTACACAACTGACCACGATCTTCCTCTGTCTTCTAACACAATACTACTTACACAACTGACCACGATCTTCCTCTGTCTTCTAACACTATACTACTTATACAACTGACCACGATCTTCCTCTGTCTTCTAACACTATACTACTTACACAACTGACCACGATCTTCCTCTGTCTTCTATCACCATACTATTAACATAGCTTACCTCGACCTTTATCTGATTCCTTTACACCATACTCTAAACACATCTGTCCACGTCTTTCTCTGAGCTTTTGCACCTTACTCCTTACCCAGTTGACCAAGACTTTCTCTGAAGCCCTTACTCCTTACCCAGTTGACCATGACTTCCTCAGACTCCTTACAACACACTACTTACACAGCTGACTACGACCTTCCTCTGGTTCTCTTAAACCATATTCCTTACACACTGCTGATAAAGACTTGTTCTGAATCTGTTACACCTTACTCCATACACAGCTGACCACGACCTTCGTTTGAATTCTTAAACAATACACCTTACACAGCTGACCACGACCTTCTTCTAACTCCTTAAACCATACACCTTACAAAGCCCACCACGACCTTCGTTTGATTCTTTAACAATACTCCTTACAAAGCTGACCACGACCTTCCTCTGACTCCTTAAACCATACACCTTACAAAGCTGACCACGAGCTTCCTCTGACTCCTTAAACCATATCCTTTACAAAGCTGACCACGAGCTTCCCCTAACTCCTTAAACCATACTACTTACACAACTGACCACGATCTTCCTCTGTCTTTTAACACAATACTACTTATACAACTGACCACGATCTTCCTCTGTCTTCTAACACAATACTACTTACACAACTGACCACGATCTTCCTCTGTCTTCTAACACTATACTACTTACACAACTGACCACGATCTTCCTCTGTCTTCTAACACTATACTACTTACACAACTGACCACGATCTTCCTCTGTCTTCTAACACTATACCACTTATACAACTGACCACGATCTTCCTCTGTCTTCTAACACTATACTACTTACACAACTGACCACGATCTTCCTCTGTCTTCTAACACTATACTACTTACACAACTGACCACGATCTTCCTCTGTCTTCTAACACAATACTACTTACACAACTGACCACGATCTTCCTCTGTCTTCTAACACTATACTACTTACACAACTGACCACGATCTTCCTCTGTCTTCTAACACAATACTACTTACACAACTGACCACGATCTTCCTCTGTCTTCTAACACTATACTACTTATACAACTGACCACGATCTTCCTCTGTCTTCTAACACTATACTACTTACACAACTGACCACGATCTTCCTCTGTCTTCTAACACAATACTACTTACACAACTGACCACGATCTTCCTCTGTCTTCTAACACAATACTACTTACACAACTGACCACGATCTTCCTCTGTCTTCTAACACCATACTACTTACACAACTGACCACGATCTTCCTCTGTCTTCTAACACAATACTACTTACACAACTGACCACGATCTTCCTCTGTCTTCTAACACAATACTACTTACACAACTGACCACGATCTTCCTCTGTCTTCTAACACTATACTACTTACACAACTGACCACGATCTTCCTCTGTCTTCTAACACAATACTACTTACACAACTGACCACGATCTTCCTCTGTCTTCTAACACCATACTACTTATACAACTGACCACGATCTTCCTCTGTCTTCTAACACCATACTACTTATACAACTGACCACGATCTTCCTCTGTCTTCTAACATCATACTACTTACACAACTGACCACGATCTTCCTCTGTCTTCTAACACTATACTACTTACACAACTGACTACGATCTTCCTCTGTCTTCTAACACCATACTACTTATACAACTGACCACGATCTTCCTCTGTCTTCTAACACAATACTACTTATACAACTGACCACGATCTTCCTCTGTCTTCTAACACCATACTACTTATACAACTGACCACGATCTTCCTCTGTCTTCTAACACCATACTACTTACACAACTGACCACGATCTTCCTCTGTCTTCTAACACCATACTACTTACACAACTGACCACGATCTTCCTCTGTCTTCTAACACCATACTACTTACACAACTGACCACGATCTTCCTCTGTCTTCTAACACAATACTACTTATACAACTGACCACGATCTTCCTCTGTCTTCTAACACCATACTACTTACACAACTGACCACGATCTTCCTCTGTCTTCTAACACCATACTACTTACACAACTGACCACGATCTTCCTCTGTCTTCTAACACCATACTACTTACACAACTGACCACGATCTTCCTCTGTCTTCTAACACAATACTACTTATACAACTGACCACGATCTTCCTCTGTCTTCTAACACTATACTACTTACACAACTGACCACGATCTTCCTCTGTCTTCTAACACAATACTACTTACACAACTGACCACGATCTTCCTCTGTCTTCTAACACAATACTACTTATACAACTGACCACGATCTTCCTCTGTCTTCTAACACTATACTACTTACACAACTGACCACGATCTTCCTCTGTCTTCTATCAACATACTACTTACACAGCGGACCACGATCTTCCTCTGTTTTCTATCACCATACTATTAACATAGCTTACCTCGACCTTTATCTGATTCCTTTACACCATACTCTAAACACATCTGTCCACGTCTTTCTCTGAGCTTTTGCACCTTACTCCTTACCCAGTTGACCAAGACTTTCTCTGAAGCCCTTACTCCTTACCCAGTTGACCATGACTTCCTCAGACTCCTTACAACACACTACTTACACAGCTGACTACGACCTTCCTCTGGTTCTCTTAAACCATATTCCTTACACACTGCTGATAAAGACTTGTTCTGAATCTGTTACACCTTACTCCATACACAGCTGACCACGACCTTCGTTTGACTTCTTAAACAATACACCTTACACAGCTGACCACGACCTTCTTCTAACTCCTTAAACCATACACCTTACAAAGCCCACCACGACCTTCGTTTGATTCTTTAACAATACTCCTTACAAAGCTGACCACGACCTTCCTCTGACTCCTTAAACCATACACCTTACAAAGCTGACCACGAGCTTCCTCTGACTCCTTAAACCATATCCTTTACAAAGCTGACCACGAGCTTCCCCTAACTCCTTAAACCATACACCTTACAAAGCTGACCACGACCTTCCTCTGACTCCTCAAACCATACACTTTACAAAGCTGACCACGACCTTCGTTTGACTCCTTAAACAATACACCTTACAAAGCTGACCACGACCTTCGTTTGACTCCTTAAACAATAATCCATACACAGCTGACTACGACCTTCGTTTGGCTCCTTAAACAATACTCCTTACAAAGCTGACCACGACCTTCGTTTGACTCCTTAAACAATACTCCTTACAAAGCTGACCACGACCTTCGTTTGACTCCTTAAACAATAATCCATACACAGCTGACTACGACCTTCGTTTGGCTCCTTAAACAATACTCCTTACAAAGCTGACCACGACCTTCGTTTGACTCCTTAAACAATAATCCATACACAGCTGACTACGACCTTCGTTTGACTCCTTAAACAATACTCCTTACAAAGCTGACCACGACCTTCGTTTGACTCCTTAAACAATAATCCATACACAGCTGACTATGACCTTCCCCTGGCGCCTTTACACCTTACACAGCTAAATACGACCTTCCCATCGACTCAATGATGACCTCAAAAATTCTATCATTTCTTTTAGGAGGTCGTGTTACAGAAGGGAACACGTGTCCGCCAGAAACATTTCGTATGGTTACAAGCAACGAATGTTGCTTTCCGTGTCCGAAGTCGGAAAAAGGTGTCGGCTATGGTAAGTTAACCTGTTCACTAAATGACCAATGTGAGCTTATGCCAAACTGTCACGTCCGCCGTGCGTTGGACGTCCAGTCCCGTCTTTTTAAATGACTCCTCCGTAACCCGTTAACACTTACTGGAATCAATCATATTTGGCTGAAAGCATCCTTGAGGTTGAGTCAAAAAGGACTTTGAATTGATTGAGATCTACAATCTATAATGAGATATACAATCGCTGGGCATGAAGAGACGAACTCAATCTTGATATAATTGATCCAAGGGTTCGTCCCACAATTGCAGACTGAACCCTCGGGTCAAAACTTTGAAACACTTTGGATTCCAAACCTAAAGTATATATACAATTGCTGGGTATACAAAGATGAACAAATTAATGATAGAATGTTGCTAGGCACTTCAAAAGAAGTTTGTTTGAAAGTTTGACCTATTCGACGCCATGACCTTCTCAAGAGAAGACCCTGAACAATTTTTTTATCCTATTGGTTGTGTTATATCAAGTCTATTCTTCTCAAAAGAAATCGTTTTAGGGGTTAGACATATTTGACCAATGCGACTTTGAAAGTATATTAAATGGTTTTAGTAAACTCTGTTCGACTTCTTCAAATGAAGCTACCAGCCAAATAGTATGCCTTTAAACCTTTCAGCATTTCAGGGAAAGCATTTAAAAGAAACGCTGACGGACGCATGACGGACGCCGCACCATAGAAGTTAGCTTCTCACTTCACCTTGGGAAAATGTGGAAAAAAAGGTTTAAATTAATTAATTTGATAATAATTAATTAAAATACAATGTCGTATATCATAGAAATTCATGATTAAAATACCTACCGCTTTTAGGTCAGTTTTTAAAATATGAAGCCATGTCCGAACGATATTTGCTTTTTATTATGTCAACGACAAATTGCCGACTCTCTTATGTTTTAGATCTCAACAACTGTACAGAGATCATCGACTGTCCGTACTCTGATTTTGAATGGCCACATGTTCCACTGGATATATCCAACACTGGCGTGGCATTTTTACCTGACAATGTGTTCAGTAGTTGCTCTGAACTTACACAACTGCATCTGTACGGAAACGTGATAGCAGTTCTGCCCGAAAATGTTTTCGATGGACTTTCTAAACTTACAAACCTTGATCTGTCAGGAAATAGGATAGCAGTTCTACCTGAAAATGTATTTGATGGACTTTCTAAACTTACATACATTGATCTGTCAGAAAATAGGATAGCAGTTCTGCCCGAAAATGTTTTCGATGGACTTTCTAAACTTGAATACATTTATCTGTCAGGAAAGATAGCAGTTCTACCTGAAAATGTATTTGATGGACTTTCTAAACTTACAAACCTTGATCTGTCAGAAAATAGGATAGCGGTTCTACCTGAAAATGATTTCGATGGACTTTCTAATCTTGAAGAAATTTATCTGTCAGGAAATAGGATAGCAGTTCTACCTGAAAATGTATTTGATGGACTTTCTAAACTTACAAACCTTGATCTGTCAGAAAATAGGATAGCGGTTCTACATGAAAAGGTTTTCGATGGACTTTCTAAACTTGAAGAAATTTATCTGTCAGGAAATAGGATAGCAGTTCTACCTGAAAATGTATTTGATGGACTTTCTAAACTTACATACATTGAGATGTCATTTAATATAATAGCAGTTCTACCTGAAAATATATTTGATGGACTGTCCGAACTCACTTATCTTGGTCTGTCAAGCAATAGGATAGCAGTTCTGCCCGAAAAGGTGTTTGATGGAATGTCCGAACTTACTTATCTTGATTTGGCTAACAATGAAATAAAGCTTCTGCTAGGAAATATATTCAGTGGATTATATAATCTTACTGAGCTCTTTTTGCATATGAATAAGATACAAGTTCTAAATGATAACGTTTTCATTAGACTGTCGAAACTTACTTTTCTTGGTTTGTCTTTCAATAACATTGCAGTTTTGCATGATGATGCTTTCACTGGATTGTCTAGTCTCAATAAACTTGCCCTGTCGTATAACAAAATCATATCTCTGCCCGATAGAGTTTTCCGTGGACTGCCTGAACTTTTGTCTCTTGATCTGATTCAAAATGTGATAACGGATCTACCCAATTATGTTTTCAATGGACTAAAAAAACTTACTTTTATTGATATCAACATCAATGCGATAGCAAGTATTTCCGATCATTCATTTTCTGGACTACATGAACTTACTTATCTGAGACTGTCCAACAATTTCATACCGGTTCTGTCCGATTATGTGTTCAGTGGACTGTCGAAGCTTATTACCCTCGATTTATCTTCCAATAAGATAGCGCTTCTAACAGACGGTGTGTTTAGTGAACTGTCAAAACTTGAATATCTCTATTTAAATGATAACAAGATAACGAATCTAAAAAATGGCGTCTTCAGTGGACTGTCAAAATTAACTTCCCTTAAATTATCTGAAAATAAGATAACTCTTATAACAGACGGCGTGTTCAGTGGACTGTCGAGACTTACATCTCTCTCTTTACCTCAAAATAATATTTCAGTTTTAACAGATTGTGTGTTCAGTGAACTGTCGAATCTTGGTTCGCTTTATTTATCTTACAGTCAAATAGAGGTTTTAACAGATGGTGTATTTATTGGACTGTCGAAGCTTCAATCCATTAATTTATCTCACAATAATATATCAATTCTAACAGATGGTGTGTTCAGAGAACTGTCGAATCTTGGTTCCCTTGATTTATCTTACAATCAGATAGCGGTTTTAACTAATGATTTATTTATTGGACTGTCGAAAATTCACACCTTTGATTTATCTCACAATAATATATCGGTTCTAACAGATAGTGTGTTCAGTGAACTGTCGAATCTTGGTTCCCTTCATTTATCTTACAATCAGATAGCGGTTTTAACTAATGGTTTATTTATTGGACTGTCGAAAATTCACACCTTTGATTTATCTCACAATAATATATCGGTTCTAACAGATAGTGTGTTCAGTGAACTGTCGAATCTTCCTTTCTTAAAATTATCTTACAACAAGATAGTCAATCTAACAGATGGTGCATTCAGTGGACTTTCGAAACTTTCTTCTCTCGATTTATCTTACAATCAGAAAGAAGTTTTATCAGATAATGTGTTCAGTGCACTGACTCTGCTTAGGTTTCTGGAAATGTCAAATAATGATATAAAGATTCTGCCCGATAATGTTTTCAGAAGGCTGTTTGCTATCGAAAACCTTGATTTAGATTATAATATGATAGGTGTTCTATCTGAAAATGTGTTCCATGGATTGTCTTCCCTTGCATATCTTAATCTATCTAACAATATGCTAACTGCTCTACCCGCTAATGTGTTACGTGGACTGTCTGATCTTATTTCTCTAGATCTGTCTAATAATATGATAGAGATTCTACCAGATAATATGTTCCGTGAAAATTCTGTGGGTCATCTTTCTTTGCGCAATAATAGATTATCTGCTCTACCTGCAGTGTTTTTTAACTGGACAACCCTGGATGTTTCAAACAATGCTTTGACCTCTTTACCTGATAGCAAATTATTCAAAAATATTAGACTGCGTGGGCTTAATATCATGGGAAACCAAATACAAGTGAAAGAAAATATGTTCAAAGGACTGGATAATCTAAACAGGATATTTACTGACGTTCCCTTCATGTGTTGTGTTAAGCCGAAGTCAGTCGCTGACGATCAATGTTTTTCAACAGATAATCCTTTGATTCACTGCTGGGACGTTGGATGTTCAAAAACCAAAGGTGATGCAATATCATCATGTTATGCTTTGGTCAGTTCGGAAGTACTCCGAGGATGTCTTTGGGTGATCGGAATATCTGCTCTGCTCGGAAACTTACTGGTCCTATTTTATCGACTTTTCTTCGACCGTGATAATATGACAAGGAGCTATTCGATTTTTGTATTTAATTTGGCTCTTTCCGACTTACTTATGGATGTCTACCTTATCATAATAGGGGTTGTTGATCTACGTTATGATGGTGTTTACGCATGGAATGATCAGATTTGGAGAAATAGTGTCTCATGTACTTTAGCCGGTGTTTTATCAAGTGTATCGAGTGAGATGTCCACGTTTCTTATTCTACTGGTAACAATAGACCGAGTTATTGTCATAGTGTTCCCAATGTCTCGTCTCTCTGGTTGGAACATATCATGGAAACAGTCTTCTTGTGGATCGTTTCTATCACCCTTGCAGTCATCCCTATTATTTCTATGCAGTCCTATTTCCAAGGGGAATTTTACTCCCAGTCTGGTGTGTGTCTCGCTCTTCCTTTAACAAAAAAAGAATGGCCAGGAACGGAATATTCTTTTGCAATATTTGTTTGTCTGAACAGCTTCGTCTTTGTAGTAATAGCCATAAGCCAACTCTGTATTTGTACAAGCATGAGAAAAAGTGGTCGCCATGTACACAACTCACAGAGCCGTCAACGAGAGATGACTGTAGCAGTTACTTTGTTCTTTGTCGTGGCCACAGACTTTTTCTGCTGGTTTCCGATTGGTGTCATGGGTAAGTATCCATATCTTTTTTATGCTGAATTGGTTTAATAATTTGATATTTTTGTAAATATTTAAGGAAGTAGAACAACGTTTGGTTGTTATACGG
The DNA here is from genome assembly GCA_947623455.1 of Mimachlamys varia. Taxonomy (NCBI): domain Eukaryota; kingdom Metazoa; phylum Mollusca; class Bivalvia; order Pectinida; family Pectinidae; genus Mimachlamys; species Mimachlamys varia. Next base: position 8,074,482 of record OX392531.1, read on the forward strand.
TATAATACCAGAAGAAATGTGTGCATGTGGCATGAATCCTTGAAGCATCAAGTACAAATGTACACACATTTCTGTTCAGTGAATACCATATACTCCACCAAGAATTATGATAATTCCTTATATTTCAGTTTCTAAAATGGATAACACATAAGTAGTTCATAATCAAAGGTTTTTCATTGATCATGATGAATGGGAATGGTTTTGCATAAAACACAAAATTGAGTAGTAATTTCGTCTCCAAGCATCCTAAACTAATTATAACTTTAGATATTAAATACCGCGCCACACAGAACGGTCATTTATTGCGTTGTCTAATATTACAGGTTAAACGATTGCACTAGAACACTCAGTTTTAAATATCATTTAACATGTTCTTGACCCCGATGTTCGAACAACACTCAACGACCTACATGACAAGTATGTGATTGTATCTGCAGACAAAGCATCTAATAACCTGGCCCTGGTTTCATCAACGTTCTTTAACTTAAGGAAACTCCTTTACCTAGTCGATCGTATATACCTTGTACCCTACTGAACTTGAGATTAACGACACAACAGACTTTCCTACATCAGCTTCTTACCTCGATCTTTACTTAAACTAAGACCAACACGGGCAACTTACTACTAAGCTGTATGATAAACGTGACGATTTCCGTTTTCCGATCGTGAACTTTCCCTTTCTTGATAGTAACATCCCTGCTTCCCCATATTATGGTGTTTACATGTCGCAGTTGATTGCTTATTCTAGGGCTTGCTCTGAATATCTCGATTTTCGTGATAGATTTCAACTGCTGACGAACAAACTTACGGCACAGGGATTCGAGAAATGCAGGTTGATGAAGACTATGGGCAAGTTTTATGGTAGCCATCTTGATATCATCGAGAAATATTCTGTATCTTTGTGTGATATGAAGATGGACGTTTTTGAGTTTGCTTGTTAGTGTGTCTACTTGTTGTGATGACAATGATGACTCAGTTCTCATTTTGAGGATTAATGCTTACTTGGATGTGACCAAGATTTACATGACGGGTGTCGCCGATGAAGCAGAAGACGCTTACTCTTCCGGAACAACTAGTTTTATTCTATTGTGCTTTTACGAGAGTCTCCATGTAAATTTTTCCTTTGTTCCTATTTTGCCCCTAGTTTAATCGATTTTGAGTTTGGAATATGGTTTCGTTAACGCTTTGGTATTCTCTTTTTTTATTTTTTCTAATTTTTTTTTATGTATTGTTATACTTCATATAAATAAACTTTTTTTTTCTTTTTCTTTTTCTCAATTTTTCAGATCGCGAACACATTAAGCAGAGAATGGATTTTTAAAATTTACTTTTGGAGTACATGATATTGTTCCAGGTGTGCTAGCAAAGTGTGGAGTAAGAATCCCCGATGACACGTATGCGTGGGTGATGGTGTTCGTGCTGCCTGTGAACGCCGCTATCAATCCATTTCTGTACACTGCTACAGCTATTTGGAGAAAGAGACGGAAGGTGGGTTCTGATTGACTTGAATGTATGATAGAATTGCTTTATGAGAAGCCTGTTCAATAAATTACCTGAAGTAACATAGCGTATTGCAGGTTAGTACTTCTAGTCAACAACAGTAAATACCTAAAAGGAAAATTAATTTTATCTTGATTGATTCGAACATTTATAGTGTTTAAGAAACGATTGCTGATCAAACAAGGTAAGTGCCTTTCTGTATAGAGCCTGTGATATGTATATTTTACAGGCGGTAAAGAGGTTAATTGGCCAGGCCAGTTGCTAGGCACTTCAAAAGAAGTTTGTTTGAAAGTTTGACCTATTCGACGCCATGACCTTCTCAAGAGAAGACCCTGAACAATTTTTTTATCCTATTGGTTGTGTTATATCAAGTCTATTCTTCTCAAAAGAAATCGTTTTAGGGGTTAGACATATTTGACCAATGCGACTTTGAAAGTATATTAAATGGTTTTAGTAAACTCTGTTCGACTTCTTCAAATGAAGCTACCAGCCAAATAGTATGCCTTTAAACCTTTCAGCATTTCAGGGAAAGCATTTAAAAGAAACGCTGACGGACGCATGACGGACGCCGCACCATAGAAGTTAGCTTCTCACTTCACCTTGGGAAAATGTGGAAAAAAAGGTTTAAATTAATTAATTTGATAATAATTAATTAAAATACAATGTCGTATATCATAGAAATTCATGATTAAAATACCTACCGCTTTTAGGTCAGTTTTTAAAATATGAAGCCATGTCCGAACGATATTTGCTTTTTATTATGTCAACGACAAATTGCCGACTCTCTTATGTTTTAGATCTCAACAACTGTACAGAGATCATCGACTGTCCGTACTCTGATTTTGAATGGCCACATGTTCCACTGGATATATCCAACACTGGCGTGGCATTTTTACCTGACAATGTGTTCAGTAGTTGCTCTGAACTTACACAACTGCATCTGTACGGAAACGTGATAGCAGTTCTGCCCGAAAATGTTTTCGATGGACTTTCTAAACTTACAAACCTTGATCTGTCAGGAAATAGGATAGCAGTTCTACCTGAAAATGTATTTGATGGACTTTCTAAACTTACATACATTGATCTGTCAGAAAATAGGATAGCAGTTCTGCCCGAAAATGTTTTCGATGGACTTTCTAAACTTGAATACATTTATCTGTCAGGAAATAGGATAGCAGTTCTACCTGAAAATGTATTTGATGGACTTTCTAAACTTACAAACCTTGATCTGTCAGAAAATAGGATAGCGGTTCTACCTGAAAATGATTTCGATGGACTTTCTAATCTTGAAGAAATTTATCTGTCAGGAAATAGGATAGCAGTTCTACCTGAAAATGTATTTGATGGACTTTCTAAACTTACAAACCTTGATCTGTCAGAAAATAGGATAGCGGTTCTACATGAAAAGGTTTTCGATGGACTTTCTAAACTTGAAGAAATTTATCTGTCAGGAAATAGGATAGCAGTTCTACCTGAAAATGTATTTGATGGACTTTCTAAACTTACATACATTGAGATGTCATTTAATATAATAGCAGTTCTACCTGAAAATATATTTGATGGACTGTCCGAACTCACTTATCTTGGTCTGTCAAGCAATATGATAGCAGTTCTGCCCGAAAAGGTGTTTGATGGAATGTCCGAACTTACTTATCTTGATTTGGCTAACAATGAAATAAAGCTTCTGCTAGGAAATATATTCAGTGGATTATATAATCTTACTGAGCTCTTTTTGCATATGAATAAGATACAAGTTCTAAATGATAACGTTTTCATTAGACTGTCGAAACTTACTTTTCTTGGTTTGTCTTTCAATAACATTGCAGTTTTGCATGATGATGCTTTCACTGGATTGTCTAGTCTCAATAAACTTGCCCTGTCGTATAACAAAATCATATCTCTGCCCGATAGAGTTTTCCGTGGACTGCCTGAACTTTTGTCTCTTGATCTGATTCAAAATGTGATAACGGATCTACCCAATTATGTTTTCAATGGACTAAAAAAACTTACTTTTATTGATATCAACATCAATGCGATAGCAAGTATTTCCGATCATTCATTTTCTGGACTACATGAACTTACTTATCTGAGACTGTCCAACAATTTCATACCGGTTCTGTCCGATTATGTGTTCAGTGGACTGTCGAAGCTTATTACCCTCGATTTATCTTCCAATAAGATAGCGCTTCTAACAGACGGTGTGTTTAGTGAACTGTCAAAACTTGAATATCTCTATTTAAATGATAACAAGATAACGAATCTAAAAAATGGCGTCTTCAGTGGACTGTCAAAATTAACTTCCCTTAAATTATCTGAAAATAAGATAACTCTTATAACAGACGGCGTGTTCAGTGGACTGTCGAGACTTACATCTCTCTCTTTACCTCAAAATAATATTTCAGTTTTAACAGATTGTGTGTTCAGTGAACTGTCGAATCTTGGTTCGCTTTATTTATCTTACAGTCAAATAGAGGTTTTAACAGATGGTGTATTTATTGGACTGTCGAAGCTTCAATCCATTAATTTATCTCACAATAATATATCAATTCTAACAGATGGTGTGTTCAGAGAACTGTCGAATCTTGGTTCCCTTGATTTATCTTACAATCAGATAGCGGTTTTAACTAATGGTTTATTTATTGGACTGTCGAAAATTCACACCTTTGATTTATCTCACAATAATATATCGGTTCTAACAGATAGTGTGTTCAGTGAACTGTCGAATCTTGGTTCCCTTCATTTATCTTACAATCAGATAGCGGTTTTAACTAATGTTTTATTTATTGGACTGTCGAAAATTCACACCTTTGATTTATCTCACAATAATATATCGGTTCTAACAGATAGTGTGTTCAGTGAACTGTCGAATCTTCCTTTCTTAAAATTATCTTACAACAAGATAGTCAATCTAACAGATGGTGCATTCAGTGGACTTTCGAAACTTTCTTCTCTCGATTTATCTTACAATCAGAAAGAAGTTTTATCAGATAATGTGTTCAGTGCACTGACTCTGCTTAGGTTTCTGGAAATGTCAAATAATGATATAAAGATTCTGCCCGATAATGTTTTCAGAAGGCTGTTTGCTATCGAAAACCTTGATTTAGATTATAATATGATAGGTGTTCTATCTGAAAATGTGTTCCATGGATTGTCTTCCCTTGCATATCTTAATCTATCTAACAATATGCTAACTGCTCTACCCGCTAATGTGTTACGTGGACTGTCTGATCTTATTTCTCTAGATCTGTCTAATAATATGATAGAGATTCTACCAGATAATATGTTCCGTGAAAATTCTGTGGGTCATCTTTCTTTGCGCAATAATAGATTATCTGCTCTACCTGCAGTGTTTTTTAACTGGACAACCCTGGATGTTTCAAACAATGCTTTGACCTCTTTACCTGATAGCAAATTATTCAAAAATATTAGACTGCGTGGGCTTAATATCATGGGAAACCAAATACAAGTGAAAGAAAATATGTTCAAAGGACTGGATAATCTAAACAGGATATTTACTGACGTTCCCTTCATGTGTTGTGTTAAGCCGAAGTCAGTCGCTGACGATCAATGTTTTTCAACAGATAATCCTTTGATTCACTGCTGGGACGTTGGATGTTCAAAAACCAAAGGTGATGCAATATCATCATGTTATGCTTTGGTCAGTTCGGAAGTACTCCGAGGATGTCTTTGGGTGATCGGAATATCTGCTCTGCTCGGAAACTTACTGGTCCTATTTTATCGACTTTTCTTCGACCGTGATAATATGACAAGGAGCTATTCGATTTTTGTATTTAATTTGGCTCTTTCCGACTTACTTATGGATGTCTACCTTATCATAATAGGGGTTGTTGATCTACGTTATGATGGTGTTTACGCATGGAATGATCAGATTTGGAGAAATAGTGTCTCATGTACTTTAGCCGGTGTTTTATCAAGTGTATCGAGTGAGATGTCCACGTTTCTTATTCTACTGGTAACAATAGACCGAGTTATTGTCATAGTGTTCCCAATGTCTCGTCTCTCTGGTTGGAACATATCATGGAAACAGTCTTCTTGTGGATCGTTTCTATCACCCTTGCAGTCATCCCTATTATTTCTATGCAGTCCTATTTCCAAGGGGAATTTTACTCCCAGTCTGGTGTGTGTCTCGCTCTTCCTTTAACAAAAAAAGAATGGCCAGGAACGGAATATTCTTTTGCAATATTTGTTTGTCTGAACAGCTTCGTCTTTGTAGTAATAGCCATAAGCCAACTCTGTATTTGTACAAGCATGAGAAAAAGTGGTCGCCATGTACACAACTCACAGAGCCGTCAACGAGAGATGACTGTAGCAGTTACTTTGTTCTTTGTCGTGGCCACAGACTTTTTCTGCTGGTTTCCGATTGGTGTCATGGGTAAGTATCCATATCTTTTTTATGCTGAATTGGTTTAATAATTTGATATTTTTGTAAATATTTAAGGAAGTATAACAACGTTTGGTTGTTATACGGTATAATACCAGAAGAAATGTGTGCATGTGGCATGAATCCTTGAAGCATCAAGTACAAATGTACACACATTTCTGTTCAGTGAATACCATATACTCCACCAAGAATTATGATAATTCCTTATATTTCAGTTTCTAAAATGGATAACACATAAGTAGTTCATAATCAAAGGTTTTTCATTGATCATGATGAATGGGAATGGTTTTGCATAAAACACAAAATTGAGTAGTAATTTCGTCTCCAAGCATCCTAAACTAATTATAACTTTAGATATTAAATACCGCGCCACACAGAACGGTCATTTATTGCGTTGTCTAATATTACAGGTTAAACGATTGCACTAGAACACTCAGTTTTAAATATCATTTAACATGTTCTTGACCCCGATGTTCGAACACCACTCAACGACCTACATGACAAGTATGTGATTGTATCTGCAGACAAAGCATCTAATAACCTGGCCCTGGTTTCATCAACGTTCTTTAACTTAAGGAAACTCCTTTACCTAGTCGATCGTATATACATTGTACCCTACTGAACTTGAGATTAACGACACAACAGACTCTCCTACATCAGCTTCTTACCTCGATCTTTACTTAAACTAAGACCAACACGGGCAACTTACTACTAAGCTGTATGATAAACGTGACGATTTCCGTTTTCCGATCGTGAACTTTCCCTTTCTTGATAGTAACATCCCTGCTTCCCCATATTATGGTGTTTACATGTCGCAGTTGATTCGTTATTCTAGGGCTTGCTCTGAATATCTCGATTTTCGTGATAGATGTCAACTGCTGACGAACAAACTTACGGCACAGGGATTCGAGAAATGCAGGTTGATGAAGACTATGGGCAAGTTTTATGGTAGCCATCTTGATATCATCGAGAAATATTCTGTATCTTTGTGTGATATGAAGATGGACGTTTTTGAGTTTGCTTGTTAGTGTGTCTACTTGTTGTGATGGCAATGATGACTCAGTTCTCATTTTGAGGATTAATGCTTACTTGGATGTGACCAAGATTTACATGACGGGTGTCGCCGATGAAGCAGAAGACGCTTACTCTTCCGGAACAACTAGTTTTATTCTATTGTGCTTTTACGAGAGTCTCCATGTAAATTTTTCCTTTGTTCCTATTTTGCCCCTAGTTTAATCGATTTTGAGTTTGGAATATGGTTTCGTTAACGCTTTGGTATTCTCTTTTTTTATTTTTTCTAATTTTTTTTTTATGTATTGTTATACTTCATATAAATAAACTTTTTTTTTCTTTTTCTTTTTCTCAATTTTTCAGATCGCGAACACATTAAGCAGAGAATGGTTTTTTAAAATTTACTTTTGGAGTACATGATATTGTTCCAGGTGTGCTAGCAAAGTGTGGAGTAAGAATCCCCGATGACACGTATGCGTGGGTGATGGTGTTCGTGCTGCCTGTGAACGCCGCTATCAATCCATTTCTGTACACTGCTACAGCTATTTGGAGAAAGAGACGGAAGGTGGGTTCTGATTGACTTGAATGTATGATAGAATTGCTTTATGAGAAGCCTGTACAATAAATTACCTGAAGTAACATAGCGTATTGCAGGTTAGTACTTCTAGTCAACAACAGTAAATACCTAAAATGAAAATTAAACTTATCTTGATTGATTCGAACATTTATAGTGTTTAAGAAACGATTGCTGATCAAACAAGGTAAGTGCCTTTCTGTATAGAGCCTGTGATATGTATATTTTACAGGCGGTAAAGAGGTTAATTGGCCAGTGAGGTGACGAATGACTGCTATAAAAATATTTCCGAGTATAAAATTTAAAATCTAATAACGTTGTTGTTTTTCGTTTTTACGAGAAATTATGAAGCCATCAATGCTTTACATAAATCAGTCGATATCGCAGTGACGCCTGTTGTACAGGTCTGCTAATTTAAATCTGGTTGTGATAGATTGAGGACCTTTATCCATCGTGGCTCTTCAAAGTAAACTCGACCTATATGTTGTATGTCTTGAAAAAAATTACTGTATGTACATGTACTTCATTATCGTACAATGGTATTGCTTCTGATATATCAACTAAGCTGTTCATTTGATTTGTTTGTGAAGGTACCAACTACACCGCCAGCTGATCAACATAAACACCATTCAAAGTCGATCAGTGAGAAACAGCTTACTGTACTGTGTCTACCTCTGTGTCAGGCAGTAGGGAATCGACATCGGAACAGACATTGTCAGCCGGTGGAGGGTCAACACCTGAAAACAGGCAATGCCGGTCAGTAGACAGTCAGTACCGGAACAGACATTGTCAGCCGGTAGAGGGTCAACACCAGAACACAGGCAATGCCGGTCAGTAGACAGTCAGTTCCGGAACAGACATTGTCAGTCGGTAGAGGGTCAACACCAGAACACAGACAATGCCGGTCAGTAACCAGTCAGTACCGGAACAGACATTGTCAATCGGTAGAGGGTCAACACCAGAACACAGACAATGCCGGTCAGTAGACAGTTAGTACCGGAACAGACATTGTCAGTCGGTAGAGGGTCAACACCAGAACACAGACAATGCCGGTCAGTAGACAGTCAGTACCGGAACAGACATTGTCAGTCGGTAGAGGGTCAACACCAGAACACAGGCAATGCCGGTCAGTAGACAGTCAGTACCGGATCAGACATTGTCAGTCGGTAGAGGGTCAACACCAGAACACAGACAATGCCGGTCAGTAGACAGTCAGTACCGGAACAGGCAATGTCAGTCACCAGAAGCTCAACGTTTGAATACAGACAGTGTAAATAAGTAGATAATCAACGTTTGAATACAGATAGTGTAAATAAGTAGAAACTCCACGTTTGAATACAGACAGTGTAAATAAGTAGAAACTCAACGTTTGAAAACAGACAGTGTAAATAAGTAGATAATCAACGTTTGAATAGAGACAATGTAAATAAGTAGAAACTCAACGTTTGAATACAGACAGTGTAAATAAGTAGATAATCAACGTTTGAATACAGACAGTGTAAATAAGTAGAAACTCCGAGTTTGAATACAGACAGTGTAAATAAGTAGATAATCAACGTTTGAATACAGACAATGTAAATAAGTAGAAACTCAACGTTTGAATACAGACAGTGTAAATAAGTAGAAACTCAACGTTTGAATACAGACAGTGTAAATAAGTAGATAATCAACGTTTGAATAGAGACAATGTCACTCAGTAGAAACTCAACGTTTGAATACAGACAGTAAGAGGATGATTAACCACAGAACACGGTCGATGAAAGTCAGAAAATCACTTAGATCAGACACAGACAATGCCGGTCAGTAGACAGTCAGTACCGGAACAGGCAATGTCAGTCACCAGAAGCTCAACGTTTGAATACAGACAGTGTAAATAAGTAGATAATCAACGTTTGAATACAGATAGTGTAAATAAGTAGAAACTCCACGTTTGAATACAGACAGTGTAAATAAGTAGAAACTCAACGTTTGAAAACAGACAGTGTAAATAAGTAGATAATCAACGTTTGAATAGAGACAATGTAAATAAGTAGAAACTCAACGTTTGAATACAGACAGTGTAAATAAGTAGATAATCAACGTTTGAATACAGACAGTGTAAATAAGTAGAAACTCCGAGTTTGAATACAGACAGTGTAAATAAGTAGATAATCAACGTTTGAATACAGACAATGTAAATAAGTAGAAACTCAACGTTTGAATACAGACAGTGTAAATAAGTAGAAACTCCGAGTTTGAATACAGACAGTGTAAATAAGTAGATAATCAACGTTTGAATACAGACAGTGTAAATAAGTAGAAACTCAACGTTTGAATACAGACAGTGTAAATAAGTAGAAACTCAACGTTTGAATACAGACAGTGTAAATAAGTAGAAACTCAACGTTTGAATACAGACAGTGTAAATAAGTAGATAATCAACGTTTGAATAGAGACAATGTCACTCAGTAGAAACTCAACGTTTGAATACAGACAGTAAGAGGATGATTAACCACAGAACACGGTCGATGAAAGTCAGAAAATCACTTAGATCAGGACACAGACTTTGTCGGTTAGTAAGGAATCAATACATGATTCAGTTAGTGATAGTCGACAGTGGAATACATACAACAGAAAACCAGTTTACATGTGTGTAATTAATATTTGCTGTTTTTCACCTTTGTGATTTATTCAACTTCATAGCACAATAGTTTGAGAAGATTTGTCATTTTTTTTTGTCATTTTACACTTAACTAAATATGTAAATAAATACGCAATAAAAAAGTATAAATTGTCGTTTGAAATTCAATTTTAAAGACCATGACTATATTGTTAGGGGAAGGAATAATCAATTAACCCTGTATAGAGTAGACAGAGAAATCTCAACCCTTGGGTTAAGTTTATGAAGTTTAACACTTGACAAAGCATCGTGTAGATCTTACCTTCGTGTTGAGATTTCTCAGTTTACATCACACAGGGGTGTTTTGGTATATTCTTCTCATGGTAGTTTCTATTACTTAGTTTTGTCTTAAATTATTGTTTTTGTGATATTATATTCTTTATTTATATTTAACAGAAAACAGATCGGAGTGTACTCTTTATATGATAAGAGTACACTCAATCTGATTAAAATCATACTTTGATCACCGCTCCGTTCCGTTGACTTCTCTCTGCTCCGTCAAGATCTGAGGAATCCCATAGGGCGTCACGACACGATTTTAATCAGATGAGAGTACAATTTGATTTGTTTGTTATGGTTTAATATCATAATAAATAGATTGAAGTTAATCCTTATAATTCCATTTTTCTGCATAATCCCTATGAACATTGCCACTTTTATATTGCGGGACTGTTTCCTCTCAGAATTGAATACTCTGTTGTTTCCACAAAAATAAAAAGCAACGTTACAAATGATGACGCCATTTGTATGAGGTGCTAATACCAATTTCTAAACCAATAAAAATACTTCTTACAAGCAATGACGAAGAAAGACAATTTTGATTCGTACCCAGACTGGGCTTCGAACTCGATATACGGCACCACATTGCCTTGCCTAGGAATGCAATTGTGACAAATTTTTTTTACAGCATTGTCGTTATTACTTCTTTGTTCTTAAGGGCAAATAAGTAATAATGACAGTGCAGTCAAATAAATTTGTCAATTTTTAACTTTAAATTAATTAATACAATAAATAAATGCACAATAATATTTCATATGGCATTCTATCTAGCTATATGAAACATAAGCTATTCTAAAGCGATTTAGAATACATAGAAATATAATTTATGCAACCAATACAATTGCCATGCATATATTGATCATACAATTATGAGGAATTCTCAGGAACACATACAGATGTCATAAGATTGTTTTATAGACAAGTGACTTGTTAACGATAACGTATTTCATACAAATGACAACGAGGTATCAAGGTGAAAGAAGAACATTAACCTTTTGTATCTGATGGAGATAGGGTTTTCTCAAATTCTAGGCGTGTAATACTGGCCGGTCTAGGGCAATACACCTATGATCGCTGTGGTTGTATTACAACAACGACCTGACGTCACGAGTTTGGTAAAATCTGATACCGAAAAGAGACAAATGGCGAAGTGATGAAGTTAAAACCTTCCACGATGTTTTAACCATGTGCATTAGAAAGCTGCCATTATTTATTCTGCGCAACTATGTTTGCAAATGTGGAGTATGCTTAATCTCGCTGTATCATTTGTTTTCGTAAAAAAAGCTCAAGGAAAAAGTTAAAATTTTCAAAATGTTGGCCAGTCAAAAGTACATTTGTATTTTCATTGTTTTTGAGCTTATTCAGGTAGTTCAAATGAGAGAAAAACACTCTTTCATGACCAAAAGTGTAAGATAGGGAAATTCCACACACGGCAAAGCCTCGCGTATTACCAAGTTTGAAAATCCCTCTGGTGGAATTTCCCTATCTTACACCCCTGATTATGAAATAGTCTTACAATCTTACTATCCGGACAAGATTATTTTATATAAACACACACACACACACCATCTGAAAAAATCTTTCCACTTGGAAAGAAGTACTTTCTATTTGCTATTTATCACATTTTGATCTTTTAATCATCATAAGCGTTATTGTGCAGTAGTTGGAGTAAAAGCTGAACATAGTAACGAAAGAAACAAAATGGACTCTGCAACAGTGCCCACGGAAATGGAGTGACTAAAGAATCAACCAACAGATGAAGAAACAGTTTCTGGAATTAAAGGCGGTGCTCGAAGCAGAGAGAATAATTGGTAATGAATTAAAAAAAGAGAAGAAACAAGAGGCTCCTGGGCCTTAATGATCACCTGAGTTTATATATACTAGTAACCATAACTTTTGTTACTGTGTCCGTACACTGACCTCAACCAAGTTTGAACTAGAACGTTGACAGGTAAGTAATGGCCCTATATATAATTCTGTATCTCTCCTAAAATCATCAATCCTTTAGCTTTGAACCCTACGCCAAAACTCGGTGACTTTGATCTTTGTTCAATTGACTTTTCACTATTTGTTTTTACTATTTTTACTCAGGAAAGCAATTTGAGTTACCCCAACCCCTTATATTTTAATAAGAAAATCCTTCTTTTTTTACCATTTATTTGAAGAGTTTACGCTTGATAAAAAAATGACCGTCAGATTCTTATTTTTATGCAAAAAAAAAAATTCTAAATGAAATCAAAACGAGACTTGAACGTGACTGAAACTTAGGAATATTTAATCTGTAATAGAATCTATCACTTCTGTGTGATGAAGACTGAAAAACCTCAATCCGAGGTTAACATTTATGAATTTCATCACGAGGTTTTATCGAGTGCTAAAGTTCATGAATCTTATCCCAAGGGTTGTGATTTCTCTGTCTACATTATGCAGGGGTGGTCATTTTTTTTTAATAAAAAAGAGAATTAACCAATTAATTGAAGTGATGGTATATTATATTATTTTTTGCTTATATTGTTGTCGTGTGATTACAAGGCGATTACTTAGTTTAGTTCCATAACTACATTTGAAGCTGTAACATTTATCAGGTCCTTGTGGAAAATATGTATAACTTCTTTTTTTCTTATGATCACTGCTATTAATATTTCTTAAGCAGATAATTTCGCCAACGCTAGTGATGTGGGAGTTACTCCCCTTGTTCACAACAGAGGTCCACCATTTAGTTGCTGAACAAGGTGTCGTAAACAATCATGGGTCGATAAACATTTTGGGGGGGTTGGAGGGGGGGGAGGGGCGGTAGCTTTAGTGGTACTCAGTCTGCTTGTTTTCTTAAGCGTAATTTCGCATAGTTCGAACAGGCTAATCATTTATTATTTTTGTTGTCATTTTGTTCCAACTGACACCATGATTTAAGCATTCTAAGACAGTCAAACTAAATAGAGGATTTTACATGCATGTCAATGTAATATGGAATTTCAGTCTTTAGTCAAGTGACATATTAAATTATTTAACGAATTCAATAAGTTTCATATTACATTGGCACGAATGTAAGACTTAATTATCACATTACTTATATTAATGAGAAAATAACCAAAACTTTCAAATGTATTTCTTTGAAAGAAAGGCAAATCTAACTTAGCGTTACAATATTCACTTCTAAGACAACCATATAACGTCTTACATGTATGACGTCACCTAGAGTAATTACTCATGCGTAAAACCATATTTATGACATGGCTGTATGACATGATTGAACGGGTCAGTTACGAGATATATCGAAGTTAAACAACGAGTGGTTGTTGGATACGGTATTTATTTCACTCGAGTTAGTTAATTTTCAAAAGTTACAAAGGACAAGAGGTTTTGCTAGTGTCTTTTGTAACTTTTGAACATTCACTACTGAGAGTCTTCAAGATCTACAAAACAATTGTGAAAAAAGAAAGGATTTTCTCATTAAAAAATAAGTAGTAGGGGTAACTCATAGTTCTTTCCTGAGTAAAAAAAATCAAGATTGAGAAATTTTGCTTCCATGACTTAACAGAAAATATGATTTTTGTCATTTCGACAAATATTCATACATTTCGAATTACAAATTCCGAATACATTGTATGAAAATGTCCTGCAACTACAAAATGTACTGAAAATCATTTATTATGTCATATTGGTATCTTTGACAGATCCTAGTTAAAAAATGAACACACTGACAAATCATTACCTTCAAATTTTCTGCCATGCCATGAACTCCCTTATCCAGAAATGTATATTAGAAAAGACGTTTAATGTAGGAAAATCTTGACCTCCCAGAGATTTACATCCTTAATCCATATCCAGACACCTAGTAAGATCCAAACTTCAAAAAGTTAACTGGAGTGTTGTAAACCCGAAACCAGCGTTCCCGTGACATAAGATAAAACTTGAGGTTGTGGTTGTTTCGGGTGAATGGGTATGTGATGCAACCTACTTTTGTTTTCATTCTGTTGAACTTCAACAATTAGCGCTAATGCTAGTTGACAAGGCTACCTTATTTGGGTTTTTTTTGGTCATTTGATGACGAATTAATAATGGAATGCATACTGTTTCATGTACATTTTTTATTCTTATCTACACCTTCCCAATTACAGATAAAAACCCACGATGCTTGAATTAAGCCTGAAGCATGCTTGAGTGAAGGGCTACCAAGTTTGGTACAAATGTGTAAAACTCTTCAAGCAACACCTTCTTAATAACAGACAGGAATAGGGTACTTATATTTGGCCTGTAGCATGCTGGGATGTAGGGCTAAAAAGTTTGATCATATGTATGACCTTGACCATTTTTCCAGGTCATTAGGCCAAGGAACTGATATTAGACCAGTAGTATGCTTGAAACAGTGGCTTTTACAACATGTAAGTTGTGAAGTGAATAGCATTGATCTCAAATGACCCTGACCTACTTTCAAGGTAACGGGTATATGATATTGGGTCATTAGCATCTCGAATGGCGGGCTATCAAGCTTGTTTAGTGAATGACCATGAATTATACTAAAGGTCACAGAGGTCATTTTTAAGCCTTTTTTACTCACTAATACCAAGAAACCTAGAGTTAAAAATGACCAGGTACTTGCTGCAATATAGGGTTAAAGGGATAATTAACATATTAGGCTCTTCGATACTGATAAATATATAGGTTCTTTTGTTTTTGAATAAATGATATTTGCCAATAAATGGGAAGAGTTCAATGTTTGGATTACAAATGCTAGGTTGATACCAGGTGAGCGATGTAGGTCCATAGGGCCTCTTATTCATCATTTTAAAATGTAACAAAGCATAGTTTTCTTGTTAAGTTTAAATATACATAATGTATCCCAACACTTCAATTAGAGTTATCTTGATCGTCGTTATTCGATGTTACTACATGTATGGAAATCAAATAAAAGGGATTGATCATTTCTCATTTTAGTTTCAATTTAAGACCTGTATATTAAATAATGAAAACATGAAATATGAATAATAATTTGAAAAAAATAGAGATCATTTCAAAATGATTTTCATAGATCTGTTTTGTTTTCATTCTACCACAGACCAGATTATTTAAGCAATGGTTTATCTGTGCACCTTGTCTGGGAGAGGGTTTATACAGTTTTGAGAACTTGACGCTTTGGTATTCTCTGATTTTTCCCTCGTCACTTTGATTGTCATAATATGATAATGAATAGAATATGTTAGACGAAAAGTAATATCCTAGTTATATTTTGGGTATGGTAGGTATAACGCCCCACCTTGGGATTCATATTGATTGCTTCTTTACGGTATATATATCTAGCTGATCTGTAAACAGCTGTATGGTGCAGTTTAATTTATTTTTTCGGCATACTGTATCTGTCCCCGAGGTTTGCTGGAGCCTCCATAGCCACAGTTAATCTCATTTGAGTAGTGGCACGGTACATAATATACACATTTTCGTAGTACACGATTCAAAATTATACAGAACTAGTTTAATTTTAATTATAAATTCATAAATTAAAGGGATTTTGCGCACCTGACCCCTCTGCTTTTACATTAGTTTAGAAATTTTGGATTCCTACCTTTTGGCCCCTAGCATCCTAGGAGGACGAAACAGCTGTATGGTGAAGTTTAATTCATTTTTTCGGCATACTATATCTATTACTAAATGTAAGAGGTGCAGCATATGTGTGTTTTACGTGATTTTTACGAGATGTTGAGGTCATCTGCGACGAAGTCTCAAGTGACCTATTCTTATTGTCTCTTGTCAGTTGTCGTCCGTCATGCGGCATGCGTCGTCCGTCGTTAATAATTTATATTTTGTCTTTATCTCAAAAACCCCTGAACCAATTTGAATGAAATTCGCAAAGAAATATATGATGGCCAAAGATGCATCTCAGTTGTGAATAGTATGCAGAGAGAAGAGTTAAAACAGGTCTTGTACATTATTTTTATTTATAAATTGACACTCAAAAATCTTCCTCTTAGGACGGAGATATCCTGAAATCAAATAATCTTCATAAATGAAAAGGTATTGATGTGCCTTATCAAAATGGTGATTTCATGTTACCCTCCCCTGGACTTTAACACCTCCCCCCACCCCCACCACGTTTTCAGTTTGAAATATTTCAAACCTGGTTGGAGTTATAAACAGGACAGGAGATGTCGGTTTTATATCAACAGAAATTTTAACTTTGAGCAACCCCCAGAGCTGTAGGGAGGGGCTCAAAAGGTAAAATAAGCTGAAATGTCAACAATCTTCTTCTTTAGATCCAGTTATACTGAGCTGAAGATAGATAGAATAGTCCTAATGTGCTATACCACAATGAATGAATTTCATACTCCCTGGACTTCAGGTGCCTCCATGGGGAGGGACTGAAGTTTGCTTTACTTAACATAGGAAAATTGGAGTAAAATTAAATACCTTTATCAGAGTAACATAAAATTTGTCAGGAGGTCTAGTTCACAGAAATACCTATGGTTGAATATCTACGTCCAAGGTCAAGGTCACTTTGACAAATGTTAGGATTAAATTTTGTTGCCTTTTACTGATAGGCATTTTGAAGCAAATAAAGTCAGAATC
This sequence comes from Mimachlamys varia, assembly GCA_947623455.1. Taxonomy (NCBI): domain Eukaryota; kingdom Metazoa; phylum Mollusca; class Bivalvia; order Pectinida; family Pectinidae; genus Mimachlamys; species Mimachlamys varia. The sequence continues at coordinate 8,091,468 of OX392531.1, forward strand.
AAGCGAGGAGTCAACTCACCGATAATTAAGGTAACCAGGTCATAGGTCAACCAAGGCCCCTCAACCGAGGGATATGATTTTTCTCTCTGATCGACTTTGAATGGGGTTTATGTTGATCAGCTGGGCGTGTAGTTGGTAGCTTTACAAACAAATCAAATGAACAGCTTGATATATTAATAATAATAATTCGAGGTTCTTATATACCGCTTTATCACGACCTTAAAGGGCGCCTCAAAGCGGTTCACAAATTATTATCCGTGGTTATAGGGCCTTAGCAACCAGCCAATATCATTCTCAACTCCCTGGGGAGCATACAACCAGTACTGCCATTTCGGCGCTCACAGCTTACATTCTACAATTTCTAGAACTACCCAACCACGTACTCATTTACAGCTGAGTAGACTGGAACAAGCAGAGTAAAGTATCTTGCTCAAGGATACAACACAAGTGCCGTGAACGGGACTTGAACTCGCAACCCTTCGATCACGAGCCCGGCGTCCTACCACTAGCCCGACGTGCATCCCGAAAAAGTACAATTAGACGATCATGGAGTACATACAGTACATATTAAATCTTTTCAAGACATACAACACATCGGTCGAGTTTACTTTGAAGAGCCACTATGGATAAAGGTCTACAGTCTATCACAACCATATGTAAATAAACATACCTGTACAAGAGGCGTCACTGTAATATCGACTTATTTATTTAAAACATTGATGGTTTCATAGGTTTTTTTTCGTTTTCAAGAAAATGTTGATCAGCTGGCGGGCCTGGAGGTGTAGTGGTACCTTCACAAACAACTCAAATCAACAAATACAACATATAAAACAAAACACTTAAAAATGGTTGGTTTAAAGCTTAGTTGATATAGCAGAAGAAAACTCATTAAACGATAATGGAGAAGATGCAGGGAACATTCAAACTTATTAATACATACACCATATTGGTCGAGTTTACTATTGATAAAGGTCTACAGTCTATCACAGCCATATGTCAAATAACATATCCGTACAAGAGGCGTCTCTGAAATATCAACAATCCTTTCTTCTTTGACGGGTGTCGTCTTGTGGTAACTCTTTCATTTAATAACCTCGTCTAAGCATCGTCGGGTCTCAGACACACATTTTATGTTCGTTAAAACAAAAAGCATATGACTTCGCACTTGTTGCGTTACCTGTACAAGTTCGGATATGAACCTTTTCCTGTTTGGATATGACACGTGATCTATTTGGATTTGACCTATTAACCTTTCGAATATGACCCGTTACCTGTTCGAATATGACCCGTTACAAGTTCGGATGTGATCAGTTGCCTGTTTTCTGACATGACCCAATAACTGTTTGGATAAGAGCCGTTACCTTTTCAGGTATGACACGTGACTTAAAATCGGTACATGTAATAGTATAGTGATGTTACAAGGGAAACCTGTACCTCTATCGGGCTTTATTTAGTATGTCATCAATAGCAATGTGTGTTATAATAATTGCACTATTAAACATAAACAAAATCTGAGAATAACAAACCGAACTCAAGAAACATATTCATAAAAGTTACAGGAGAATAACTCCCCAGGTGTTCCAGAAGAATAAGCGGCATCTGATTCATTGATGAAACCCGCCATGTAAATCTTGGTCACATCCAAGTACACGTCAAGTCGTCAAAGTGAGAACCGAGTCATCATTCTCAATTACAATTAGTAAACACAAAAGTGAGCATACTGAAAAACGTTCATTATTATATCACATAAGGATACAAAATAAAATATAGCTAAACATCGCTAAACGATAAATTTGATCACGATATTTGAAAAAAAATCAAGCTAAAATCGGACAATATACTGGTTTAAATGGAGAGCAAACACTTACATGGACCTTTCCAGTCTAACAAAGGATCGGTGTATTCAAAAGGCATTTGATAAGCAATGCACGAAAGAAAAGTGTTTGATGTTTTGCCACTCTAGTACTTAATGCTAAATGTGTAGTGCTGTAGATTTAAAGGAATTTAGACAAATGATAATTAATCAACTTCAATTAAGACATAGGCCTTATATGAGATGATATATGTTTAGGTATTGAAAACAGACGGATATTTTATATTTTCCCGGGAATTATTCTTCATTGTGGACGCTCTACGCCCCTGGTCACTTCACCATATCATAGTTATAAATTTACATTTACGCTGCAACCCACTATATGAACATTTCAAGCAAAAATGCCTTTCATATAAGGAGTGCTATGAAAGGTCAGCCTTTACATCCATATTGAATGAAGCCCGCTAAGGCTTTATGCTAAATATGGATGTAACCGCTGACCTTTCATAGCACTATGAAAGTTAAAAAAAATGACTTCCAATCCATATATTTCAATTTTTACTGTAGAACAATTACTTAACTTCATTTATATATTTTTCAAACAAATAGTTTATTACCTGCGTTTGTATATGTGTCGTCATTTAAACGGTATTGGCGGAACAGCGAAGTTTGAATAAAAGTGGCGCCAAAAATAATAATTAGTCGTTTGAGCGTTTGACGCGAGGGCATTTTCCATGTTATTCGAAGCGGCGGGACAAGACTTTCATTGAGCAAGCTTGATCTATGACGTCATAATGAAACCACGTGCTACGTCTCGAGAACCATTGCTTTCATACTTTTATGAAAGGCATTTTTGCTGGTAATGTTCATAAAGTGGATTGCAGCGCAAATGTAAATATAAAAGTATGAAAAGAATAGTGTTCGAGACATAGCACGTGGTTTAATGACGTAACACCATACAAGACATTTGAACTCTGTAAAATAGAGTTTCTAGGTAACAGTGCCTTGTCCCTGTGTAATAAGTTGTCACGATGTTGTTATTAAGTCAAAGAGTTTAGCATATAGCATTATATTATGAGAATGAGATACGCAGTCATATTCCGAATGTTAAGTGATAAAAGCATACGAGTGTTTCAATGTAATGCGACCTTGTTGGTACTCAGTTGAAATCCATAACATACTTTTCTTAGTACTACACAAACAAACATTAAGATGGTTGGGTCTATCAGTATAGCTCTGGTTTTATATTTGCGATGTTTCTGACTTCCAAATCGAAGTACAAATGTAGAAGATCAAATCAGTCAGCTGTAGTTAGAAGTCTAGATCATGTCCCTTTCCTTTAACCTTAACGTATTGTGTGGATTTTTGTAAATCAATGCCATCTATACATTTTCACTTGTGAAAGGATAAGCATTTTACAGGATGAAATAGACCAATCAAGCGGTGTTGAGTTGGGGGGGGGGGACTTCTTTGAGCCATACATGAAAACCCCTTTCCTGACTCTTTTTGCCATGTACAGATTCGCAAACTTTCAAATATTAATATCTGTTAAATCGGAGGATGGCGCTGACCATCTCAGAGAAACTGTATGTAAAAAGCAATCTTGTCCCCGTTTGTAAAGTTGACACGTACGATGTTGATAGGTCGTTAAAGTCAAATAATTTAACATACATCAAAAGTACAGAATAATGAGATACGCCGAATCGTGTTCTGAGCGGTTAGCGATAAGAGAAAACGAGTGTTTCGATGCGACATTTCCATCTGGTACTAAGTTTCAATGATTTGGATAATGCCAAAAACATTAAACGAATTGCTTCTACAGCATTATATTTCCAGTGTTTCATTGAAACCATCAAGTGATCTAGGAAACACAACCAAAAACATATGGCTTTTCAAATCCAAACACGCATATGGTATAAAATGGAAGAGAACTCAATTTCATCGAAATTTGTACCAGATCCGAAACTAAATGTCAAACATCTCCGCTGTTAGAAATAAACAAGTCTAAATATCGAACGGCCGGTCACTCCCGTTGGGTTAGGGTTAGATCTAGACAAAATACGGGCTACCCCATCCAAAAACCAGAAACTGAATGTCTTGTATCAGAGCTAAAAAACTTTCATCCCAAATCAGCAGTGATCTACAGTGTTCATGTCCTGTGTCCGCGCTAGAGATAACTCGGCTACCAAACCCCAACACCAGAAATATATATCGGTCCTGTGTCCGCGCTAGAGAAAACTCCGGCTACCAAATCCCAACACCAGACAAATATCTGTCTTATGACCGAGCTATAGGAAACTAGCGCTACCCAACCCAACAACTCAGGCTACCAAAAATCAGACATCTATAATAATCATGACTTATGCCAGAGCTACATAGAGGAAACTAGGGCTACCCAACCCAGGAAATATATCTGTCTCGTGTATAAAGAAAACTTGGGTATACAGCTACAACACCAGACACCTACTGTCTTGTGTCCGAGCTAGAGGAAAATAGGGCTACCCAACCCAGGAAATCTATCTGTCTTGTGTATAAAGAAAACTTGAGTATACAGCTACAACACCAGACACCTACTGTCTTGTGTCCGAGCTAGAGGAAACTAGGGCTACCCAACCCAGGAAATCTATCTGTATTGTGTATAAAGAAAACTTGGGTATACAGCTACAACACCAGACACCTACTGTCTTGTGTCCGAGCTAGAGGAAACTAGGGCTACCCAACCCACGACATCTATCTGTATTGTGTATAAAGAAAACTTGGGTATACAGTCACATCACCAGGTACCTACTGTCTTGTGTCCGAGCTAGAGGAAACTAGGGCTACCCAACACCAAAACTTTGACTGTCTTGTGTCCGAGCTAGAGGAAAATAGGGCTACCCAACCGTAAAACCAGACAGTTATTGTCTTGTATCCGAGCTGCCCCTTGTTATGAAGAGTTTTCACAAATTGATGCAAACAGTAAACGTTCAAAAATTAAAGATAGTATGGGTACCCACGATTTGAGGGCGGGTATGTTTTTTTTTTTTTGGGGGGGGGGGGAGGGGTAGGAATTGTGACTTTTAGGGGTCGGGGAGATGTGGGCATGACATTTACAAATGTTTTTATTATTTCTCTTTACAGTAACGCCTTACATCTTGTTCAGTATGACAATTGTGTCAATCATTCAGCTTTAATTGTAAGCAGGTCAGTGGGATAAATACATGTAACAACCAAGAAACAATAATCAGACGACGCATCAAGACATGAGAAAAGATAGAGAGTAGAAATTAAGAATTGTAAACAATTGGATACAGATCGAGCGAGTTCGACAATCAACAATAGTGACTACATGTGGTCTCACTAGAGTACAGTCGATGTATTGCGTGTGTACCAGGAAACATGTACCAGATGCGCATGTCTGGCTATACTACTGTTGTTTAGCCTACGTTTTCCTTTCGACTGCGCATGCGTGGTTATTTGAAAGAAAAGCATATATTTATTATCGAGTACACACATGTGTAAACACATTAAATGGAATATCCCGAATATATCCCATGGTCGATGATTGAGCTCGCCCCGTCCCTGTTTTCCTTAAAAAGCATGCCAAACAAATATTTATAACACTGAGAAAATCAAGTTTTAACTAAATTTGTAATAATAATAATAATTAAAGGCCCAATATACGTTCCGTTCGGCAAAACCTGAAGCGAAAATCAAGCCTAATAACATATGATGATTGAATTCCTGGTCGACCATATTTTTGTTGAGTTCGGAGGAAAGATTTTCCAGTAGATTGTTGGCATTCCCATGGGAACAAATTGTGCCCCACTCTTAGCTGACTCTCTTTTGTTTTGATACGAGGCTGAATTTGTGGGAGAGCTCATCAAGACAGGTAGCAAAAATCTTTTAATTACACTTTCAGATATATCGACGATGTGTTGTCTATAAGCAACAATAAGTTTGCTGACCACGTCGATCGTATATTCCCTTCTGAACTTGAAATAAAGAACACAACAGACTCTTCTACTTCAGCTGCTTACCTCGATCTCTACTTAAACTACGACCAACATGGACAGCTTACTACTAAGCTATACGATAAACATAATGATTTCAATTTTCCGATCGTAAACTTTCCATTTCTTGATAGTATCATTCCTGCTTCTCCAACCTACGGTGCTTACAAGTCGCAGTTGATTCGAATTTCTAGAGCTTGCTCTAGGTATCGTGATTTTCGTGATCGATGTCGACTGCTGACAAACAAACTTACAACACAAGGATTCGAGAGTTGCAGGTTGATCAGAACTATGGGCAAGTTATATGGTCGTCATCTTACTCTCATTGATAAATATTCTGTATCTTTAAGTGGTATGAAGATGGGCGTTTTTTAGGATTCATTAATTATTAATTTATTACCTATTTATTATCTAGCTGGAATTTTATAATTTAATGTGTTACACACAAGGTTACGACATACTTGTAGTAGCCTAAAATATGATTTGTTTAGAGAATTTATAGTAAATGACCCAACATGTGCATTGGGTAATGAATGAGACGTATATCATTACTATTTTATTGTAAAGTGTATAGAAGCAAGCGTGAAATTTTGATTGATTATGTTTTCCCCGTTATTGTAATGTGACTCTCAATGTTATTCTCTGGGGCTCTCCCCTGCAAAACGGCTATATTTTTCAATGTGTTCAAAATTTTATTAAATTCACTCATCGATTTTAAGTCATTATATGATATAATACTATCTAATATCTACTAGTTATCCCCCCTCTCTCTCTCTCTGTCTCTCTCTCTCTCTGTCTCTCTTCACCCCCCCCCCCCCCTTCTCCACATTCTTCGTCATAAACTACAATTTTGCATGTTAATATATTCAACATAATTATGCGCATTGCGTTCTTTTATATTTTGTACAATATTGCAGATAGGGCGATAATAATTTGTGATAACTTGTGCCCAATCCTTTTGTTTATTTTTGCACTAAAAGATGTTTAAACTATAATTGGAGGACGGACGGACGCCAGACGCCGGAAGCTACGTTATTGCATAAGTTCACCTTGGTCCTTCGGACCAGATGAGCTAAAAAGCGACTTTTGAAAAGGCTTTTTAACAACCCTTTTCGCGTAATGACGTCTGGTAAAAAGGCTTTTTAAAGGCGTTATTACGGCTTTATTCGCGTTATTGCAAATTTTCACACTGTAACGACTTTTAAAACGGGTTTTTACGATTTTTTTCGCGCAATAACGACTTTTAAAAGGCGTTATTGCGACTTTGTTACCCTATTATTATATCTATTTCCCCCCTCTGCTAGTTACTAATTTGACAACTGGTGTGATATCGTGCATTAGTGCTTAGTGTTTTAGAGATCTTCAATTATAGCTTATTTGCTCGTGTGTTATCAACTTTTTCATAAAATCTAAAATAACATAAGTTGAGATGGCATTGCTTAAACATATTAGAGTAGTTCCCCTTTGACCATCTAGCTGATGTTTTGAAGTATAAAAATGGAAAGAGGAGTGAGCAATTCACTGTGTACTTACAAAGTATAAAAAGAATCCGTTAAGTGACTTGCTCTAATACAATGTATACAAATACTAATTTGTTGGTGAAATGAACAATTCCTCTTTTTCCGTATCATAATTTTAAATTAGGTCACATCTTTATTGTTTTAAATGGAAGACAGTAGAAAGGACTGATTTGTATATACATCGATTGTATACAAAAAATGTCAGGTTTGGTGAAATGTTAAAAATGCGCGATGGGACGAGTTCTAATAATAGAAGAATATGTACTTTTGGAGTGTCGTGCATTTTATGAGGTCAGGAGCAATTAACCAGTTAGAAATAATTAAATTAATGCTTGTAGTTTTGCTTTTTCAATGGGATTATACAAATCTCTGAATTGCACTATACGATGTGAACGTTTAAAAACTAAATTTGAATTATATCAAAACCACCAATACCAAAAATGTTTAGCTAATGTCGTATTATGACTGAGTAAAAACAACATACATCGTGTGACGTCACTATTTGTATTTTACATTCAAAATAATGATATCATAATCGAAAAGATTACATTTCACAGTATACATGTATTTTATAACAACAATAAAATAGTATTTGAAAGATTCGTTATTAACAACAAATCATGCCAATTTGAATGTATTCGCTTTGTCGGTTATCCATCTATCTGTATCAGGGTATATTTTAATCTCTTAAAACCACCTGTTCCTGCCATTTACTACCCTTAAATAGCACATAAAAGGTTATTTTGTTTGATTTTGTGATGACAAAATGAAGGTTGAAAATACTCAAACCATGTGAAAATATGTTTTCTAAATGACCACTGCTTATGAGTTTGATTGAAGCCCCTTCATAAATTGTTATTTAGAAGATTTTGATAAAGAAAACTGCTGCATACCACAACACAGAGAATGTCGTTGTAATCAGATCGACGAAAACTATGTCAGCAAAGATTAATCTATCACAGAACAGAATCTATCACCCTTGTGTGATGTTGAAAGCTAAACCCGAGGGTAAGATTAATGAATTTCATCCCGAGGGTTGATATTTTTCTGTCTAATTGATACAATGGTGATTGATTATTTTTCTCCCACACTTTTCTAAAATAAAATACATGCGAACTCGGTGCATCACGCCATTATCAATGGCATATGCAATGTTTGTAGGAATTGGTGACGTCACTCTGGTTACACTTCATGGGGTGATGAAGTGATTGTGACGTTTTAGAATAATAGCACGTAAAAGCTGTCCTTTCTCAACCCTGGTAAAAGACAGGTATACTTTTACCCTATCAAAATGGGAATGCGCCAAGAAAGTGTTTGAGAAAAATATATCCATAGCCTGACACCTATTTTGAGATTCACTCTTCACCAGTCGAAAAGACTTCAGAATTGTTACTTTAAACATTAATGTTGTACACCCTCCGACCATGTCTGCTCACTGTTCTTGATGAAATATAGTGAAACTTTTATCAACGTTTTACTAACTGTTCGGAATCCCTTCCTTGTAAGTAGGACAACCTGAAGGTTGAGATTGTTTCGGATAGATGTTTACGTACCCTGTGTCCGAGGACAGTTAAGTATGCAACCTACTTTTGTGCTCATTCTATTGAACTTTTACAATCAGAACTTATGTTAGTTGGAAAGGCCTTAATTGTTTTTGTAATTGAATGAAGAATTAATAATGTAATGCATACTGCTTCATGTACCATGTTTTATTTATTTTGAGAAATTTTCGCTAAAATTATTCCCTCTGTTTTTAGCTCACCTGGCCTTTAGCGTCAAGTGAACTAATGACGTTGGTGGTACAACGTCTGTAGTCCATCTGTCCATGGACCGTTGCTGATCTGGCCGTCACTTGAGACTTCGTCTCAGGTGACCTAAAAATAGAAAGATCATTTCAAAATTATTTTCATAGATAGATATGTTTTGTTTTCATTCTACCAAAGAACAGATTATTTAAGCAATAATTAATCTGTGCATCCTGTCTGAGGGGGCTTAAACCAGAACTTGCGCCTCATCACTTGATTGCCATAATAAATAAAATATGTTAAAAGGAAAGTAAAATCTTAGCTTATAAAGATAATTAATTGATGATGTGGTTTCTCCCTTGGTTATAATTTGGGTATCGTACATGTACGTATAAAGCCCCACCTAAGAACCTATATTGATTGCTTGTTTATAATATTAAATATATATATATCTAGCTGATCTGTAAATTTTACGAGATGTTTAGGTCACCTGAGACGAAGTTATAACCAGGAGTTGACAGTTTGACTCTGGCCCGACCCCGGGGCTTAAAAGGAATAGTTTTAAATATCTTCTTCTTAAGACCCAATTATTCTGAAATAAAAATAGACAGAATGGTCTAAGCTGCTTTATCAAACTAATGAATTTCATACTCCTGGAGAGGGATTGAAGTTTGCTATTAAATACAGTTCGTATAGGAAATTTGGGGTAAAATAAGAGACCTTTATCAGAGTAATATGGAACTTGTCAAGATATTTAGTTAACAGAACTACCTAAGGTAAAATAAAAAAAACGAGTCGAAAGGTCAATGTGACAAAGGTCAAAGTCAAATTTTGTTACGCTTTACTGATAAACATTTTGGTGCATGTAAAACATTTTTGAAACCTCAATTCGAGGGAAACATTTATGAATTTTATCACGAGTGCTGAAATGTATTAATCTTATCCCGATTGTTGTGATTTCTTTGTCTACATTATGCAGGGGTGATTGTTTTGTTTTTGTTATAAAAATGAGAATTGTCCAATAAAGAAAAGGGGTGATAGATTCTATTAATCTTTGTTTACATACGTTTCGTGTGTTTACAAGGCGAGGACTTAATTTTGTTCCAAAACTAGCTGTAAGAAATTATCAGGTCCCATTTGAGAAATATGTACAATATGTATAACTTCATCTTTTCTTTAATCACTGCTATTAATATTTCTTAAGTAGATGGTTTCGCTGACGCTAGTGATAGTGTCTGGATGGCCTCATTCCGTTGGCGCACTCGTTCGTTACTCTATCTATTCAAGACCCTAGCATGTTCCCAGTCTATTACATGCCATCTTTTTGACATGGTACATTATGGCACTCTTGTTATGTCTCTTTATGATATTTTCCTTTCTGATAGGGACGTAGCTATGTAATGTATTGTGGAACTCTCCTATCCTGAAAGATAATAAAGTCACTCGAAAAATCAATGGCATCCATGTCGATTATCATACAATCTAGTACAATATTAATACCAGGCCTGACCCAATATATAAATATCGTTTCGTTATTTACGAAACATTATCGTAGCTAGGGCGTAGCTGAACGAAATTCAATGTGCAAGCCGTGCGAGCGTGGCAGGCATTTATTAGTAATGAATTCAAATAGTGCCATTTGGTCACATCATTATAGAAATCATAAATGTAAAAGTAGACTACGATGATATATTTAACTACCATGATGTATGGAATAAAAAAAATATTTACACGTTTCTGCAGTCATTTACTCGTAAAGAAGTAATAACAGAGACATAAAAGTCATATGAGTTACAAACACGTTTCTGTCAATAAGTATTACGTATAGTGATTTTGCCGAGTTCAACTCGAGTAAAGAGGGAGTGGGGACTTCAGATTTTCTCTCTGTTTATCTGTATGTCCGCTGAAGTTTGTCAGCACACTTGCAACATTCTTTCATGGATTTTCATCAAACTTCACATACTTGTAAAATATTGTAACATCTTGACCAAGTTTGAGTTTCAAGGTTGTTAGTTTTAGAAAACTGTTGTCAGCACTCTATTGGCTTCGCATAAAAATTGATTTTCACAAAACTGCTCATAGTTCTAAGGAATAAATAAATATCTTCGACAAGTTCGAGTTTTAGGGTTGTCGGTTCAAAGTTAATGTCACTGTAGCTATTTATAGAAAAAAAAAACATTGTTATTGTTAGTACTCTAGTGGCTTTGTTTCATCATGGATTTAAATCAAACTGCACATACTTGTAAAGAATCAAAGTATCTTGAATGTGTTCAAATTTTAGGCTGTCGGGTCAAGGTCAAAGTCAGAGTTTCTGTTTTTAGGAAAGCATTATAAAATAAATAAAATATGTTAAAAGGAAAGTAAAATCCTAGCTTATAAAGATAATTAATTGATGATGTGCATGGTGTCTCCCTTGGTTATATTTTGGGTGTCGTACATATCCGTATAAAGCCCCATCTAAGAACCTATATTGTTTACTTGTTTATAATATTAAATTTATATATCTAGCTGATCTGTAAATTTTACGAGATGTTTAGGTCACCTGAGACGAAGTTATAACCAGGAGTGGACAGCTTGATCTTAAAATAATTTTGACTCTGGCCCAACCCGGGGCTAAAAGGAAAAGTTTTAAATACCTTCTTCTTAAGACCCAGCTATTCTGAAATAAAGATGGACAGAATGGTCTAAAGTGCGATATTAAACTAATGAATTTCATGCTCCTGGAGAGGGATTGAAGTTTGCTATTAAGTACAGTTCGTATAGGAAATTTGGGATAAAATAAGGGACCTTAATCGGAGTAATATGGAACTTGTCAAGATATTTAGTTAACAGAACTACCTAATAAGGTAAAAAAAAAAAACACGAGTGCAAAGGTCACTATGACAAAGGTCAAAGTCAAATTGTGTTACGATTGATACACTTTGGTACATGTATCATATTTTTGAAACCTCAATTCGAGGGAAACATTTATGAATTTTATCATGATGTTTTGCCGAGTGCTTGTTAATCTTTTCCCGATTGTTGTGATTTCTCTGTCTACATTATGCAAGGGTGATAGCTTTTTTTTTCTTATAAAAATGAAAATTGTCCAATAAAGTAAAGGGGTGATAGATTCTAATAATCTTTGTTTACATAATTTTCTTGTGCTTACAAGGCGATTACTTAGTTTAGTTCCAAATCTAGCTAAATTATCAGGTCTCATTTAAGAATTATGTATGACTTCATTGTTTTTTAGATCATCGCTATTAATATTTCTGAAGCAGATGGTTTCGCCGACAATAGTGATATGGGAGTGACTCCCCCTTGTTCACCAGAGCGCAACCACTGAGTTGGTGAACAAAGTGTCGTAAACCTTATTGAGTTGATAAACCCAATGTTCGTTGTTCATATAATGGTGTCTGGATGGCCTCATTTCGTTGGCGCACCCGTTCGTTACTCTATCAGTTCAAGACCCTAGCATGTTCCCAGTCTATTACATGACATCTTTTTGACATGGTGCATTATGGCACTCTTGTAATGTCTCTTTATGATATTTTCCTTTCTGATAGGGACGTAGCTTTGTAATGTATTGTGGAACTCTCCTATCCTGAAAGATAATAAAGTCACTCGAAAAACCAATGGCATCCTTGTCGAGTATCATACTATCATACAAGCCAGTTCAATATTAATACCAGGCCTGACCCAATATATAAATATTGTTTCGTTATTTACGAAACATTATCGTCGCTAGGGCGTAGCTGAAAGAATTTCAATGTGCAAGCCGTGCGAGCGTGGCAGGCGTTTAATAGTAATGACTTCAAATGGTGCCATTTGTTCGCATCATTATAGAAATCATAAATGTAAAAGTAGACTACGATGATTTATTTAACTACCATAATGTATGGAATAAAAAAAAATATTTACACGTTTCTGAAGTCATTTACTCGTAAAGAAGTAATTACAGAGACATAAAAGTCATATGTGTTCCAATCACGTTTCTGTCAATAAATATTACGTATAGTGATTTTGCCGAGTTCAACTCGAGTAAAGAGGGAGTGGGGACTTCAGATTTTCTCTCTGTTTATCTGTATGTCCGCTGAAGTTTGTCAGCACTCTTGCAAAATTCTTCATGGATTTTCATCAAACTTCACATATTTGTAAAGGATTGTAACATCTTGACCAAGTTTGAGTTTCAAGGTTGTTATTTTTAGAAAACTGTTGTCAGCACTCTATTGGCTTCGTTTAAAAATTGATTTTCACAAAACTGCACATAGTTCTAAGGAATAAATAAATATCTTCGACAAGTTCGAGTTTTAGGGTTGTCGGTTCAAAGTTAATGTCACTGTAGCTTTTTATAGAAAAAACATTGTTAGTACTCTAGTGGCTTTGTTTCATCATGGATTTAAATCAAACTGCACATACTTGTAAAGAATCAAAGTTTTTGAATGTGTTCAAATTTTAGACTGTCGGGTCAAGGTCAAAGTCAGAGTTTCTATTTTTAGGAAAGCATTATAAAATAAATAAAATATGTTAAAATCCTAGCTTATAAAGATAATTAATTGATGATGTGCATGGTGTCTACTTTGGTTATATTTTTGGTATCGTACATGTACGTATAAAGCCCGACCTAAGAACCTATATTGTTTACTTGTTTATAATATTAAATATATATATATCTAGCTGATCTGTAAATTTTACGAGATGTTGAGGTCATCTGAGACGAAGTTAAACCAGGAGTTGACAGTTTGATCTTAATAATTTTCACTCTGGCCCAACCCGGGGCTAAAAGGAATAGTTTTAAATATCTTCTTTATAAGACCCAGCTATTCTGAAATAAAGAATGACAGAATGGTCTTAGGTACTTTATCAAACTAATGAATTTCATACTCCTGGAGAGAGATTGAAGTTTGCTATTAAATACAGTTCCTATAGGAAATTAGGGATAAAATAAGGGACCTTCATCGGAGTAATATGGAACTTGTCAAGATATTTAGTTAACAGAACTACCTAATAAGGTAAAAAAAAGCACGAGTCCAACGGTCACTGTGACAAAGGCCAAAGTCAAATTTTGTTACGTTTAACTGATACATTTTGTTACATGTACATGTATCATATTTTTGAAACCTAAATTCGAGGGAAACATTTATGAATTTTATTACGATGTTCTGCCGAGAGCTTGTCAATCTTTTCCCGATTGTTGTGATTTCTCTGTCTACATTAGGCACGGGCGATTGCTTTTTTTTCTTATAAAAATGAAAATTGTCCAATAAAGTAAAGGGGTGATAGATTCTAATAATCTTTGTTTACATACTTTTCGTGTGTTTACAAGGCGTTTACTTAGTTTAGTTCCAAATCTAGCTAAATTATCAGGTCTCATTTAAAAATTACGTATCACTCCATCTTTTCATATGATCATTGCTATTAATATTTCTGAAGCAGATGGTTTCGCCGACAATAGTGTTATGGGAGTGACTCCCCCTTGTTCACCACAGAGCTCAACCACTGAGTTGGTGAACAAGGTGTCGTAAACCTTCCCAGTGTTGGTTGTTCATATAATGGTGTCTGGATGGCCTCATTTCGTTGGCGCACTCGTTAGTTACTCTATCTGTTCAAGACCCTAGCATGTTCCCAGTCTATTACATGCCATCTTTTTGAGATGGTGCATTATGGCACTCTTGTAATGTCTCTTTATGATATTTTCCTTTCTGATAGGGACGTAGCTATGTAATGTATTGTGGAACTCTCCTATCCTGAAAGATAATAAAGTCACTCAAAAAATCAATGGCATCCATGTCGATTATCATACAAGCCAGTTCAATATTAATACCAGGCCTGGCCCAATATATAAATATCGTTTCGTTATTTACGAAACATTATCGTAGCTAGGGCGTAGCTGAAAGAATTTCAATGTGCAAGCCGTGCGAGCGTGGCAGGCGTTTAATAGTAATGACTTCAAATGGTGCCATTTGGTCACATCATTATAGAAATCATGAATGTAAAAAATAAACTATTATGATATATTTAACTACCATGATGTCTGGAAAACAATACCAATATCGTTTCTTAAGTCATTTACCCGTCAGTAAGTAATAACAGAGATATAAAAGTAATATGTGCTACATACAAGTCTCTGTTAATAAGTATAATGTATTGTGATTTTGCCGAGTTCGACTCGAGTACAGCTTAAGCTTGCTGTAGTTAGAAATATCGCTCACGAATCCCCCATTGGTAAAACCGGAGATGGAGGAGTGGGGACTTAAGATTTTCTCTCTGTTTATCTGTATGTCCGCTGAAGTTGGCAGCACTCTTGCAACTTCATTCTTTCATAGATTTTCATCAAACTTCACATACGTGTAAAGGACCTGTAACATCTTGACCTAGTATGAGTTTCAGGGTTGTCGGGTCAAAGTCAATGTCACTGTAGCTATTTATGAAAAAAAAAACATTGTTGTACTTATTTTTAGAAAATCATTGTCGGCACTCTATTGGCTTCGTTTCTAAACTGCAAATACTTATAAATTATCAAAATATATTTGACTATTTTGAGTTTCAGAGTTTTAATTTATCTAATTAATCAGTTCATCGTTATTGATCGTGTGTGTGGAAAGGACAGTAGGGGACATGTGTTGCCTTATCAATACTCACTATACTTGTTTTTCTTTTCTTAACGCTCGGTTCTTAGTTTGAGGACTTGATGTTTACTTAGATAAAACAGAGATATACATGTACATAGTGGGTGTTTACGATAAAGCAGAAAACCGCTTACTCTTCAGGAACATCTGGTCATATAGCTTGTGCTTTTACAAGACTCTCAATGCAAATATTTTCTTTATTCATATTTTGCCCCCCAGTTTAATCGATTTTGAGTTTGGATTAAGGTTTTGTTGACGCTTCGGTATTCTCTATTTTTCTATTTTGTTTTTCTTTTGACAAAGTAATTATTCGTTATTACGATATTTCGTTTAGTTTTGAACCAAAAATCTAAGTATTGAAAACAAAGATATATATGACGTCACAATAGAGATCGATGAGGTTGCAATAGCCGTTATTACTATGGCCTTGGCACTGGTTATTATAGGCGTATACATACATTCACATTCTGGTTGTTTCTTCTTTTTAAGAATATAGAAACTGAAAACAACTCACACTAGACTATAAATACAATAGGAATTCATCCATTCACGTGGTTACTATATTAATCTTGTTCAATAAGTGTCGTGTCGCTCCTTTTCGGATAACATGCAGAACGCCTTTGGGTCAAAGGCGCAAATATCTACCGAAAACTACTGGTGCCAATTTCCTTCAAAATAGGCCTGTTCCACCTATCTCGTTTACAGGAGCTGCAAAAACAAACGAAGTTAATTTATAGCTATTCAACAGATAATATGATAAATTAAAAACCTCGTCCAATGGTTATTTGTTGGCAACGTCCAATTAGCGTTGCCAACTGGAGAGTTAGGCGTAAATGTAGATACAGTAGAACCTCGTTATATCGAACTAGTAGGACTCGAAGACTCCGTTTAATTGAAGTAGTTTGTCTGTCCCTGCCAAGCTTTACACTATCATTCAAACTCACGTAAATCGAATACTCGGATAACTCGAACTTTTCCTTTGGTTCTGTCGACTTTGATAAAACGAGGTCCGACTGACTGTACACGTAGCATATAGCTCACTTAGTTCGCGAACGTCGTGAAAGAGACCTCAATCTGGTTTAAGTTTAGTATAATATAAATCAATATTAATTATGAATGGCTTGATTTCAAAACTAAAATAATTTACTTAAATTCTACGGCCTAATTATCGCTCACACGTTGATAAAAAATGGAGAGTTCACCGCAGGTGTGGGCGAGAAAATTACGTCACCTGTGGAGGCCTTTCGATTTTATCCACGTGCTCGCGATGAGCACATTGTTCTTACGACAAACACTGAAAATACAGTGTAGAAATCTATAATTCTTCAACCTGAATGTTCATTGGTTTATCCAATGAAACTTGAACTCTACCTGTGGGTCCTAGAATAAAAGCAGCTGTAAGTGATTGACTCTCGCCATAGCCTTGCCTGATATAAACGTGTGTTAATATATCTGAACTTCGTCATTTCAAAGGTTTCGATAGATACAAAATGAAAGTGCTTCCCACTAAACGTATATATATCTCGTTATGTTAATATTCGGGTTGGCTTTCATTTGGACAAGTATCAACTACTGGAAGCTTTTACCTGATACGGAGGCTGAACCTTACCCCTCCTGTTCATCAACAGTCGGTTAGTATCACATATTACTAAACAACGAATGCTTTAGCAAATGTTGTGGCTATTGATAAATCATTTAATCATACTTGAAAAAAGCTTTTTCATTGGTTTAAAAAAAATTGTAATCAGTCCATAACGTTAAAACTGACGTCGCCGTTTACAACGTCGCTTTTGATTGGCTGATGCAGCAGTGTATTAATTTGTAAGAGAAAAGTGCTCACCAAAAAAGTGAATTTTCGCAGGTTTTAGTTTAAAATAAAAGGATTTACTTGAATCGGTTTTTTATGATATGGGGTTATACCACAAAAACCGGAGTGTACTCTCATCATAAACCGCTTTGTACACTCCTGTTTTTTGTCATAACATAAAAAATAGATTCAGCTTAATCCTTAATAAACTTAATACATCATGACAAGGCGTTATGTTAGTCTGTCAGCAATAACAATGTGTGTTAAAGGACTGTAACAATGTTTGCTTCAATGTTAATTACTACTATTTACATTTTGATAAAATAATTGTGCTTTATTTAGTTTTTTCCAACAGTATTTGAAGAGTAATTTAAGTGTAGATATCAATGAAATTGATGACGTCATAATAGAGATTGAGGACGTCAGAATAGCAAATGTTGTTACAGTCTTATAACATCATTTGAATTCACAATGTTACACCATGGATGGGCAGAGCAAATGTAAATATATATAATTACTCTTATTATCACACTAACAATCCGACCATTTAACAGAGATGAGTACTATGGAACGCCAAATTAACATATATTCAATCAATTACACCCATCTTCAAGTATCTTTAAGTGATATGAAGATGGACGTTTTTGAGTATGCTCATTAGTGTGTTTACTTGTTGTGATTGACAATGATACTCGGTTCTCATTTTGAGAACTTGATGTTTGCTTGGATGTGACAAAGATTTACATGGCGGGTGTCGTCGATGAAGCAGAAGACGCTTACTCTTCCGGAACATCTGGTCTTATTCTCTTGTTCTTTTGCAGGGGTCTCCATGTAAATCTTTCCTTTGTTCAAATTTTGCCCCTGGTTTATTCGATTTTGAGTTTGGATTATGATTATGTTGACGCTTCGGTATTCTCTTATTTTATTTCAAATAATTGAAGATAGGTACAATTGATTGAAGATAGGTCCAATTGATTGAAGAAAGAAAGGTCAAATTCATTGAAGAAAGAAAGGTCAAATTCATTGAACATATATAGGTCTAATCTAATCAATTCTTAATTAATCATTTGTAGATTGATGCACTTAATTGAATATATGCTAGTTTGGCGTTCCATGGAGTATTTCACTGGATACAGCTTTCAACAGACATGTAATAAACCCCTTTATCCAAGCATAAACTGGACGGGGTATAATATCATTGTGTTGGTCCAGCGGTTATTACTTTTATTTCTTCTGGTCAATTAAAAAAAAATCCAAATCTTATCTCCACCTTAGTCTTCCATACTGTCAATAAAAAACTTTCCCAATCTGCATAATTTTGGGAGTCGAGAGACTTTTTTTATCAAAGTTAGCTTTAAAACTTTGCTGTATGAAAAAATAAAGTATGATGAGTTACAACGACTCCTCCACTATGCCAATTTTGTTTAATTTCTCCTAATTTCATAATATATGTAAACAAAATCAGTATCAAAACTATTTCAAGATAAACATGTCATATTAGCTAATTTAATGCTGCTTCTAATCTCACTAGTTTTCCTATAGAATATTGGGGGTTTTTTTTCAAAATCAGTATGTTCCATGTACATTCCTTTCGTTAACGAATTCCTTATCTGTATTGTAGCTAATTCGTAACTTTAATATGGTCATAGTGTTTTGTATTAATGGTTTGCTTGTTGTATTGTTTGCAGTGAAATTAAATACTTTTCAAGTCCAAGGAAACAAGCGCTTGCCCATTTTAAAGATGACACGGGGTTGTCCACAATCGAGGGACATTTCGGATAGGAGAATTATACGTAAATGCATGTGTCCAACATTCAACATAAATTTAATACTATCACTTCCCCGTCGTATACAGCTGGTCCCGATTTGTCCGCCATCTAGTGCTGGGTATCTTAAAAGGGAGATAACAAGCATGGATAATGTTCCAGTATCACAATTCAGGGACCCTTGTATCGAGTCCATTCTCCGTCAAAATTGTTCCAGTCAACTTCCGGTACCAAACATCGTACACTACGTGTGGTATAGTTTACATGAAATGAAGTTCGAACATTTCCTCAGCATTTACAGTGCGTACACCATTCAGAATCCATGTTTAATACTCGTACATGGAGACTTCCTACCTAAGGGAGACTACTGGCGAATGCTTGTGAGACTTGTTCCAAACATGATTTTTCTTCAACAAACGCCACCAAAGACCATGTCAGGGAAAGTTATTCATTTTATTGAACATAAATCGGATATTACTCGAATCACAGTTCTGAAAGGTAAGTATTATTGTTATGTTCTTACACTTGTTGTGATTGACAATGATGATTCGGTTCTCGTTTGAGGATTAGATGTTTACTTCGATAAGACCAATATTTACATAAAGGGTGTCGTCGATGAAGACGTTTCCTCTTTCGGAACACCAAGTCATAGTCTTGTGTACATTTACAAGGGTCTGCGCTCAATGTAAATCGTTCCTTTTTTATACATCCCAAATAGTTTTATCAATTTTGAGTTAGAATTATTGTTTTGTTGACGCTCCTGTACTGTTATTTGTTTTTACCATTTGGTTGAGGTTACTAAATAGTTTTATTATACTGTTAATATAAACACATCGTTAATTACGAGACGCAATACCATTTAGCACCATATTTTGTACATTTCAACGTTGTTGCCGGCTCGTCAGGTAAGGCGTCGCTATTATATGGCTCAATAGTCTAGTAGTAAAGAGATATTAATCATAAATTTGTCCTTTGATCCGATTGACATTTGAGTTTGTTCAGTTGACACCTTTTTGGATTCTGAACAAATGTACTTGATAATGCTATAACAAAATGTTAAGCAGTTAATAAATGTTAACTTTAACCTCGACCTTTGACCTTAAGGATTTGTCAGTTGACACGTTATTTGATTCTGACCAGCTTTACTCCGTAATGTCAACACAAATGTTAATCGTTAGAAATGAACATTTTTACATTAAAGCTGACTATGTAAATTAAAAAGCTTTCTTGTTGATATTAAAAAAATAAACATGTGTTCGTGTTTTACAAGTAAAGCATATACATGACCATAACAAATGCTCGCGTGTTACCCTACGTTTTCATTACAAGCGCTTTAGTGGCAAGGCGTTGTGAGGTTTATTACAGGTAATATTAGGAGCGAGTACATATTCTGATCGGAACTTTTCACTCTGCTTCTTAATGTTTAATCAACATGTCGATGTCCATTACATTTCTTTTACTTTGCTTTGACACACGATTTACGACGATATCTGAGAGAGTGACCATATTCACGTAGCTTCAACTTCAAGGTAGGTGTGTGTTGGTCATTTCAGTTTCGTAAATCCAATGTCAGTTCTGTTGTTCCCGCAGGTGTGTTGCACTTCGCTCGTCCAGTGTTTGTGTAAGGACCGGTTTGAAAAGCTGGTTTCCCTTTTATACCAAGGAAGGCAGATTCTCGGTTCCAAGCAAGGCAAAAACTAAAATGTCTGCCATTTCTTAGTAACCTGTTAGGGGACATCTCATACACTTTCTGAAAATTTTACTTTGCCGTATTTTGTTCTTAATCTCAACAAGAAAGTTTTTAACTTGCATTGTCAGCTTTAAACTTTTAGGTCATTTTTCATGATAGTTGGGTGGCAGACGCTGCTGGTGGATGCTTTAGTCCCCGAGGTTTGCTGGAGCCTCCATTGCCAAAGTTAATCTCATTTGAGTAGTGACACGGTTTATTTTCGTAGTACATGATTTGAAACTTTACAGAACTTGTTGTTTAATTTTATTTCATAATTCATAAATTTAAGGGGTTTCATGCACTTGACCCTCTGCTTCTACCATAGTTTAGAAATTTTGGATTCCCATCTTTTGGCCCCTAGCATCACTGAAGAGTCATAGGAGGACGAAACAGTTTATTTTATTTTTTTTGACATACTGGTTATAAAACTATATTTTAAGCCGACCAACCTGAAAAATTATCCAGCTATATAGTAAGACATTTATGCAAGGGTGATCACTTTGTAAACGTTCGGAACAATATTCCTTTGTCTTCTATCAATATTGTGCAAAAGAAAAAAAGATGAACAACCTGCTTACAATAGGGAACCATATCTCCACACAAATCCATTCCATATTATTATGTTGGGGTCTTTATTCTAACTTGAATACTAAGACTTGGTTCTAATTATTGAAAACATATGCATTCTTCGACAAGTATATCTCAGTTCTAAAATGGATAATATCTACTTAAAAGTATTTAATTTGAACAACGGTTATGTCATCTTGAGAAATAAATTCTATATAATGGGAAAAAAAACTAAATGTCTTGTATATCTTTAATTCGACAAAAATCATGTACGTATATATTGCTTTTGCTACAACTCTATTTTCGAAGTAATTTCCTATTCCTTTATATTTTTCAGAGTATGGTGGAATATACCTGGATTTTGATTCTATTCAACTGTCAAGCTTAGACCCGCTAAGACGATATTCTTATACAATGAGTCCCGAAGATGGCAAAACCTTGTTTAGCGGTATACTTTTAGGCGAAAAGAATGCATCGTTCCTTCATGCGTGGTTGAAAAGATATGACGAAAATTATTATCCCGATGTTTGGGGATATAACGCCCTAGTCGTTCCTTTTGAATTGTCCGAGAAACACCCAGAAATGATACATATAGAACGGGATACGTTGGTGAATCCTACATATGGCAACCGTCACCAAATCTACGAGACGAATGTTGATTGGTCAAAAAGTTATACAATGCATTTGTACATTCGAGACTTTAAGCCTACCTATGACATTATATCATTTAGGACCATGAACAACACCCTTGGCGCTGTGGCAAGATATGTGTTGTTTGGTCACAAGGAACTCTGTTTTAATTAAATTGTATTAGACATTTCTCATTTTGAGGTAGACCGAGGGCAGAGCACGGAGACGGAGACCTATAACGTTCACTATAGGGGTCATCTCAAAACATATTTTATTATCTGGGTATTGTATAAAGAACTCGTACACCTTGGACGAAGTACGGGTAAATAGCACAGGTAATATACTATGAAAACACCTATCGGTACAGGACATTTAGACTATCGGCAAGTGCCGCACAAATGTCAGCTTTTGTAGATATATACCATCTTGGATTCCGCCAAGTACTTACAATGACATGATAAATTTTCGTTTTACGTATAAAATGTTCTACACAAACACGGTGTCTATTCATGATCGCCCAATTGCGAAGTATTTGTTTCGTACATTGCTGGGTGCTTGTCGTATCTGCTGATTGCAAAATGGATAATCGGGTGGTCATGTGGTGCAGTGAATAGCGCACTTGCCTTTCACCAAGGGTGCGCCGGGTTTGATTCCCCCACCGGACGTAAAAAGGTTTGGGTCACCTGCCCGATTAAGTGGGTTTTCCCTGGGTACTCCGGTTTCCTCCCACAATATGACCCCTCGTGCGCTAACATCCGGGCGAACAAGAGTGATTAATATAAGTTCGATAACTTGTTTCATAATTGTTGTAAAATAAATGAAGTTTATACTATATTATATTCAAAATATCTCATTAATATACATACAAGCTGTCAAATACCGATGATCGAAATTTCGACATGCACCGAGGATAGTTTTTACAAACTCCAGCTTTTTAATATGATTGAAATATTATGGATTAAATGCATACATTGCTAACTTTTAAATAGTAATGTTTGACTCGGATTTCCCCCAAATTAATTTGGACACTGAAGAATATTTACAGTATCGTTCAAATGCTGTTGAAAAGATCTCATTTCCAGAGGGATTGAAATATATTACATATAAAAACACTCTCCATATTAAAGGCCGAATATACGTAACTTCAGGAATATTTTCGTGATTCCGAAAAAAAATCCAGTTGATAACCATGCAAAAATAAGCCTAAAACGAAGTAAACCTGAGCGGTAACTAACAAGAAACTCTTTACAGAAAAATCCAAAGAATTGAAAATAATTCAGGTGGGGCCCACTTCAACAACAAGCCGAAGTTAGAAGACAGTTCAAAATGGACGCTTGTTTACAAATACTGAGTTTCAACTGCTGCTTTACCGGTAACTGCATACGAATTCATCTTGAATATTGCTGATATCAGTTAATCTTAACTAAATCTATAAATATAATGAGTTATTAGGCTTGATATCCGCTTCAAGTTTTGCCGAAAGTGACGTATATTGGGCCTTTAAATGGTATGTTTATAATATAGCTAAGGGGAGTCTCTGACATATTTACTTGGGAGTTATAGCGCTACAATAACTTCAGTACCTCAGTGATTATTTCCAACTATGCTTTCCATTGTTGACGTGACGCTATTGAATTGGTGCTGTCACGTTACGTCATACACTAGAGTTATACAGATAATTCGGAGTAATGTACGTATCGCTTTATTTTAACCACAGAAACTTTTATTCGATTCCGCTACTCACGGTCCATAAATCCATTGATAATATAATACAAATGCATGTGAACATTTCTGTACGCGTGGATCGTTTGTTGGGATTTCGAGCCACTGAGTGTGTGCGGATTTTAAGGTTCATGACCAGACTTTCAGTAAATATTATTTTGTATTGAAATAGTTTGTACAAACACCAGGGTGTTTACGAGAGTAGCTATGGTTTTACCTATGTTTCTTTTGAAAATGGAACACTCTTGTATTCACAAATGCCTACCAACTCTTCCTAATAAACCAAATTGTTGGTTTGTTTACAGAGAGAATAAGTAAAACCTTCAAAAAAATCTATCTCAAAACAGGTAACAGGTACAAAATTATACCTTTCTATGAATAACCATATGACATTTACAGAGGTACTCCTATGCTTGAATTCCAAAAAAACATTTTAGATTTTGACTTTCAGGGTTGCAAACTCACCTACCCTATGTAACAACAGACCACTTGAGAGGGTAGGTACATGTGTCAATGATTTTTTGGTATTTATAATCAATACTCAGGTAAAATATTGATAGCAGTACCTTTCAGACAAATGGATAATCAACTTGTTTTATTTTTATCATGATGCTAGTTCCACAAATGGCTCTGGATTTTTTTTGAAAGGAAATAAATTTTGCCATTGGATTTGCTAATATTGGGCAATGTATAGGTGAATTACACAGATAGTTTGTCCTTGGATTGTAAAGTGCAAGGTAACCTGGGGTCCAATGCAGGTACTGTATACATTTTCATTGGAATCTTACATAACAACGTGTTTTAGTTTCGTTAAATACCCTATGTAGTACCTCCCCAGCAAAACCTGTTTGGAAGCCAGTATGGTATCTGCGGTCAAGCATTACAGTCTTACAATATGATTCACCGAGAGTGTTGTCTTAGTAGCCCTGGGCTTATACAGCCAGGTGAGATTACCGTAGTTGCTTCGAAAAAAGCCCTGGGTTTAGAGGTAAAATAAATCTGAACTGAGATTTTATGTCAGAAGTGTGGTCATGTACCTTAAGCACGTGCAGCAGATATAGAAAAAAATGCTTTTGAGACAACCCCTGATTTCCTGTCTCGGTGTACGTCTCCACACTCCTTGCTAGGTCTACCTCAAAATGAGAAATTCCTATTACTCAAAGAAAGGAAGTTAATTTTTACTTATTTAGTAAGTAATAAAACAAAAACCAACTTAAAAGCCCTACCAAATAGTACAGACTCTATGTAATTCTAACATGCTAAGCATAGGGATTTCAAGGATATCAATTCAAGCTCGACTACTATATTAAAAAAGGGAATTAGTCTGAAAATTGGAAGATGTTCAAAGAGGCACCACGGTAAAACTATGTTTTTTATGCTGATTTAGAATTTATGTATATATTAATTTAACTATTATCCTGTGAAAAATTAATGAGTGATTTACGCTGAAATAGGTTTTCAAAAACGTTAATTGATAATTAAAAAAGGGAATCACTATTTGTTGATCAACGATTTGGACATGTATTTTTTTTTATTTGTAATATTCCGTTTAATATTCCAGTAAATCGGCATTATTGAATTATAATGCTGAAGAAAAGACCTTTTGACATACAAGATAAAACTATCGGGGACGGGGTCTTTGGTTTACGTTGTAAAACGCCGGTATATGTGCGACTGAGGTTAAAGTGTATACGGCTTCAATTTGGACAAACTGAATAAATTTATGTCATCATGCGCGGTAGAAATTGCTTTTCATACCTAATTTATAAAATACGGAAGGTACAATTATTATCGGGTTGGGATTCCGGTATTGAATTTGATACCAATAAAAATATATGCATAACCGGAGACATCAATGAAGAAAAAAATCCTTAAACATGTATGTCCCATGCCTGCAGTTGTGTTGAAAATGTCAACGAACCCTTTACATTTACAAAAAGAAGAAAAATAGTAAAATGAAAACAGAACTATCATATTATATTCAAATGGATTAAGTATCGGACAATTATATAAGTATCGCGACAAGTTCCAAATTTTATATTTACATGTATTCTACATGTTTAGTTTGTGGTGCGTCATATGAGTGTACGGACTTCCGTGATATATAATTGTATGTGTTAACGTATGCTGACGCTGAAAGTTGGATATATTTTAGATGAATATATAGATGCATGTAGTATGAAAAAAATTCTTCAAGACATAAAGTTGTAAAAATAAAAGAGAATAATTTCATGTTATTTTTGTACTTTTCAATGCATGCACACGTTTTATGAAATCATTCTAAATGAGGATTCGTGAATCTATTTTTTTACAGAAATTAAGGTTTGTCCCATGGTTGTCATCGTCGGAAACACATATGACACTGCATTTAGACGTAAGAGTGCATGGTTGTATATGTATATCCCGTACCCATTTGTACCGGTCTCAGTCAGGTACTGGTGTCGATAAATGATGCAGAGATGCCAACATATATTTCTTCATATGAATATCGTGTGTAATTAACGTCTGTGAATGTGATTCAATAAATTTATACACGGGCTTTGTCTCCGTTTCATCAGCGGACGTATACATTACGCGTCCCCTCTCGGGCCCCTTTGTCAAATTGACCGACAACACTGTCACTTGACGCGTGATCATATCTAGATCTACTCCCTCCAATACCACACCCTCCGATAGAAAACCACAACACCAAATAATAATTTCATCATTTATTGTTATGGACCGCATAATCGCCGACAGTATTTTACAACACAAACCCCACTCATATCTCGCTTATACCCGTACAGACTCTGTAAATCCACGTCAATATTGACGTATTCAAACAATGTATATGACATAATCTAATTTAAACACAAAAATGTAAAGTTATAAAAATTAAAAAAAAACATGTGAACTGTCAATGCGACTATCACTGAATGACCCGACAGTCACATACCGCACCACCAGCACGTGCGACACCCGACTTCAACGCCCCCTATCAGAAGGTATGACACTGAAGGGGGAAAAAAATTGGCTTATTCTGTTCCATCAAACTCCGAATATTATATTTTTTATCTGGCTTTCCCTAAGAATGCAATTTTGCAAGTAGCTAATAAAGATATTTTGAGTGGATTTTGAATATTTGAATTACAGGAAAATGTAACTGGTAGTGAAGACAGCATGTACATTCAAGAACTTCATTGTAGACTTCCCCGGGATGCCCCTTTAAGACATGGTGTTTTAATTGTACTATATATATCTTTTGTATGTGCTATTAAAATAATGAAAAAAATTTTTTTTTAGATGGTTTTCATATTGATATTGTCCTAGTTTACTGTCCCAATATGCTGATGACACTTCACTTATTTTAGATGGAAGCGAGAAAACCCTTCAAAAATCCATTAATAATTTACAAAATATGTCGATTAAAAAAAATGTCTCTAAAGCGCAGGCTATTTTTATAGATAATGAAAATACAGTGATGAGGTTTTCTCGCCTGAATTGAATCTACAGTGGGGAAATAAAACATATATATACTTGTACTTAAGAGTTATCGGTAACCAACACCGTACAGCTTAAGTGATAAAAACTGAGTACATTTAAAGTTACATACTAATTCGAGGTTCTTATATTCCGCTTTATCACAAACTATAGGTCGTCTCAAAGCGGTTCACAAATTAGCATCCGTGTTATAGGGCTTAGCAAGTTTGGCTGGCTGGTTGCTATCGTTCTCAACTCCCTGGGGAACATACATCCGGTGCTGTCATTTCAGCGCTCACAGATAGCATTCTACAATTTCTAGCACAGCCTAACTACGTACTCATTTACACCTGAGTAGACTGGAACAAGCAGAGTTAAATTTCTTGCTCAAGTATTCAACACAGGTGCCGTGGCTGGGACTCGAACCACGAGCACGGCGTCCTACCACATACAATTTATCAGAACTGGGAAAGACGAATTATAATTCCAATAGGTAGAATGCATATCATATATTTATTTCTCAGCTTAATCAACTCTGAATCTGAGGCTTCCAAAAGAAAAGAGTTATAAACACAAAACTGCATTGATCTAGTGAAAAATTAAAAAAAAAAATAACTTTATAATTGAGATTTATCAAGCCCAAGGAAATAATTTGACGGAAAGTGGGGTTAAAATGTTACATAAGAATTCCTTCATCGAATCTCTGAAGCTACAATGATTATGGAGAGTTTTACGAATCCCTGAAATTAGCAATTTATTCTTAGAACTTTAGAGGATGATTATATTATGGCTAGCCTCGAGACTGATTTTGTTTAAATGTCACAATACCAATAAGATACGTAAGCTGAGGTACACACCAAGCTTACATATAGTTTCGATCGAGCGCATGGGCTTGCTGACGAAGTCCACATGCCCAATGATATCAGTACCCAGGGAAAGGTCCATTTTTGTGCAAAGTACTTGCTCTTTTATATTTCACGTGCACAGACATCATTTCACCGCCTCCATAGCCACCGTTATATGATTTGTATTACGTCATCTTTCATGATAGGGGTGACTGACTCTTGGTGGATTTTTTAGTCCCCGAGATGTACTGGAGACTCCATGGCCATAGTTTTCTCATTTGAGTAGTGGCACGGTGCATAATATACACATATCCGTAGTACAAGTCTTTTTTTTATAAATTCATTAGTTAAAGGAGTTTTACGCACCTTACCCTTCTGCTTTTACATTAGTTTAGAAATTTTGGATTCCCACCGTTTGACCCTTAGAATCACTGAAGAGTCCGAGGAGGATGAAACAGCTGTATCTATTACTAAATTCAAAAGGTGCAGCATATGTGTGTGTCATCGTTCATTAAAATATTCTGAGTATCTACTTAAAAACAAATCAGAGAGTATCGAAGCTTTATGGAAACCATAACCTGAAATCAAATAAACTAATGGCAAAATATGGACAAGGAATTTACACGGAGGCCCTTGAAAAAGAGAATAAGACCAGTTATTCTGGAAGAGAAGCCATCTTCTGTTCATCGAAGACACATGCCATGTAAATCAAGGTTCCATCCAAGAAGGCATACTAATGAGCATATTTAAAACCATCCACTTTCATTGGATACCAAAACTACACAAGGATTTTTAATAGTAACGTTCAAGCGCTTGCTCTGTTACATTTAATTACTCAGGCAAGGCATTATCAAAATTTCTTACTACCATTCTTAGTACCATTGAATTAGGGTTTCAAAAACCACAATTTTATTGTGACACTGCATAGATAGTCCAGAAGTGAAATTAACGGGATGTGGATTTTGAAAACTTCGAAATCTTGAGCATCCCCTCCTAGAAAAGTTTCTTCAAAGAAAACGTTTTATATTTCCACCCTGTTCACTACCATATATACGTTAAACAATACTGAAAGAACGACTTTGATCTCTCGTTATGAGAGGGTTGTCTTAGTATATGGTAGTGAGCTATCTTGGAACATTTATTCCGAAAAACACAACAAAAACAAGTGCTAATTGTAATGGGGTACCATTACAGATGTCCCCCAAACTAACCCTTTGGTCGGAACTGATGAGCCCAATGAACTCACAATGGAAATATAGCTGACACCCCATATATCAATTGTAGAATTCATTATATATATTGACATAGCAATAACTCAGGGTCCCTAATGAAATATAGGAAACGGAGGTTACGACAATGTCCGTGGTGTCCTACTACAGTTATATATAAAATTCATTGAAATCGGACAATATATAAATTTCGACCAATCAGAAGCCAGGAAATAGCGGCCATGTTGACGAATCACGAAACGGAGGTTACGACAATGTCCGTGGTGTCCTACTACAGTTATATATAAAATTTCATTGAAATCGGACAATATATAAATTTCGAC
The DNA here is from genome assembly GCA_947623455.1 of Mimachlamys varia. NCBI lineage: Eukaryota > Metazoa > Mollusca > Bivalvia > Pectinida > Pectinidae > Mimachlamys > Mimachlamys varia. Next base: position 8,121,226 of record OX392531.1, read on the forward strand.
CAATCAGAAGCCAGGAAATAGCGGCCATGTTGATGAATCACGAAACGGAGGTTACGACAATGTTGTTGGTGTAATACTACACATATTTATTAAATTTCATTGAAATCGGACAATATATAAATTTCGACCAATCAGAAGCCAGGAAATAGCGGCCATGTTGACGAATCATGAAACGGATGTGTCGACGACAATGTTGTTGGTGTAATACTACACATATATATTAAATTTCATTGAAATCGGACAATATATAAATTTCGACCAATCAGAGGCCTCCATTTTCGTTTCGGTGGCAACCAAACTTTACGAAAATGTTACCATGTTATTCAGCATCCCTTAAAACATTGAAAGATTGTTATAACTAATTGACAACCACTAGAGGGATATTTCTCATATTTATTTAATGTAGGTTCCCCTTGGTCCCTAGTTGTGCCCTTTTGATTTTGTAACTGATCAGAAAAACAAAATGGCTAAAACAACAGCCATCTTGGATTTTGACATTCAAAGATTGTTATCACTATTTCTTAAAGGCCCAATAAACGTAACTTTCGGTAAAACTTGAAGCGAAAATCAAGCCTAATAACTTATTATATTTATAGATTTAGTTAAGATTAACTGATATCAGCAATATCCAAGATGAGTTCTTATGCGGTTACCGGTACAGTAGCAGTGGAAACTTCGTATTTGTAAACACGCGTCCATTTTGAACTGTCTTCTAACTTCGGTTTGTTGTTGAAGTGGGCCCCACCTGAATTATTTTTAATTCTTTTGATTTTTCTGTCAAGAGTTTCTTCTTAGTTACCGCTTAGTTACCGCTCATGTTTTTTCAGAATCACGAAAAAACTCCTGAAGTTACGTATATTGGGCCTTTAAAGAATATGTAGTTTCCCTTTCGTGAAAAAAACAAATTGTCTGACGGACCGCCATCGTGAATTTTTACATTTAAACTTTGTAATAGCTTTTTTTGAGAGGTAGGTACATGTATAAATGGATCTTTCTCTAATTTCATGTGTAGGTTCCTCTTGATCCTTTTAGTTGTGATATTTTGTTTTTCAGGCCGATCACGATAAGGAAAAACAAAATGGCCGACCAACGGCCATCTTGGAATTTTAGCTCACAGACTACACCAGACTGTACCATCTTTCAATGAAGTATGCCTTTTCTTAAAAATTAAAAAGTGAAAAGATCCCGCTTTTTGAAAACAAATGAAGATTGTCTATGGTTGGCACCAAGATATTTCTGTGATCTTTTGTTTAATGTTCTTACAGAAATATTATGCCTACTATACATACATCCATTTTCATTTGTAACAGGAAAGACAATAGTGTGCTACCACCAGGGATCGGGGTTCGACCCCCTAGCTCCTAGTCGGACGCCCTACCTCTGAGCTAAAGGGAAATTCCCTTAAGCTCGAAGCTAAAAGACGACCTTAATCCTACGTACAATTAAAATATGCCACACTAACCCCCAACCCCTCCTTAACAGAAAACGTTTAAAAACGTTAAAAATTAAGGGCATAGTTATTGGAATCGTCACATCCACCAAGAAAGTTCTTGAATAAGAGTCCAATGCATTTTCTTCAATATATAAGAAGCTATAATCTTACGCAACACATATGTGATGGGTTCCATTACTTGGTATTGTTTTACATGCTCATAACACAGCAATTCGATAACACATTTGGTCTGATTTAAACACTTTTGTACTGGAGACGTTTCACATTTTGATAGCTGTCAGGTAAGCCAAAGGTTGCCCACAAAACGCCCTCCGCTCCCGCACATACAGTCCAAGGCCTGTCTTCATCAGTGTGTAGCACTTGCAGGCAATGTCCATCACCGCTCAAGAGATGGATGTGTTTGCTGGCATAGTCAGCAACCACAAGGAATCCTTGACTGTCGTAAGTAACATCCCGTGGAAGAAATAGAGACCTTCTGTAATGCCGAGTGGCTCCATATCTGTACAACTCATGAAGCTGTCTGTCCAGCACTATGACTAAACAGTTTCCCTCACCACCATGTCCTTCATCATCTTTATCAACCACAGCGACATTACCACTGACATGGCATTGTGTTATTCTCCATGGTGAACGCACCAGCGGTTTCCTGAATTTATAGGTTTTGGTTGCGATACCGGGCTTCCCTCTTGTTGTGTACTCAGTTATTCTGTGTTTTGTTCCTACAAGGATGTGTTCATCTCTTGTAATACACAGACTTTGGGGTTCGTCTTTGGTTTGGAATCTATAGATCAGTTCATCTGATACCATCTCCATGACACTTTTACCGGACGAAGAACATGCCCAGAGGTTGTTTGTAGTGGGAGATGAACTTATATCATCGATTACGATAGGATTTCGTATCTCCTGTTGTACCTCTCCTTGACTGTTGAGGTGAATCACATTGATATAATCACTAATCCACAACTCGCTTCTTCTGAGACACATAGTTTTGATCTTAAATGGAGATTGCCATTCTGATTTAATCTTAGCTCGGGCAAGTATGGTCCCTGCTGGGTCTTGATCCGTACCGGGGCTGCCTTTCTTGGACTGTTTTTGCACGGAAGATAGTGGAATAGGTTCGGCTGATATTTCACCAGGTTTGTCAGGGGCAGTACATGTCTGACTTTGGAACTGTCCAGGCAGAACAAGAGAACATTTTCTGTATTTGACATTGGACACAATTCCTGTCTCTGACATGGGACACAATTCCTCTATTTGACATGGGACACAATTTCTGTATTTTACATGGGATACAATTCCTGTATTTAACATGGGACACAATTCCTGTATTTGACATGGGACACAATTCCTGTATTTGACATGGGACACAATTCCTATATTTGACATGGGACACAATTCCTGTATTTGACATGGGACACAATTCCTGTATTTGACATGGGACACAATTCCTGTATTTGACATGGGACACAATTCCTGTCTTTGACATAGGACACAATTCCTGTATTTGACATGGGACATAATTCCTGTCTTTGAATAGGACACAATTCCTGTATTTGACATGGGACATAATTCCTGTCGTTGACATCGGACACTATTCCTGTCGTTGACATGGGACACAATTCCTGTCGTTGACATCGGACACAATTCCTGTATTTGACATAGGACACAATTCCTGTATTTGACATGGGACACAATTCCTGTATTTGACATGGGACACAATTCCTGTATTTGACATGGGACACAATTCCTGTCGTTGACATGGGACACAATTCCTGTATTTGACATGGGACACAATTCCTGTCGTTGACATGGGACACAATTCCTGTATTTGACATAGGACACAATTCCTGTATTTGACATGGGACATTATTCCTGTCTTTGACATAGGACACAATTCCTGTATTTGACATGGGACACAATTCCTGTATTTGACATGGGACACAATTCCTGTATTTGACATGGGACACAATTCCTGTCGTTGACATGGGACACAATTCCTGTATTTGACATGGGACACAATTCCTGTATTTGACATGGGACACAATTCCTGTATTTGACATGGGACACAATTCCTGTATTTGACATGGGACACAATTCCTGTATTTGACATGGGACACAATTCCTGTATTTGACATGGGACACAATTCCTGTATTTGACATGGGACACAATTCCTGTATTTGACATGGGACACAATTCCTGTCGTTGACATGGGACACTATTCCTGTATTTGACATGGGACACAATTCCTGTATTTGACATTGGACACAATTCCTGTATTTGACATGTGACACAATTCCTGTATTTGACATGGGACACAATTCCTGTATTTGACATGGGACATAATTCCTGTATTTGACATGGGACACAATTCCTGTATTTGACATGGGACACAATTCCTGTATTTGACATGGGACACAATTCCTGTATTTGACATGGGACACAATTCCTGTATTTGACATGGGACACAATTCCTGTATTTGACATGGGACACAATTCCTGTATTTGATATGGGACACAATTCCTGTATTTGACATGGGACACAATTCCTGTATTTGACATGGGACACAATTCCTGTCTTTGACATAGGACACAATTCCTGTATTTGACATGGGACATAATTCCTGTCTTTGAATAGGACACAATTCCTGTATTTGACATGGGACACAATTCCTGTCTTTGAATAGGACACAATTCCTGTATTTGACATGGGACATAATTCCTGTCGTTGACATCGGACACTATTCCTGTCGTTGACATGGGACACAATTCCTGTCGTTGACATCGGACACAATTCCTGTATTTGACATAGGACACAATTCCTGTATTTGACATGGGACACAATTCCTGTATTTGACATGGGACACAATTCCTGTATTTGACATGGGACACAATTCCTGTCGTTGACATGGGACACAATTCCTGTATTTGACATGGGACACAATTCCTGTATTTGACATGGAGCACAATTCCTGTATTTGACATGGGACACAATTCCTGTATTTGACATGGGACATAATTCCTGTATTTGACATGGGACACAATTCCTGTATTTGACATGGGACACAATTCCTGTATTTGACATGGGACACAATTCCTGTATTTGACATGTGACACAATTCCTGTATTTGACATGGGACACAATTCCTGTATTTGACATGGAACACAATTCCTGTCTTTGACATGGGACACAATTCCTGTATTTCACATGGGACACAATTCCTGTATTTGACATGGGACACAATTCCTGTATTTCACATGGGACACAATTCCTGTATTTGACATGGGACACAATTCCTGTATTTGACATGGGACACAATTTCTGTATTTCACATGGGACACAATTTCTGTATTTGACATGGGACACAATTTCTGTATTTGACATGGGACACAGTTCCTGTCTTTGACATGGGACACAGTTCCTGTATTTGACATGGGACACAATTCCTGTATTTGACATGGGACACAATTCCTGTATTTGACATGGGACACAATTCCTGTATTTGACATGGGACACAATTCCTGTATTTGACATGGGACACAATTCCTGTATTTGACATGGGACACAATTCCTGTATTTGACATGTGACACAATTCCTGTATTTGACATGGGACACAATTCCTGTATTTGACATGGGACATAATTCCTGTATTTGACATGGGACACAATTCCTGTATTTGACATGGGACACAATTCCTGTATTTGACATGGGACACAATTCCTGTATTTGACATGGGACACAATTCCTGTATTTGACATGGAACACAATTCCTGTATTTGACATGGGACACAATTCCTCTATTTCACATGGGACACAATTCCTGTATTTGACATGGGACACAATTCCTGTATTTCACATGGGACACAATTCCTGTATTTGACATGGGACACAATTCCTGTATTTGACATGGGACACAGCTTCTGTATTTCACATGGGACACAATTTCTGTATTTGACATGGGACACAGTTCCTGTATTTGACATGGGACACAGTTCCTGTATTTGACATGGGACACAATTCCTGTATTTGACATGGGACACAATTCCTGTATTTGACATGGGACACAATTCCTGTATTTGACATGTGACACAATTCCTGTATTTGACATGGGACACAATTCCTGTATTTGACATGGGACACAATTCCTGTATTTGACATGGAACACAATTCCTGTATTTGACATGGGACACAATTCCTGTATTTGACATGGGACATAATTCCTGTATTTGACATGGGACACAATTCCTGTATTTGACATGGGACACAATTCCTGTATTTGACATGGGACACAATTCCTGTATTTGACATGGGACACAATTCCTGTATTTGACATGGGACACAATTCCTGTATTTGACATGGAACACAATTCCTGTATTTGACATGGGACACAATTCCTGTATTTCACATGGGACACAATTCCTGTATTTGACATGGGACACAATTCCTGTATTTGACATGGGACACAATTCCTGTATTTGACATGGGACACAATTCCTGTATTTGACATGGGACACAATTTCTGTATTTCACATGGGACACAATTTCTGTATTTGACATGGGACACAATTTCTGTATTTGACATGGGACACAGTTCCTGTATTTGACATGGGACACAGTTCCTGTATTTGACATGGGACACAATTCCTGTATTTGACATGGGACACAATTCCTGTATTTGACATGTGACACAATTCCTGTCGTTGACATGGGACACAACAAATGTGCCGTATGAAATAAATAGTGTTACACACCGCCATAGAACGTATTTGTGTTGACGTTGAGTTGGCCCTAAGGGCGTTGTTTAGTGAACTCGGTACTGATCAAATGCCGAAACATGCACAACACACAAAGGTTGTTGTACAATATACATATGTCAAACCATATAAGGACCTGGAAAAAGTACACTCTTTTTTTGTATATTGTAACGAATGTGTAAGATTTATTTTGGCATATACAGTACTAACTTTAAGAATTTTGACTGCCTTCCCCCATCAAAGTCTATAAAATGTTGATGTATACATTTTTGATGTATAAAGGTCCTATTCTATAATTTCAACAAGAATTCACAAATTATATTAGATATATTATTAATGAAATATTCCAATTATGTGCCTCCTTAAAATTCGCAGATTTGCGAGTTTATATGTCATATATGAGAAATTTTGAATTATTACCTGAATTGATTATAATCACTTGGCCCTATTCTCTGCTTTTCTGTTTTTTAAGTATTATTCAAATATTGTTTTATTCATACTCGTATCAATTTAATTTCGTATATTAAATTTATTTCACCAAATATATGTGTATTATTTTGTTATCTATTAACAACAAGAAGTTTGCTGACCTAGTCACTATGTGTTGTATATAAACAACAAGAAGTTTGCTGACCTTGTGGATCGTATATGCCTGCTAAACTTGAGATTTGAGACACAACAGAGTCTCCTACATCAGCTTCTTGCCTCGATCTTTGCTTGAACTATGACCAACACGGGCAGCTTACTGCTAAGCTGTATGAATAACGTGACGATTTCGATTTTCCGATCGTGAGCTTTCCCGTTCTTGGTAGTAACATCCCTGCTTCTCTATCCTATTGTGTTTTCATGTCGCAGTTGATTCGTTATTCCAGGGCTTGCTCTGAATATCGAGATTTTCTTCATATATGCCAGCTGCTGACGAACAGACGTACAGCACAGGGATTCGAGAGATGCAGGTTGATGAAGAATATGGGTTTAAGTTTAAGGTCGCCATCTTGATGTCATCAATATGAAAATGGACATTTTTGAAATGCGAGCAAATGCAAGCATTTATTGTTATTGGTCGGTTCTGTGTCCTCTTTCCGGTATATGTGCAAAAACTCACTGAGCATATATAATACCGGAAATGAAGGTAAGTGCTGCCTAGCTAACGTTTCGAGCAAAATTTACTTTTTTGCACTCATGCCATCAGAAATAGAATATCGTACAATGTAAATAAATACTCCGTACCAAATATCTACTTATTGTGAATGTAAAAAATTAAACATACCCTATATATCTAAAAGTCCGGTCGAACATGCTAGGTCAGAGCAAGCTGAAGCGGTATATATTATCAGCGCTTGTATGGGTTACGATTGTTTAGCGCCTCGGTGAAAGCTAGGGGCGATAACTCTTACCTTCCGGAATCTTAGAAGCATGAATTTGACGTCTGAATTTTGTACTCTTTTTTGTTGGATGAAACGCTTGGTAATACTTAAATGACAGCTACTCGGTTCGTCTAGGGACTCATTTTATTGATATCAGGTATGGCTAAAACGAATGCTGGCAAATAAACACTTTTTAAATAATGAAAAAATAACGTAATTTTCATACCAGTCATGAGGACGACGGTCAAAACGGAACAACGAAACCGAATTTCTATTAGATACTGCACGAACATTTCTGGCTACTTTGGATATCGCCAATATGATAAAAATTGATAGAAATTACCACATTTTGGGGGAAATTGGTAGCATTATGTAGACAAAAACATATTGCCATAAAGATCAATAAACGAAGATATTCATTGAAATTTGATTTCAAGTGTTTACAGCATACATACAACAGGAATGTTGATAGGAAGTTACTCGTTTCTTGCATTCCACGAGCATGAATTTCAGTGTTCAATTCCAGCTGCGAAGCCATCATAATGTAAAATTACGTGTAAGTTTTTTAGCATTATTATTTATAGACATGTAAATAAATTTATTGAATCAGTTGAAATATCAGCATTATTATTTAAAGGTCACATTCTATGCAACAATGAATTACTTAAGAATCAAATGCTCAAAAAAGAGTCATGTCAGTGCTGATTACAATTATTTCACAGGAATCAGACCTTTTTTATTTGTGAGATAATAATTCCAAAACACGACATTTAGATATATTTACAATGAATCATTTTACACTGGCTACATTCAGGGGCTTGAGGTTTTATATTTGAAAAAAAAAATTAAATTTAAAACAAAATCTACTACTATATTCATCGTCATTAACACCCTTTCCCTATAAGCGCCCCTATCCCTTTTACGAATGTATTGAAATTGTTTTGGTGCCCCTACTAATCATGAAAAAGCTTAATGTGTCCATATTATAGTTCAGTATACCTGCTCTGTGCATGTTTACTGAACAAAACCACAAATATCGGTAATACACCATATTGTCCGAAACTGATGACAATAATATCGCACATCATACTACCCATTCTCAGGCAAAAACATTGTATTAATGACTTTATAGAAACACCTTTTTTGTTCATACATGTATCTTCTTTTTTTTTATCCTATTAAGTACTCCATTTGAAATCAATTTTTATGTGCTCTGTGCGCTATTTACGGCGAATACTTAAGTGAAATCTTCAGGAGGTGCGAGCACTCCATGTCTTCCAGACATATTTCTAGTTTAATTTGCTTATTGGTGTCCTTGCTTGATGTTGATGACAATGGTCACCTGGTTCTCATTTTGAGGATTGACGTTTGCTTGGATGTGACCAAGATTTGCATGGCGGGTGTCGTCGATGAAGCAGAAGACGCTTACTCTTTCGAAACACCTGGTCTTATTCTCTTCTTCTTTTACGAGGGTCTCCATGTAAATCTTTCCTTTGTTCATATTTGGCCTATGTTTTAATAGAATTTGAGTTCGGATTGTGAGTTTTGAAACTTTGGTATTCCCTGATGTTTTTTGGTATGTCAAACTTGAATTATTTCAATTAATAATAACAATAACTATCATGATTTTGTTTTTAACAATTGCTACAAACACGCTCATCACAGACACAAATATAATTAGTTTGTTCCAGAATGACCAGTTTCACGTTAGACAGAAATGGCATTTGGTATAAATAGCGTTTTTCGCTTTTTGAAGAAATTGATGTTTTAACTTGTCTAGTCAGAGAAATCTATTTCCCTAGTTTCCCTAGCTAGGACACATTTAAGAACGATGAAATATAAGCTTCTTTTGAACACAAACAGTAATTAAAAACGTTTTTCTCAAGCTTTCGAAAACGCCTATTCGAGTTTTGAACAAAGATTGCGGTTACGCGCAGGGTGATGTATATGTTACTTATCAAAGCCAACCACAAATTTACAAACACTTCATAATTAATAAATCAAGGCGGATACCATGTCCATACTACCAACACTTCTCAAGGCCTTCTTCAACCATTAACATAGGAACAATGTAAATCTTACCGTAAGAAAATAATTATGGTTTACAAAACACGGTAAATTAAACATTGGATTTCAACTTAAATTGTTTTCACTTTCACTTTCATTCAATATAAACTTTATTTCATGCCAACAGTATATAAACAACATTATAGACAGAGAATATGCAGGAATAGGATCTGGAAACAAGTTTTTAAAAAAAAAAACTTATATTAACCCGTTTCCATTAGTAAATGATTAACTAAACATTAATGGATGATTTATGTTATTAAACATACACAGACGTATCTGTGAGAAGAGACGACAGTGTAATAGATAATGCTCATTGGTTTCATTTGATTCCATACAGGGACATATAGGACTATCAATAAGATTTCTTCGGTGAAGGTAAAATTTAAGAGAACTACACTCCATTCTTAGTCTAGCGTGGAGAATCTGACCTATTCTGCTACCAGCAAAGTAGTACATTGGAACTTTGTGAGTAAGCTTATGTAGATATGACTTCAGCTTAAAAATAGAAAGATTATTTTTAACACAGTCTGGCAAGGAGTTCCATATACTGATAACTGATGGCAAAAAGGATTTAGTGAAAAAAGTCGTTTGGCATGATGGTATACGAAAATTGTTTCCCATGCGAGTATCATGATTGTGGCAGTCACGATTACGTTGGGGAAGAATATTTTGTAGATATTGGGGCGCTAAACAATGAACTATTTTGTGAAAAAGTATAAGCTTATGCTGTTTTCTTCTTTCCTCAAGTGGAAGCCAACCTGTTTCGGTATATAATCTTACTCTACTTGTTAGTCTAGTGCCGCCAGTCACTATGCGTGCGGCTTCTAGTTGCAAATAAATCAGATTGGGATTTGGGAAGACCGTCCCACAATATATCACCATACTCTAATATGGGTCTTATAAGAGTGAAATACATAGTTTGAAGACTATATCTATCTAAGGAAAATTTAAATTTACGTATAATATTATTTTTAGAGGAAATCTTAGAAATTTTATAATCGATGTGCTCATTCCAGTATCCATTCCCTGAAAGAAAAATTCCTAAGTGCTTGTGCGAAGTAACCTCAGATATGTCAGTACTGTTCATAGTTAAGGGAGGATGAAAAAGTTTAATGATTTTTCTACTGACGAGAAGGGTTTCTGTCTTAGAAGGGTTAAAGTTTACCAACCACCTTTGCGACCATTTGTGGATTTTGTCGAGATCTTTAATAAGAATTTCTGCACTTACTCTAGGAATATCCACAGTGACATAGAGAGAGGTGTCGTCGGCAAATATCTTTATCGTAGCTTGAATGTCTTTAATGATATCATTTATGTAAATCAGAAATAGAAGGGGTCCGAGAATCGAGCCCTGTAGAACTCCAGCTTTAACATTTAACCAATTAGAATTTTTACCATTGATGACAATTCTCTGTTTACGATCAGATAGATAATTTTCAAACCAAGTTAATCAAGAATTGCGAATCCCAAAGCTGGACAGTTTAGAAAGAAGACCTTTATGCCAAACACGGTCAAAAGCTTTACTAATATCACAGAAGACCATACGAATTTCCTTACCGTTATCTAATGCTAAATAGATGTCGTGAATGATCGCAAGAAGTTGATTAGTTGGTGAGTCACCATGCCTAAATCCAGATTGGTGTGGGGAAAGAAGTGAATGGGTGTGTAAGAAATTGTAGACATATTTGAAAACGCATCTTTCCATTAATTTACCGATAACAGATAGCAGTGAAATGGGTCTGTAGTTAGTTAATAAAGACTTGTTATCTTTTGTGTGTACAGGGGTAACATTAGCAGTTTTCCATTCATTTGGAAAAACTCCGTATCTAATTTCATTTGTTACAGTTGCCATGGTGTCTATTCAACAACACAGGAGAGTTCCGAAAGTTCGAACCAGCATTAACAAACACTCTTTAAAGGCCCAATATACGTAACTTTCGGCAAAACTTGAAGCGAAAATCAAGCCTAATAACTTTTTATATTTATAGATTTAGTTAAGATTAACTGATATCAGTAATATTCAAGATGAATTATTTCGCGGTTACCTGTACAGCAGCAGTTGAAACACGCTATTTGTAAACACTCGTCCATTTTGAACCGTCTTCTACCTTCGGTTTGTTGTTGAAGTGGGCCCCACCTGAATTATTTTCAATTCTTTGGATTTTTTTTTCAAGAGATTTTTGTTAGTAACCGCTCGGGTTTACTTCGTTTTAGGCTTATTTTTGCATGGTTATCAACTGGATTTTTTTTTCAGAATTTTTCAGAATCAGGAAAATTCCCTTAAGTTACGTATATTGGGCCTTTAATTGGCTGTCGCACGCTTTTCCCGAATATTATAAGACTCTTTTATATCCGTATATGTAGGATAGGGATATTCCACCCGAGGGGTCACAAAATGTGGTGAAACCCGAGGCTTGCCGAGGGTTTTACCACATTTTGGGATCCCGAGGGTGGAATATCCCTATCCTACATACACACATAATGAAAGAGTCTTTTTCTCTCATATCAACTACCTAAATAAGCTCAAAAACCATGAAAATATGTTTAAACAGGCTACCATTTTGAAATTTCAACTTTTTCCTTGAGCTTTTTCGACGAAAACGAATTAGACAGCGAGTTTAAGCATATCCTATATTTGCAAACGAAGTTTGCGCAGAAAAATTAATCTCCTCTTTCTGGTGTTTTTGGTTAAAATTTTGTGAAAGGTTTTAATTTTATCACGCCGTCGTTTTCTCTTTTCGGCATCAGAGTTTACCGTATTCGTGACGTCACGTCATTGTGGAGCCATTGTGACGTCACGTCGCGTGAAATGCCATGTAAGATTATAAGACTCTTTCATATGCGTGTGTGTAGGATAGGGATATTCCACCCGAGGGGTCACAAAATGTGGTGAAACCCGAGGCTTGCCGAGGGTTTTACCACATTTTGGGATCCCGAGGGTGGAATATCCCTATCCTACATACACACATAATGAAAGAGTCTTTTTCTCTCATATCAACTACCCGAATAAACTCAAAAACCATGAAAATATGTTTAAATAGGCTACCATTTTGAAATTTCAACTTTTTCCTTGAGCTTTTTCGACGAAAACGAATTAGACAGCGAGTTTAAGCATATCCTATATTTGCAAACAACGTTTGCGCAGAAAAATTAATCTCCTCTTCCTAGTGTTTATGGTTACAATTTTGTGAAAGGTTTTAATTTTATCACGCCGTCGTTTTCTCTTTCCGGCAGCAGAGTTTACCGTATTCGTGACGTCACGTCATTGTTGAGCCATTGTGACGTCACGTCGCGTGAAATGCTATGTAAGAAAGATTTTTCTTACATAGCTTTCTTACATGGGCAAACTCTATCCAACATGGCGAGATATGAGAGAAAGATTTTTCTTACATAGCTTTCTTACATGGGCAATCTCTATCCAACATGGCGGGATATGAGAGAAAAGGACTTAAGTTTTTTATAATAAACAAACGTCAATTGATATCTGGCAATGTAATATACGAGAAAATGGTGCGCTGTGAGAAATTCCGGGCCCGTGTTATTGCTGTACATATTTGTTGTCACGTGACCCATTCAAAGGAGCGGTGACTGCGTCCTGCAGTAAAGGCTGGTCCCGATCATCCATGTGTTGGGACAAAATATATATTACATTTATATGTAGAGATTTACTCGAGAAATAAGCCGTTTCGTGGAGATGATTATTTTTCCTCAGTTTTATTTGTATAGTACAGCATAAGCCCCCATGCAAAAACTTGCTGTAAGAAACATTATAGGAACAGTGTAAAAGTTGCTGTAAGAAACATCATAGGAACATTGTAAAACTTTCTGTAAGAAAAAAACATAGGAACAGTGTCAAAGTTACTGTAAGAATCATCATAAGAACAATGTTATACTAGCGGGACTCGAACTTACTACTTCTACAACATATAAATCTAGATCCCTTTCATTTATTTAGCATTTTTTACGGGCGGCAGTGTTACAATATCAGGCATTATGCTGTTACAATATCAGGCATTATGCTGTTACAATATCAGGCATTATGCTGTTACAATATCAGGCATTATGCTGTTACAATATCAGGCATTATGCTGTTACAATATCAGACATTATGCTGTTACAATATCAGGCATTATGCTGTTACAATATCAGGTATTATGCTGTTACAATATCAGGCATTATGCTGTTACAATATCAGGCATTATGCTGTTACAATATCGGGTATTATGCTGTTACAATATCAGGCATTATGCTGTTACAATATCAGGTATTATGCTGGTACAATATCAGACATTATGCTGTTACAATATCAGGTATTATGCTGGTACAATATCAGGTATTATGCTGTTACAATATCAGGTATTATGCTGTTACAATATCAGGCATTATGCTGTTACAATATCAGGCATTATGCTGGTACAATATCAGGCATTATGCTGTTACAATATCAGGCATTATGCTGTTACAATATCAGGCATTATGCTGTTACAATATCAGGTATTATGCTGTTACAATATCAGGCATTATGCTGGTACAATATCAGGCATTATGCTGTTACAATATCAGGCATTATGCTGTTACAATATCAGGCATTATGCTGTTACAATATCAGGCATTATGCTGTTACAATATCAGGTATTATGCTGGTACAATATCAGGCATTATGCTGTTACAATATCAGGTATTATGCTGTTACAATATCAGGCATTATGCTGTTACAATATCAGGCATTATGCTGGTACAATATCAGGCATTATGCTGTTACAATATCAGGTATTATGCTGTTACAATATCAGGCATTATGCTGTTACAATATCAGGCATTATGCTGGTACAATATCAGGTATTATGCTGGTACAATATCAGGCATTATGCTGTTACAATATCAGGTATTATGCTGTTACAATATCAGGTATTATGCTGTTACAATATCAGGCATTATGCTGTTACAATATCAGGCATTATGCTGGTACAATATCAGGCATTATGCTGGTACAATATCAGGCATTATGCTGTTACAATATCAGGTATTATGCTGGTACAATATCAGGCATTATGCTGTTACAATATCAGACATTATGCTGTTACAATATCAGGTATTATGCTGTTACAATATCAGGTATTATGCTGTTACAATATCAGGTATTATGCTGTTACAATATCAGGCATTATGCTGTTACAATATCAGACATTATGCTGTTACAATATCAGGTATTATGCTGTTACAATATCAGGCATTATGCTGTTACAATATCAGGTATTATGCTGTTACAATATCAGGCATTATGCTGTTACAATATCAGGTATTATGCTGTTACAATATCAGGCATTATGCTGTTACAATATCAGGCATTATGCTGTTACAATATCAGGCATTATGCTGTTACTTAGCTTTATTGATCTTGTTATTTTCTTTAACTGGGCTTCACTCCTTTCACTATAGACACTTTATTTCTTAAAGTGTATTACAAAACTTTACAATTAAAACTTTAAACATGTATTTATTGCCATGTAAATGCGGAGAATATTTAAACACAATGGTATACAAATCAGTTGTTTGTTATCACAGTATGCCCTTCATTGCTATAGTTAACCCTTCACCCTTATATTACATTACATAAACTCTACCATGAAGGACCCACACAACTAAATGATTTACTATATGTTATAACCAAACATTTTAGCTAATACCTTTACTATATACGTAACTTCAGGGAAGTTTTCGTGATTCTGAAAAATTCTGAAAAAAAAATCCAGTTGATAATCATGTAAAAATAAGTCAACCTGAGCGGTAACTAACAAGAAACTATTGACAAAAAAATCCAACGAATTCAGGTGGGGCCCACTTCAACAACAAACTGAAGGTAGAAGACGGTTCAAAATGGACGCGTGTTTACAAATAGCGTGTTTCAACTGCTGCTGTACCGGTAACCGCGAAGAATTCATCTTGAATATTGCTGACATCAGTTAATCTTAACTAAATCTATAGATATAATAAGTTATTAGGCTTGATTTTCGCTTCAAGTTTTTCTGAAAGTTACGTATGTTGGGCCTTTAACGTTGTTTAAATGCTGAGAGGTAAATTTCAAAATATCAAACTAAGTTTAATAAGAGGCCCAACGGGTCTGAATCGTTCACATGCTTTTAAACTTATACGATGTTCATGCCATCTTTAAAATAGACTAGAAGAAAGTTATAAGCAAAATATCAGTGTCTGATTCAAAAGAATCTATAAATATATTTTGATATATTGATGACACTTTGAATGTCAAATAAGGACATTGAATTTATAAAACTTTGATCCCATCATGCTTACGGCTTAATATCAGAACGCTGGGCATTTGACCGCTATGACCTTGCCCTTCGGGCAAGGTAGCCAATACATGATCAGAAACTAAAGGAGGATATCTGAAGATAAGAGAAACAACTCATTATAGAACAGTTTAATCAATATGTCATTAAAGAAAAACTATTTCATTTTATATGAATAAATTGGTTTGAGATTTTAAGACATGTGACTGTTGTGACTTTGAAAGTAGGTCAAGGTCATTTATTTTGATAGCCCTTTATCGAACTAACAAACTAACAACACAAGGATTAGAGAGATGCGGGTTTTCAAGTTTGCACATTAGTGTGTTTACTTTTTGTGATTGACAATGATACTCGGTTCACAGTTTGAGAACTTGATGTTCACTTGGATGTGACAAAGATTTACATGGCGGGTGTCGTCGATGAAGCAGAAGAGGTTTCGTCTTCCGGAACACATGGCCTTATTCTCTTGTATTTTTACAAGGGTGTCTTTGTAAATCTTTCCTTTGTTCATAATTTTGACCCTAGTTTAATCGATTTTGAGCTCGGAGTATGATTTTATTCTCTCATTTATATTCCAAACAAGCTACAGGCACAATATCATCAGTGTATGCCTGTTGGTTATTAAGAAGCCGTTTTAAGTACAATCTTGACGACAAACGAAATGGTAAAATCGTTCCAGTGGTAAGTAAATAGTAAAAGTAATATTACAAGCGAACACAAATGTGTGTGTTAATAACATGGAATTGTGTCTTTGTTTTTTAATAGCACACAGTTATGTAAATCTACAAATCAATTTGACATTGAGTAAAGGGATTTTTGTATGCTGCAGTTGCTCATTGCTCCAGTCAGGAAATTGTTACAATCTAAATAAATTGTTAAAATAATGTACCGTATATAAATTAACAAACAACAAGAAAAATAGGTAACAGTTAGATACACACAATTTATTAACTGTAATGTATAACATAAACAGTGTTGTTGTAATAACATATCAACAAATATCAGCATATACATGAGTGTAACATAAACACTGTTGTTGTAATAACATATCAACAAATATCAGCATATACATGAGTGTAACATAAACAATGTTGTTGTAATAACATATCAACAAATATCAGCATATACATGTTTATACATTTAACAAAAGCTTATATTCCTATATAGAAAATTACCGGTAAGTAAATTTGCCCATGTTAAATATTTGCATTTTTAACTAGTTACATAGACCCAAACGCAAATTGGATGGGCCGTAATTTTCTTATTGTAACGTCACACTTAGGAAAATTACATAACGTCATTAACTTATGCATGGAAGTCAAAATGACAGCGTCTTGCATGTCAGTGATTTATAAAAACTGACATATTATACAAATAAAAGTCACATTTTTTTTATAATATGATAAACAAGATAATTCAACGAATTACAGTCCCCCACCGGGTTGTTATCTCGAGATCCAATAGCAATGAGTGTGAATCTCGAGATGCAATAAGGTCATGTATTTTCTTCAATGTATTGAAAGGTGAAGATGTAGTTTACAGAGACCCGCTTCTATACAGGAACCATCCCATTCTCACTAAATACATGTACACTGTAGGTATACTCTATAAATGATCTCTATATAAAGGACACAAGTCTATGAAGGACACCTTTAGTTTTTCTATTGGGTATCCTTTATAGACAGGTTTTACTGCAATAGACATGAAATTGTAATAATAATAACAAGATGTTGTTTGTTATGCTTACATTGAATTCAACAGTACTGTATATTGATTAAATGGTGATCTGAGAAGAACACAGGTTTGTTTGTCACTGGGAATAATATAGGTCACTGTGACCCGGTTTTGTTACGCGACACACCGCCTTCCCATAGAGAACTATACTACCAAGTACAAAGTTATAATCCTTAATAGTGTAGGAGATAGAGCCCGGACAAGCTTTTACTTAAATGTAGGTCAGAGGTCAAAATATAGCAAAATAAAGGTCACAGTGACCCAGTTTTGGTACGTGACACACCGCCTTCCCACAGGGAACTATACTACCAAGTATAAAGTTCGAATCCTTAATAGTGTAGGAGATAGAACCTGGACAAATTGTTCTTTCTTTAATGTAGGTCAGAGGTCAAAATATAGGTCACAGTGACCCGGTTTTGGTACGCGACACACCGCCTTCCCACGGGGAACCATACTACCAAGTATTAAGTTCTAGTCCTTTATAGTGTAGGAGATAGAGCCCGGACAAACTTTTATTTAATGTAGGTCAGAGGTCAAAATATAGCAAAATAAAGGTCACAGTGACCCGGTTTTTGTACGCGACACACCGCCTTCCCACAAGGAACCATACTACCAAGTATTAAGTTCTAGTCCTTTATAGTGTAGGAGATAGAGCCCGGACAAACTTTTACTTTAATGTAGGTCAGAGGTCAAAATATAGCAAAATAAAGGTCACAGTGACCCAGTTTTGGTACGCGACACACCGCCTTCCCACAGGGAACTATACTACCAAGTATAAAGTTCTAATCCTTAATAGTGTAGGAGATAGAACCTGAATAAATTTTTCTTTCTTTAATGTAGGTCAGAGGTCAAAATATAGGTCACAGTGACCCAGTTTTGGTACGCGACACACCGCCTTCCCACGGGGAACCATACTACCAAGTATTAAGTTCTAGTGCTTTATAGTGTAGGAGATAGAGCCCGGACAAGCTTTTTCTTTAATGTAGGTCAGAGGTCAAAATATAGGTCACAGTGACCCGGTTTTTGTACGCGACACACCGCCTTCCCACAAGGAACCATACTACCAAGTATTTAGTTCTAGTCCTTTATAGTGTAGGAGATAGAGCCCGGACAAACTTTTACTTTAATGTAGGTTAGAGGTCAAAATATAGCAAAATAAAGGTCACAGTGACCCGGTTTTGGTACATGACACACCGCCTTCCCACAAGGAACCATACTACCAAGTATTAAGTTCTAGTCCTTTATAGTGTAGGAGATAGAGTCCGGACAAACTTTTACTTTAATGTAGGTCAGAGGTAAAAAAAATAGCAAAATATAGGTCACATTGACCCAGTTTTTGTACGCGACACACTGCCTTCCCATAGAGAACAATACCACTAAGTATTAAAGGCCCAATATACGTAACTTTCGGCAAAACTTGAAGCGAATATCTAGCCTAATAACTTATTAAATTTATAGATTTAACTAAGATTAACTGATATCAGCAATATTCAAGATGAATTCTTTCGCAGTTACCAGTACAGCAGCAGTTGAAACACGCT
This sequence comes from Mimachlamys varia, assembly GCA_947623455.1. Lineage (NCBI taxonomy): Eukaryota > Metazoa > Mollusca > Bivalvia > Pectinida > Pectinidae > Mimachlamys > Mimachlamys varia. The sequence continues at coordinate 8,140,454 of OX392531.1, forward strand.
ATTTGTAAACACAGGTCTAATTTGAACTGTCTTGTACCTTCGGTTTGTTGTTGAAGTGGGCCCCACCTGAATTATTTTTCAATTCTTTGGATTTTTTTCTCCAGAGTTTCTTGTTAGTTACAGCTCAGGTTTACTTAGTTTTAGGCTTATTTTTGCATGGTTATCAACTGGATTTTTTTTCAGAATTTTTCAGAATCACGAACAATTTCCTGAAGTTACGTATATTGGGCCTTTAACGGGTACACACAATAAATACTACTTACCAATAAGCCACGTCGTAATAGCATGCAAAGTTTACATAGATGTAGGCTAGCCGAATTTCTTTAGAATAAGTGACTATCTTTATCTATAAACTACATAGTTGCTTCGCATTAGGTTTCAAACAGATAGACTGGCAATTTACCCATATCGATGTGAGTTAACTGATTTTATCTGCAAAAAACTGATAAGAAAGTTCAAGATGACGTAATGGAAATTTACATTGGAATTCTTTTGCAACACAACAGCCAATTAGGACATCTGTAAAAAGATCACCAGATATAAATGCAGTCCGGGTTTGACACCGATAACTGAAAATGCACACATGATACATGTACCCCGAAATATGCATGCACATATAAATAAGCCACTCAAGTAATTTTGAAATCAGTAGCATATTAAATCAACACTATCAAATCCTTTTATGTTGTTTCGATAAAATGTCATAGAAAATTAAATTTATGTAATTACTTTTATAAAAAGAACATTTTGAGAAGTTGAAATAACGTTTTTAATTTTAAATTGAGAAATTGTATGGAGTATATATTGACAAACAGTTGAAAGTTTGAAAACGTTTTAAAATTATCTGCCTTGACACGGAATAATATTGTAAATAAATTTACCAAACACAACTTCCGAAACTAACATGTTATTTATTAAAATTAATATTATTTACTTAAAAGCAGTGCCAAATGGTATTCCTAGGATGATAGGACAAATACATCGTGGTGTAGTAGCCCGCCTATCGCCAGAATGTGCAAAAAAAAAATGTCGTTCGGCCGATATTTCCAAAACGTCTTAGCCATTAAAAGAAACATATGTGTCCTCATTCACAGGGACCTGATAATTTGTTACAGCTAGTTTTGGACCTAAAATATGGTGTTTAGAGTAATTTTACACATTTGGGTAAGCTTTTATGGCCATTGAGGGGGCATTTTTATCGAAAATTGATCTTAACCCCGCAAATGTGTAAAATTACGCTAAACACCCTATTATAGGTCCAAAACTAGCTGTAACAAATTCTCAGGTCCCTGTGTCCTCATTCCATGGATCATACACAGGTTGCGATAGGTCGACGTAACACGTTGGCCAAAGTCCAACCCGCCTATATGAGATACCCGTGCAGATTATACCACGTAGTAATCAAAACACATATTACCGATAAGTTGGGCCTAATATTGTGTATACAAACATTATTGCTGGGTTTAATGATAACATAGGCACACATAGTGAAAATCGAGGGTTTTGATACGGTAACATTTAAACGTTAGTGCAAATGCAAAATTTATTATGTTTCGTACCGTTCACATGCCCCTGTATTTGCCATCAGCTGGCCATGGTATGCACCTTTTTCGGTCATAAGGCTTTTCACATTTCATCATCGTTACAAATAGCATCCATCTTAAAAACAGTCAATTTGATAAATTTCACCCTTTTAAGGAAATCGACGAACTTTCATGTAGATATATTTCTTAGTCTGTTGATTCAAGCGGACGTTTCGACGTCAGCCATTATTGTATGATTTATTACAGGTATGGTTTTTTTTAGTAATTTTACACTTTGAGGGTTAAAGATAAATTTTCGTTAAAATGCCCCCCCCCCCCCCAATAAAGGATAGCAAACATTCAATATAAAAAAATTGACATCATCTTGCTTTCTTATATCACATTTCTTCAAGTTCAAGATCTTCTCATCGTCTATCTTCCAACTCCTCTGGAGTTTCACCGCCTACCTGGCTGATTTCGGAGAACCATACTTCCTCAAGCGTCTGAACTCGTCATACAGTTAAAAGAATAACATAGTATATGTCTTCCTCAAAGACACGTCACTGTGCACAATGGTCCAGCCTGCCTGAATTACCCAACATTAAAGAAGTAGGAATAAGGACTGGTTAAAGCTAGCACAGTTGTCATTGGTAACAAAACCCACGGCAAACAATCAAATTGATATTCCTCGATTACGACGACCTATTCTGATATATTAATAGAATAAATATGTAATATTCACTGACATATAATGTATAATTGTCAAGTTAATTCGTAAAGAAAAATATGCAGGCTGTAAGGCACAGTAAATCATGCAAGAAATTCAGTTGTCATCGTATATTAAAAAAAACACCTGGTAAAGTTTCTAATTTAAACCATTAGGCTTAGCGGTTAACATGATATAAACATACAAATGCTTACACAGCTTTAAGAGAAATGTCATTCTTACCTGCAGACAGTTGTAGTAGATCAATGGACGATTTAGCTCGATCTGAACTCTAGCTGTTTCATAAGATGTATGTCATTGTTAGCTCATACGCGGAAGGATAATAACATGGGCAAATTTGATTGAGGCGTATATGTATAGATAACAGTTACACTGTTCCCGACGGCACCACGAGCGCTTGTGTACATAAGATCTGTTACAAATCCTCACATTTTGGGATCATCGACAAGAAAGAGACAAATTGTATGTCATTCATTTTATTATATTTACATTCTGTGTTGCCTTTGCCTATATAACATTACTAAACCAAATTGTAATATATGACACTGTATACTACAATTTGCAATCCACATCACATGACGTTATTTCTGACGCCATGTTGGACTATGTTATATCAAAGCTTTGCACTCCGCCTCAGATAGCATGTATGGTGGCTTTGAATCAATCGCTCAGGTGCCACTGATTTAAATCAGGTTATTGTGACGTCATTTCTGACGCCATGTTGGACTACGTTACGTCAACGCTTTGCACTCCGCCTCAGATAACATAAACAATGGCTTTGAGTCAATAGCTCAGATGATATTGATTTAAATCAGACTCTTCCAGTAAAGAAACACACATTGAAAAATGGAGAACGTTTACCGACTTAACCCCAAAGATATAGATACAGGCAAATTTCAAAATAACCGGAAATGTAAATATAAGCATTGATTTGTTACCAGATGTAGTATACAGTCGATATGAATACTGTATACTACATCTGGTAACAGTTTAATGCTTAAATATAGCACATGTACAGGCCATGATCATTTGACATATGATATTAAAAACTGAGGTGCAATATAAACGGTAATGAATTTTACATTCTGTGCTGCCTTCGCCTATATATATATAATATGTAAACCAAATTGTAGTATGGCACTCTATATTTACATTCTGTTTTGCCTTCGTCTATATATATCATTAGTAAACCCAATTAAAGTATATCACACTGTATACTACAATTTGCAATGCAGCATCACATAACGTTATTCTAACGCCATGTTGAACGACGTAATATCATGTATAAATGACTGTGAATCAATAGCTTAGATAACATTGATTTAAATCAGGCTCTTCTAGTAAATAAACACACGCGGTCAAGGGGATAACGTTTACACGATAAAAAAATATCGTTCTGGAAGTGTTTTACAAAACAAGCTTGACATTTTACAAAAGTATTGTAAAGATTGGTGCCACAAAGTAAACCTAAAAAAACAAAGGTGATAATATTTAATTCACCTGGCAAGCTCATCAGACATCCATTTTACTTCAATAATAACATGGTGGAATGTGTCCATCAGTATACAGATATCGGTATATTATTATCTGCCTCTGTGTGTGTTTCCTGTTGCCAGAGAGGACTGTAGTGTCAAAGCTTTGAAGGCATATTTCAAACTAAAACAAAATAAAAAGATTTTTTTTATCTTTTAACCCATCTGCTAAAATTTACGTATTTGATAACACCATCAACCCAGTTATGCTTTATGGTTCCGAGATATGGGGTTGCTTCAATAACACTACAACAAGATTCAAACGCAACCATGATGTTTCTCTTGGTGATATTTACAATAATTGGGACAGTGAATTGCTTCATGTGAAGTTTTGTAAATCTGTTTTGGGAGTTCGTGCTAAAAGTACAAACTTTGCTGTGCGGTCCAAACTTGGACGATTTCCTGTGCATTTCAGTATTATAATGAATATTATTATTTTAATGTATTTGTTTCAACTAGAAAACTTAGAAGAGTTAACATTATTTCCCTTGTTAAAGGGTTTCGCTAACAGCTTCAAATCACTTAGTAATAATCTTCACTTTGAATATACAGGAAAATGTGTTTGGAAAATCTATTTATTCATTCAAAATGTACATTAAGAACACTATATGGAAATGCTATACTGAAAATTGGCACTAAACAAAAGAAACCCTAAAGGCTGGAAAGTTAAATAGCTATCTTAAGCTGAAATGTAGTTTTGGGATATATAGAGCCTTACATTAGTAGTATACCCAACCAGCTTTCCATAAGACATATTAGCAAACTCCGTATTTCTGCGCACAAACTCATGGTAGAAGCAGGCCGTGGAATGAGGCGGTACATATCTGATGCGTGACTTACACTATGGGGGTTGGGCTTGAGAAGGCCAGCCCTATCATGGACTGCACATTTGGGCTCACCATCTCCGGTCATGGAAGATAATGTTGAACTTCATAATTGAACATCAATTATTAATTTTTGAAACTTATTTTCAAATTTAAAACATGTTTATGTACAATTTGACTGATCTAACAACGGATTCTGTTTTTACAAATCAATACGCAACGTCAATTGCGGTATTATATTTACATTTGCGCCGCAACCCACTATATGAAGATTACCAGCAAAAATGCCTTTCATAAAAGTATTAAAGCAATGGTTCTCGAGACGTAGCACGTGGTTTAATTATGACGTCATAGATCAAGCTTGTTCAATAAGAGTCTTGTCGCGCCGGATCGAATAACTTGGAGAACGCCCTTGCGTCAAACGCTCAAATGACTAATTATTATCATTGGCGCCAATTTTATTCAAGCTGGCCATGGGCTGTTCCGCCAAAGTCGTTAAAATGACGACATATATACAAACACAGGTAATAAACTATTAATTGGAAAAAAAATAAATGAAGTTGAGCAATTCTTCTATAGTAAAAATGTAAATATATGGATTGAAAGTCATTTTTTTAACTTTCATAGTGCTATGAAAGGTCAGCCGTTCCATCCATATTTAACATGAAGCCCGCTATGTGACGTCACATTTTTCTCGCCATTTCATAGAACTATGAAAGTTTTAAAAAAATGACTTTCAAATCATATATTTACATTTTTTCTATAGAATAATTGCTAAACTTCATTTATATTTTTTTACACTTAATACTTTATTACCTGCATTTGTATTTGTGTCGTCATTTAAACGACATTCGCGGAACAGCCCAGCTTGAATAAAATTGGCGCCAATGATAATAATTAGTCCCTGGAAATAGTTAACCAGGTTTTGTCCCAACACCAAACAATTGAAGGTAAGAGCATGACTTAACTGTTCTGTTCAATTCAAAGTCTAATAGTTTTGTTCTTATAATAGTTCTTTATCTCTAACATCTGCTTAAGTTTTTGCCATTTCATTATTTATTTTGACATTATTCACTGATGATGTACTCAACATTGAAAGTAAGTCAATGTCACTCATTTGGACAAACTTTGTAGCGCTTCATTCCAGCATGCTACATGTACACGCTAAATACCACCCTGTGCCTTTTAGTTATTAAGACGTCATTTGATGATAAAAAAACTTATATGACCCCTGTGACATTGAAAGAATGCCACGGTCACCCATTTGAACAAACATGGATGTAATTTTAAACCAGTATGCTACATGACTAATATCAGTACTCTGAGCCTTTCAGCTTTTGAACAAAGTCGTTTTTGCCTTTTAACAGATCTGAGACCTTGAACGTAGGAACTGTGCGTAGGAAAGGTATTTAGAAAAGAAGTACACTACTACTGGGGTGTGTTGTGTCCGAGATGGTAATTTTTCGGCTGTATTTTAATCCTATTTACAACAAAAAATAGTGTGACGAGTAAGACAAAGAGTTAAACAAAGCGTTACCTCATCAAATACAGTACATTATAGCCATATTGTGTACTTTTTAGACCTACATGATTTTTACCATCTCCTAACACTCTTAATGATTAAAGGCTCGCTAAATTAAAACAAGAGGCCCATAGGGCCTGTATCGCTCACCTGGATACATTGGTATCTAGGTAATCATGGTAAAAAATTTTTTTTCTTGCAGAGCCCCTCAGCCCCCTGGGTGGGGAGTCAGTCCCACCATTAGTACAATTTTGAATCCTGAGCACCTTGGGATGCTTCCTATCAAATAAGTCTGCTTTCCAATCAGTGTATCGCTTAAACCATGATTTAGCTAAATAACTCTGTATGGCTTCGCTCCGCAGCCCCCTGGGGGGTCAGTCCCACTATTAGTACAATTTTGAATCCTGAGCACCTAGGATTGCTTTCTACCAAATAAGGTTGATTTCCGATCAGTGGTTATGGAGAAGAAGTCGCTAATATCAATATAGCTACATAACTCTTTTTGGCCCCGCCCCTCAGCCCCCTGGGGTGTCAGTCCAACCATTAATACAATTTTGAATCCGGAGCACCTAGGGATGCTTCCTGCCAAATAAGGTTGGTTTCCAATCAGTGGTTATGGAGAGGAAGTCGCTAATATCAATATAGCTGAATAACTCTTTTTGGCCCGCCCCGCAGCCCCCTGGGGGGTCAGTCCCACTATTAGTACAATTTTGAATCCTGAGCACCTAGGGATGCTTTCTACCAAATAAGGTTGATTTCCGATCAGTGGTTATGGAGAAGAAGTCGCTAATATCAATATAGCTACATAACTCTTTTTGGCCCCGCCCCTCAGCCCCCTGTGGTGTCAGTCCAACCATTAATACAATTTTGAATCCGGAGCACCTAGGGATGCTTCCTGCCAAATAAGGCTGATTTCCAATCAGTGGTTATGGAGAAGAAGTTGCTTAAACCATGATATAGATAAATAACCCTTTTTGACCCAGCCCCTCAGCCCCCTAGGAGGTTAGTCCCACCATTAGTACAATTTTGAATCATGAGCACCTTGGGATGCATCCTGCCAAATAAGGTGTATTTCCAATCAGTGGTTATAGAGAAGAAGTCGCTAATATAAATATAGCTAAATAATTCTTTTTGGCCCCGCCCCTCAGCCCCCTGGGGGTCAGTCCCACTATTAGTACAATTTTGAATCCTGAGCACCTAGGAATGCTTCCTGCTAAATAAGGCTGAATTGCAATCAGTGGTTATGGAGAAAAAGTCACTTAAACCATGATATAGGTAAATAACCCTTTTTGGCCCCACCCTTGGCCCCCTAGGGGGTCAGTCAAACCATAAATACAATTTTGAATCTTGAGCACCTAAGGATACTTCCTACCAAATAAGGCTGATTTCCAACCAGTGGTTATGGAGAAGAAGTTGCTTAAACCATGATATAGATAAATAACCCTTTTCGGCCCCGCCCCTCAGCCCCCTAGGAGGTCAGTCCCACCATGAGTACAATTTGAATCCTGAGCACCTAGGGATGCTTCCTGTTAAATAAGGTTGATTTCCAATCAGTGGTTATGGAGAAGAAGTTGCTTAAACCAATAAAGCTAAATAACCCTTTTTGGCCCCGTTTTCAGCCCCCTAGGGGGTCAGTCCCACCATTAGTACAATTTTAAATCCTGGGCACCTAAGGATGCTTCCTGCCAAATTAGGTTGATTTCCTATCAGTAGTTATGGAGAAGAAGACGTTTAAACAATTCGTTAGGAATTTATGGAGTCAATACCATGCAGTAGTCAATATTAATTTTATAGATTTATTTCAGGGACAATATGTCTATATATTGTAAGATACATTTCTTAACAATAAATGTCAATCTTGTAAAAGTTTGGTTAGACTAGCCTTTTTCCTCAGGAGTAGTGATTATTTGTATCTATCGACTTCATGGTAACTTCAAATTAGGTTTAACACAGGTAGACTTGATATGCACCCTATCGATATGACAGTAAAGCGGCGCTATTGCAAAAAGTCTAATAATAATTGCACGGTGGCGTATTTGAAATTTACAGTGGAGTTCTTATCAACACAACAGCCAATACGACAGCTGTATAGTGATCACATGACATTACTTGAGTCTTTATCAGTCCAGGTTAATACCATAAATTATCATTGTATATAGCTCACCTATTTAAGCAACTCTGAAATGGGTCAAACACCAAACCCTCGCGACAGAATTGTTTGATATTTGGTAGTTCATTTGTAATACCAAACACGTTGGTAATTTATAGCAATTTTTTGTTTTCGGTTTTTAAGCAATTTACAACAACAAAAATCATGGCATTAATGAGCATTCTATCTTCAATAACCATTATCTACTTTTGTCTAAATGTATAGCAGTGTCGCAGTGTTAAACACTCTGTCATATTTGGTTTCAAAATAAAGCGAACATTTTGAGATACATTGTATATAAATAGATTTTCTACTTTAGATGACTTTAATTTTATATTTCATTTAGAATGATATATATAATTTGGACTTATATATTTTTTTTCAGAATAAGAATTCCTTCTCCGTCTAATAAATTGTATTATAACACATCAGGATTATAAAGTGTTTACGAGATAAAGCCTTCGTTAAAATGTCAGTCAATATGTCAGCGTTAAACAAACATATGAAAAGCTGTTCTTAAAAGATTCGGTCACAGGTGTTCCAAGCTGTTACTTCTGAGTCGTTTTAGAAATTAGTGTCAGGGTATATGTCCAATAACTTCAAAAGAAATGTTCTCACTAAGGCTGCAATTAAGGGGTCTAGTGACAACCTGTTACGTAACAATACCTCAGCAAACCTGAAATATAGTTGACAGGTCTCAACCAGTAATTAACCGGTCATGGCCAGTTCGGTAAGCAAACAGAGCTACTGACCATTACGCTAAATTAGGTCTGATTGGTTAATTGATGAAACTTCAGCCGAAGTAATTTGTTAAACGAAATTTGATTGGTTAAGGAAAGTTCCGATGATTCTTAACTTACTGTGTCCAGGTGGTTCTTGTTACTTTCGAACAAGACGCCACGAAATAAACATCTTTATTTGGACACAGAAATAAGAATCATCTTTGTTTGTTGAAGATCCCTATACTGCGTGACAACTGCTATTTTTATATGAGCTAATTCCCAAGCACACAGCACTGTCACAGCTTGGTGGAGTTTCCATGATGGTCCCGGATGCCTGGTAACAAACCTATCAACGATATACGGCACGGCTACCCGCTACGAAAATATGGACCAGAATTCTTGAGAAGCCCTGAGTACCTAAACACCGAACAGTCCCAGCCAGAGGAACAACACTCGGAAGACTCGGAGGACGAGATCAATCAACCAGAACCAGTATTAAAGAAAACAGGTATGGCGATCAACATTCACAAGGCTATTACACCGTTCGCTGGTGAGTCCAAGTGTCAGGAAGAAGCTGATGCGTTTATTGATCAATTTAAAAACTATGTTACATTTGCACAGACAGACAAAGCTCTCCAACCGAACTTATTTGCAATGTGCATTAAAAGTCAGTCGACGGCTAGTCAGTGGTTTCAGGAACTACCTGATCCCATTAAGAACGACATAGACCAGGTCTATACAAAGTTTAAAGAACGCTTCAATGTGCCTGAAAACATGACATGGATTCCATATCAGGAGCTCCATGGCATGGTTCAAGGTTACTTGCAACCTGTAACCCAGTATATAACCTCTGTAAGGTGTAAGGCAAGGCAAGCAAAGGTAGATGAAAAGCAAGTCTTTAATATTTTAATGGCAGGTCTTAAACCTGATATTAGAACTCCTGTCATCCAATCGGATCCTAAAACTCTAGAAGAATTCACAAGGGCTGCAGAGATCGCAGAAAGATCGCTTATGGTAAATAATAATAAAGATATAGCATCTGCACCATCTTCAGAAACATGTCAAAATGCAAAGCCGCAAGATCAAGGCCAATCTTCAGAGGTCCTTGACAAAATTCTCAGTGCTATTTCTGTGATGACGTCACAACTTCATAACAGTGTAAACGTGCTCTCAGAGAGTACATCGCAAGGTCGGTTCCAATCAGGGAATTACAGGGGTCAGTTTAACCATTCAGGTCACTCGGGCAATAGGCAAACTCACGCAAGGTCAAACAACTATTATCAACCAAGGTTTGCTTCTAGCTCTAGTAGTCAGAGTTCATTCGGCAATGCACAACAATCAAGCAGTGTTCGTTGCTGGAGTTGTGGTAACGACCATAAACAAAGAGATTGTGAAGTTTACAAACAAAAAAAGGAGTGCTTCGCATGTCATAAGAAAGGTCACTTAGCAAGAGTTTGTCAGAGAAATAAACACCAACAATAGGATTTTTCGCCTGACCAGGTTAAAGGGGTTTCCTTGTCTAGGCCGGATCAATGTGTTAGTCCTTGTTTTTCTACAGAACTGAACGACAATTTTGTAAATATTTCATTCAAGAATAGTGTAGCGGATTCAGTAACTGTTAGTGCTTTATTAGACACAGGGGCAAGTCTAACGTGTATTTCAAAATCCCTTTTCCAGAAGCTTGGTTTAAAGAAACCTTTAGAGCACTCAAACATTTCTCAAGTCTATGGCGTAGGTGGTAACACGCATAGAATTGACGGTTGTATAACTTTGAAATTTGAACTAGCTGGTGAGGAAGTAGAACACAAATTCTATGTTTTTCCTAAGTTACATCAACAGGTTATTTTAGGAATGGATTTTTTGACAAAGTACAAGGGAAGTATAGACGTAGGTGGGAAATCTCTTACTATTACTGTAGGTTCGAGTATATTGAGTTGTAAGACTAGTGCGCCAGGATGTATTGGGGTAGCTAGGTCTATTTGTGAAGTAACTGTCCCACCACAGTCGCAGGTACTTATTCCCGTTAAACTGTCTAGAATCCCCGAAGGGTCTGTTGCTTTATTAGAGCCTGTGAAAACTTAGAAAATAAGCTAAACCTAGCATGCGCCAAAGTTTTGGTTACTTGTAAAAAAGGTAAGTCGGTTTGCAGACTCCTTAATCCCACAAATGGTGAGCTCTGTATAAACGCAAATATGCCTTTAGGTAAACTATTTCCTGTAGATACCAACACAGTCTCTGAAATCAAAGATGAACCTCCAGGACAAGCTAATGCTACAGTATATGAGGTAAGTAAAGGAGTTGACACAGAAGACATAATTCAAGTAGCAAAAGAATTAGACATTCCCTTAGAGGATGCGAATCTTACAGAGGATCAAAAGAAACAGTTGTTTAACCTCATAGGTAAAAACAGGGATGTCTTTGCTACTAATTTACAAGAACTAGGATGTACAGACACACACTTTCATAAAATGGAAACCGGTGAGGCACTACCAAAAAGACAACGCTTTTACCGTCACTCCCCAGCTGTTAAAGCTGAGGTTGAGCGACAGGTAAGCGAGATGATGGACAACGATATCATAGAACATTCGGTCAGTGTATGGAATGCACCCGTTGTCATGGTAAAGAAACGTTCAGGTGAGTATAGGTTTACCGTGGATTATCGTACCTTAAACTCTGTCACCTCCCCCATAAGTTTTCCGCTGCCAAGACTCGAAGATGTGTTTGACAGTGTTGGGGAGGCCAAACCTACATTTTTCTCAGTGCTCGATTTGGCTTCAGGTTTTTGGCAAATTCCACTAGATGAGGAAACCAAGCACAAAAGTGCATTCGTAACTCACCATGGCGTGTTTCAGTTTAAGAGACTTCCTTTTGGTCTCATGAATGCACCAATGAGTTTTCAAATGGTGATGTCACAAGTGCTCAGGGGTCTTTTCTGGAAATACGTGTTGGTCTATGTGGATGACATACTGATTTTCAGCAAAGACTTCAACACGCACGTACAGCATCTGCAACAAGTTTTTGATCGCTTACGTGAGGCCAATCTGACTTTGAAACCACAAAAATGTCAATTTGCACTGAAAAAAGTGGAGTACTTGGGACATTTCCTGTCCAAAGATGGTACTGAAGTGAACCCTGCAACAACAGACAAGGTAAGAAACTTTCCAACGCCAAGAAAAGTTAAAGATATAAGAGCCTTTACTGGTCTTTGTAATTACTACCGGCGATTTATCAAAGACTTCGCTAAAGTAGCAAAACCCTTGAATGCGTTACTTAAGAAAGATACCAAATTTCACTGGTCTGACGAATGCGAACAAGCTTTTCAAAAACTTAAACTGGCGTTAGTATCTCCTCCCATTCTCGCATTTCCCCAGATGGATAAACCTTTCATTTTGGCCACTGATGCATCAGGTACTGCAATTGGTCATATCCTAGGTCAAAAAGATGACCAAGGAAGAGAAAGAGTTATAGCCTACGGAGGTAGGGCGCTACGAGGAAATGAACTCAATTGGGATGTGTCAGAAAGAGAATGTCTTGCTCTCGTTGAAGCCATAAAAGTATGCCATCCCTATCTTGCTAATAAACACTTCCAGGTTTACACAGACAATCTTACTGTCAAGTTTCTAAAGACAATCAAAGACAAGCAAGGTAGGTTAGCCAGATGGTCGTTGAAACTCCAAGGATACAATTTCTCAATTGAACATAAACCTGGGGTAACAAACCAAAACGCAGATGCTTTATCTCGTCGAGATTACGACACTGAAGATGAAAAGGGTAAGTCTCAATCGGTAAATGCTCTCACAGCATCATCCGACGTAGAAGTATTAGATGTCGACGACAACACAGATGAGATCTGCGTAATCCAATTCAAGACAGATACTACTTGTACACCAGACACGATACCCAGTGTCATGGAGGTAAGTGCACCTGAGCTAGACGATGCACCAGTTATCGATCTTGCAAAAATCCAACCAGGTAACACACCTAATGTAGACGAGATTCAGCGGCAAGAACTTATTCAGTCTCAACATGACGATATACATTTTAAGCCAATTTTGGACTATAAGGAAAAGGGCATCGTTCCTAAAAACAAAAGAGCTGCTAGACAGCTTGATGCTAAATCAAATTCTTATGAAGTTGGAAAAAATGGTGTATTGTATCACATTCTGAATCTCGCTGCAAAAGGTGTCCCAGGCATTTCAAGAATTGTCAGACGTGTCGCTGTCCCAAATGGCTTTCATAGAAATGTAATGGAATCATTTCATGATAGCCATGCCGGCGGTGCACATCTAGGTTTTGAAAAAACTTACGGTGCTATCAAACTTAGGTACTACTGGCCAAATATGTACGCTGAGATAGAGGACTATGTTCAGTCTTGTCAAGCGTGTCAGTTGGCTAAACGCAACTACCATGCTAGTAAAGTACCTTTAACACCGCTGCCGGTTGCAGGTAAATTTGAAAGATGGCACATGGACATCCTAGGACCACTGCCTACAAGTAAGGACAAGTATACCTACATATTGTTGGTCGTAGATAGCTTCACACAGTGGCCGGAAGCATTTTGTTTGCGTTCCCAAGAGGCTACTGAAGTTGCTAGAGTACTGTATACCAATATCATAGCACGATATGGGGCAATCCGCTATCTAGTATCAGACAGAGGTAAGAACTTCACTTCCAAACTGATAGCTGCTCTGTGCGAATTATTTGACATCGGGCGCAGCACTACTAGCTCCTATCATCCACAAACTAACAGTGTGGTTGAGCGTATGAACAGTACGCTAGCACAATGCTTACGAGCTTGTAGTGAAGGTGACCAGACCAACTGGCCGTCAAAAATTCCAGGTATCATGATGGCATTCAGAATGGCGCCTTCATCTTCTTCTGAGTACTCCCCATATTTCTTGGTACATGGCACCGAAATGAGGATGCCAATCGATGTTCAACTGATCCCAAAAGACAAGGTAGGCAAAAGTCATAGACAAGCTGTTCAGGAATACATCGACAATAAGACCATGACACACAAAATAGCCAAGGTAAACATAGAAAAAGCAAAGGAACGACAAAAGTAACACCACGACGCATCAGCCAAAGTCCCAGACTTTCAGGTAGGTGATGCAGTATTGTTGTCGGACCCACATGTCGCAAAAGGTGAGTCATCAAAACTTCATCTTAAATGGAAGGGTCCTTACATAATTGAACGCCTAGGTCCCAATTACACGTACAAACTACGTAAGGTAGACAGGGGACTTCCCCGAACACCAACTCTGCTTATAAAAACATGTTTACTTAGGTGGTTAGTTGTGATGATAGCGAGTTATAGTCTATAGCAGAAATGTTGTACAGGTATATACACAGGTAAATCAACTTCTGGTAACTAATCAGATACTCAATAATAATGATATTTGCAAACAAATAATGATAAATAGGTACTGCATAAAACAACTGCACATTTAGGAAAATCATTTTAATGATTTATTTCACCGTCTTTCAGATATTATGTATGTGTAAATTATCATATATTTTATTGATATGTATTTAAGTTTCAGATTTGTGTAAATTATCGTCATATATTTAGTTTCAAAATATTTTAGCATTTATACAAGACATATAAATAAACAAGAACTAAAAAGAAATAGTATACAAATGTATCCATAAAAGCAGGCTGAGCCTATTTAAGTCTTTCCCAAAAAAGATAACCAGTTTCCGTTATTTATTTTGTATATATATATTGACAATTCAAATTTTATTTCGGTGTAGATGGAGAAGAAACTTAGCAGTATACTGTTTTATCAATTGAAGATCCCTTTCTCAAACACTCTCATACCTTTATCATGATTTTTATTAAATTACATATTTAGAACTACCTTATTAAAATATGAATTACTTATTCATATAGAGGGTTTTAGTGCTTTATACACAATGTATAAAAATGTATGAGGTATAATTAAGTATAGTTGAATTTATTTCATCTGACATACCAACTATACCATTGAAAAAACATCTAAATTATTTTATCCTTAAAGATCACCCATATATAAATACAATATGTTTGTGGCAGTCAGGCTTTGTTATAGTATGGTTATTAAAGAAAAGAGGGGAATGAGGATTAGAAAGCTTAGAGTAAAAGTTAATACTACTGTTTTAGTTGCATGGATTTAAAATAATTTGCCATTCATTGATTAGCCCAAACAGAGATTGATGAAATATCATCATTTAGTATAATCAGCATGCGTATTAAGGTCACCATCACTATCTTCAATAACATATAGAGAAGTAATATCAATTGCAAACAAGTTAATATAAGAAGTTACATCAGCTGTTATATCAATAAATGATAGAACGGCCAAAGAACAGATCATTGAGGAACTCTTGCAGATATAAAGGTATTTGCTTGGTATCCATCAATGTATTAAGCTCTTAACCACTCAAATAATTTTCCTTTTTATACCATTTTTGTAAAGTTTATGCAAATACCTACATGCCAAACCCTCTCAAATGCCTTATTTATATCACAGAATATAAAAGTTAAACTTGTAAAGATTTGTGCTTAATTTGTGTGAAATCAGTTTGATATTTTCTGTTATTTTGTGTTTTATATGTCATTATCATTAAATGGTTTTCACTGAATATACTAACATACATGTATTAATAGAAAATTCATTTTATTATCAATATATGCTTTAAATAATTTGATTAAGGAAATTTATTTTTCAAGTAATGTAATTTAATGATTACTTTCTATTTATTGAATCTAAGATATAATATTTAATGATAATTTTCTATTACTTAAAGCTATAATACATGAGAATATTTTGTTAATTTCATTTAATACTGACTAAGTATCATATCTACAAATTAAATGATTTGACATTCTTAGTTGAAACAGACTATAACTTAAACTTCAAAGGATTTTCTATATAAACACCTTTATTTCATGTTACCAGAGTTGGTGTTCGGGGAATGAGCCGGTAGACACAGGTAAATTCGTAGAATCTTTAGTCAATGCAGTAAGATTAAAGCATTACTACCACACTGATCAAAGAAATAGGTTTCATGAGGTCCAACCTCAGTCCCAGCTGAATCAGAATCACGATCAGCAGACACAGAATGACCCAGTCATCTCTCAAACAGAAGGTACCCCAGACCCTGATCCTACACAGGACGACCCCCCTGATACCGAACCCCTCGAGGATAGATCCCAAGAGGAATATCCATTCGAGAAAATTTTAGGCAGTAGGGTCAGGAATGGGATTCAACAACTAAAAATTAAATGGCAGGGAACTAGGGTTACAACATGGGAGCCAGCCAGCAATGTTCAAAAAGAATGGGTGGATGAGTATAACAGAACTCATACAAAACAAGGGCGCAAAAAGAAAAAGTTAGGTAAGACGAAAAAGTATTTTAGGTGTGTATAGGATCGTTATGTTTTCCCTTGTTACTGTTTAAATACATTAGCGTAACAATACAGACAAAACTTAGTTCTTAAAAAGTATTCCCATTTTAACAGAGTTATACGTACGTTTGGTAGATAAGTGAAATAAAAGATGTTTTTTTTTATTTAGGAGGTGAGATGTGTATTTAAAGTTGTTTTTCGTAGTAATGTGCCTGAAAAGTGTAGTTAGCTCAGAAATTCTGACAAATATAACACTGTGGTTAGCATTATCTTCGATAGAAGTATAGTGACATGTCAGTCAAATTTTTGTTGGATATGTAATTATAAGTTGATTTAGTCGTATTTTTTTTAAAAAATCGATATCGCACTGTAAGTTGATGTAAAAATCGAGGTTTTACGAATAGTAAGGTAATGTCGAAATGTGATGCCATAAAGGTCTTTGCCGTGTCATGGAAAATAGAATTTTTATTTTTCTTATCTGCTGAAATCCTAAGAAAATTCTCAGAAATTAGTTCAAGGGGCCATTTTTCAATAGATTCCTTATTTTTTCCCCGTTCTCTCATTTTTGAAAGTGGACATCAATGATAGTTTAAAACAAATTCTACCTTGGAAAATCTAAGGGTTAACTAGTGCTAGGGTTAAATATGAGTCGACGCATATTTCCCAATTTATTTTTTTCACTACCATTGATCGATAATAAAAATCCATTTTTTTTTGCATTAAATTTTCTCCCTTTGATGTCTTTGTAGGTTTTCTTGACAAGATGGCCACCTTCCCTTTTATCTGTTTACTTTTCTGTACGGCCGTATCTATTGGGAAAGCAGGAATAACAACCCATGACGGTATAAAAACTTTACCAAACTATGGTGTTATCTTCAAGAATGAAGGAACACTTTACCCAACGGCAGACCAATGGACACATTATTTTGAGCTGGACTTACCTCTTTTTCCGTTTGTGTCCGAAAAACCTTTGAATTGTAAGGAATGTCCATGGTATCAAGAAGCAATCAGTGAAATTGTGGCTTTACATAGGCAGACTCGTTTAGATGTTGGGACAATTTTATCAAAAATTAAGAAACTTTTACCTCATCACAATTTAAATCGTATTCCGATGAGTAGGAAACGTAGGTCTTTTCTTCCGTTTATAGGCTCTTTAGCTAAAACTCTGTTTGGTACTTCCACCACCTCTGATGTAGAACAACTGTCTAGAAATGTCGCTATGATTAGGGCAAACCAACAAAGAATGGCACAGGCTGCTTCACAACAGATAGGTACATTTACTGCCGCTGTTAGGGAGTTCGATCTTAGGCTTACCAACACTTTCAATGCAGTCACCGACAATCATAATGCAATCGAAATAATAGGAGTGAATTTCAATAAGTCTCTCATTTCAGCAGAAATTGCACAGGCAAAGTTAGTAGCTGCTATGACCAAACAAACAAGACTGTCTCTTAGAGTATTGACCCGATATGAGGAGCTATTGATGGGTGTATTAAGTACACTACAAGGCAAATTATCTCCCTTGTTAATTCCGGACGATGTCCTCATGAATGTCTTAACTTATATTGACGACAAACTGCGATCTCATGGATTTTTCCTAACTCATTCACATCCAACATTTTATTACCGAAATGCAAAGTATATGATTTTTAGACAATTTTCAAGCATTTTTATAGCGGTACATTTTCCTGTTTCGGTCATTAAATCTAGATTGTTTAGCGTTGCTAGTTTTCCGATTCCCCTGAATTCTACAAGCAAACATGGAACTGAGTTGGTTTCTGACAACGATTTTTTACTTTTGTCATCCGACAATAAATTTTTTGTTTAGCTGAAAAGTAAAGATTTGAAATCTTGTATACATCACAATCACGTTTGGCACTGTGAACGACATCTAGTATTTAGGAATGATACTGGAAGCCCATGTTTTCTGAGTCTGTTTAATGGCAATTTAACAGCGATTAATCGAAATTGTGTATTTCATTTCAAACAAGATGTCATTGCTCCAAAAATTGTAAACCTAAATTCTTCTCATTTTCTTTTGATCAATATTTCAAGTTTTGACATAGACTGTGAACATGGTAGTAACAGTTATGAAGGATGCTCTTTCTGTACTATTTCGGTCCCATGTAAATGTTCACTGTCCGCTAAATCATTTTTTATACCGCAACATTGGTCAGGATGTAAGAAGAACCAAACACACGATATAACTATGGTCCATGCGGTTAATCTTATTTTAATTCAACAGTTTTTCAATTCCTCTTTAGACAATTTAACACCTGATTCGGCATTTATAAAACCGTTAGATGTGAAAGTGCCACATTTCCAACTTTTCACCCACAATTTCTCAAGTTTGATATCCACTGAGCAAAAAGCAAGCCTTGATATTAAGAAAATTTCGGAAAGCGCTAGGTAAAATAGAGTTATTTTTCAAACTCTTTCTGAAACAATGCTCGATGATGCAGCTAAGTTAGTTCCGACTTTCGACTATGCCTTGATGTTTTCGCTCCTGTCTACAACCGTAGCAATCTTGAGTTTCTTAGCATTCGTTATTCTCTTTCGAAAATATCGCAAACTCGCAACAGTGGTTACGTTATTGCACAAGGCCCACGAGACTCACTCGTTACCCATTTTTCACTATTCTACACCCTCCGTTCCAACTACAACGGAAATACCATTTACCATTCCTCTTCAGCATGTGTATTCAACGTCTGAAATTTTAGGCACACTAGCAATCATTGGCCTTGTTATCTATCTAGTATACAAATACTGTAGATCGAATAAGCTTCAGTTAGTACTTGAATTATCAAACGAGCAATCAACCGTTCTCATCCCCATACGGAAAATACCATTTGCCCATAATTCGTTGTCGTTTGCTTCAGAATACCCATTGAAAGATTTTAGAGTAAGCTTCGGGTTACGATCAGTTTTGTATGTTGACTGGGCAGGCTTAAATGTAGAAATAATGGGACTTAATACAAAGTGGAGTTTACCAAGTGACATAAAGCTCGACCCTCTTTTAGCATACAGGGCCCATAGAATTATATCAACGCCCTTCAATGCTTTACTGTACAAACGCATAGGTGACGTCATCCTCCCAGTGCAAGTCAAAGATCTCTCAGCACCCTCTAAGCCCTCCGTGGAGTCGGTCTACCCAAAATTGGCAGATATAACGACATGAAATTCATGCTCATAGTGATTTTCAATCTGCCCACATTTTTAAACTATAAATATGTAAATATCTCTTTTATGATTTTTATCATTTTTGTTTCAAACCATTTTTCATCGTTTACCTAAGGTTTGCTTTGCCATCAGATCATATGTACTGGGAATGCATAGTAACATTTACATTTCTCGCATTTTTGTTTTATTCTTATCACTGGATCACACAACAAACAGGCATATTATGACGATAGTAAATGTGACAATTTCCATAAGTAACACATGGTTACGAACAAACAGTGTATTTACTGCTGGATTAATTCTTTGTTGTTTCAATGTCGATGTCAACATATCCAGACACGATTTCGTGAGGAAACCTTGAGACGTGAAATGTGTGGTTTTTTTTCACTTCCGGTGAATGAAATAAAGTAGTTGTGAAAGGGACCCAACTTACTTCATTATGGAACGTACTTGTGCACATTCGCTTGGAGTCATTTCCCTTGGATTTATTTCGCCACATGGAGTGCCCTCCCTTAGATTTATATCGTGACCTGGAGTTATTTCTCTTGTACTTCCGTGCATGTGTAGTACATCTTTATACATTGACACAAGCCTGGTGTGATCCATTCCATTACTACTTATTGTACATTTTGATTTTTTACTATAATGCTTCTATTGGTGTTGTATATAATAATACTCATTATATTTTTACCTTGTATGTTTTCAAGCATTTGTTTATTTTTATGTATATTCATTTCGCAATTCCGGAGGAATTGATTTTTGAAGCCCGGAGGAAATGTCGCAGTGTTAAACACTCTGTCATATTTGGTTTCAAAATAAAGCGAACATTTTGAGATACATTGTATATAAATAGATTTTCTACTTTAGATGACTTTAATTTTATATTTCATTTAGAATGATATATATAATTTGGACTTATATATTTTTTTCAGAATAAGAATTCCTTCTCCGTCTAACAAATTGTATTATAACACATCAGGATTATAAAGTGTTTACGAGATAAAGCCTTCGTTAAAATGTCAGTCAATATGTCAGCGTTAAACAAACATATGAAAAGCTGTTCTTAAAAGATTCGGTCACAGGTGTTCCAAGCTGTTACTTCTGAGTCGTTTTAGAAATTAGTGTCAGGGTATATGTCCAATAACTTCAAAAGAAATGTTCTCACTAAGGCTGCAATTAAGGGGTCTAGTGACAACCTGTTACGTAACAATACCTCAGCAAACCTGAAATATAGTTGACAGGTCTCAACCAGTAATTAACCGGTCATGATCATGGCCAGTTCGGTAAGCAAACAGAGCTACTGACCATTACGCTAAATTAGGTCTGATTGGTTAATTGATGAAACTTCAGCCGAAGTAATTTGTTAAACGAAATTTGATTGGTTAAGGAAAGTTCCGATGATTCTTAACTTACTGTGTCCAGGTGGTTCTTGTTACTTTCGAACAAGACGCCACGAAATAAACATCTTTATTTGGACACAGAAATAAGAATCATCTTTGTTTGTTGAAGATCCCTATACTGCGTGACAACTGCTGTTTTTATATGAGCTAATTCTATGGAACGCCATAGCTGCCTTAAGACCAAGGTTTTATATCATTATGTCGCCAGATTATATCATTATGTCGCCAGATTATATCATTATGTCACCATGTTATATCATTATGTCACCATATTATATCATTATGTCGCCATGTTATATCATTATGTCGCCATGTTATATCATTATGTAACCATGTCATATCATTATGTGACCATGCTATATCATTATGTGACCATGTTATATCATTATGTCGCCATGTTATATAATTATGTCGCCAGATTATATCATTATGTGACCATGTTATATCATTATGTCACCATGTTATATCATTATGTCACCATGCAATATAATTATGTGGCCATGTTATATTATGTGACCATGTTATATCATTATGTCGCCATGTTATATCATTATGTCGCCAGATTATATCATTATGTGACCAGATTATATCATTATGTCACCATGTTATATCATTATGTCGCCATGTTATATCATTATGTCGCCATGTTATATAATTATGTCGCCAGATTATATCATTATGTGACCATGTTATATCATTATGTAACCATGTTATATCATTATGTGACCAGATTATATCATTATGTCACCAGATTATATCATTATGTCGCCAGATTATATCATTATGTCGCCATGTTATATCATTATGTCGCCAGATTATATCATTATGTGACCAGATTATATCATTATGTCACCATATTATATCATTATGTCGCCAGATTATATCATTATGTCGCCATGTTATATCATTATGTCGCCAGATTATATCATTATGTGACCAGATTATATCATTATGTCACCATGTTATATCATTATGTCACCATGTTATATCATTATGTCGCCATGTTATATAATTATGTCGCCAGATTATATCATTATGTGACCATGTTATATCATTATGTGACCATGTTATATCATTATGTGACCAGATTATATCATTATGTCACCAGATTATATCATTATGTCGCCAGATTATATCATTATGTCGCCAGATTATACCATTATGTCACCATGTTATATCATTATGTCACCATGTTATATCATTATGTCGCCACATCATCGCATCATGTCACCATGATATATAATTGTGTCGCCAAGTTATGGAGACGTTTTTCATTAAGACTACTCGGAAAGCATTCGGATTTCACGTTACAGTCAAACGCAAGCAAGATCCCGATCAACATCGGCAAAAAACTCCATTGTTGTTGGAGCAGGAAGGTACGGAATTCATAATTATTCACTGTAGGCAGAGGCCTTTATTTCTATCTATGTGGTATATTTTTGTGACGTCGATACAATAGGCCTACATGAACTTTATTGTGCCCCGATCGTCCAGCGGAGTATTTTAGAAAAATAGACTGAATTTTCCAGAAATTCGCATCAAAATATCGTTTGATTAGAAAAAATTGGCAAGTTTCAACGAGGTTAATACAAAGGTCCTTGAAATAATATGTGTTTCAGCATACCAGGTAATTATGACTATTTATAGAATAAATCAGAAAAAACTGATGAACCTTAAGGGGAGGTTGAAGGATGACATTTAATATTAATTACATTCATGAGTTTGCCTTTTTTCATCTTTAGGAAGACTTGTCTTGTCATCATGGATGAAATGGAGAAAGTGCTCAAAAGGAATGGCATGGAAGACTGTACCAAAACATTTGTTCAACAGAACATATGTCCTGATATTGTATGCTGTCTAAGCGAACAGGAATTTCAGCTTCTTGGAGTTAGTAACAAGACAGATATGGTAAAGCTACGCAATGATTGTGTAAAGTATGGGTCAGTTCAGCCTCAGAAGATAAAGAGATATGCAGGACCACCTGAATATGATATAAATAAATATACTTTACAAAAGTATCTAGGCGACGGATTTCAAGTCTGCGACATAGCAAAATTACTTTCAGTATCTGAAAGGACAATTTACAGAAGAATGGAACAATTTGGCTTATCAAAGCATGATTTTTCGGATATGTCATCAGATAATCTTGACGAGCATGTTGGTGATCTTATCAAACAATTTCCGTTTTGTGGTGAAATTTTATTGGGACAGATGCTGCGTTCAAGAGGAGTTTTGGTACAGCGTTGCCGACTTCGGGAGAGTATCCGTCACCTTGATGAATCAGGAGTAGCGGAAAGAAAGAATGGGAGGCTACACAGGCGCATATACAATGTGAAAGGACCAAATGACCTGTGGCATATTGACACCAATCATAAACTTATCAGGTGGAAGCTCATCATAGCTGGAGGCGTTGATGGGTTTAGTCGTATGGTTACATTTCTCCAATGTACTGATAATAATCAAGCTGCAACACTTCTGCAGTGTTTCACTTCAGCAGTTACTAAATTTGGTTTACCTC
This sequence comes from Mimachlamys varia, assembly GCA_947623455.1. Taxonomy (NCBI): domain Eukaryota; kingdom Metazoa; phylum Mollusca; class Bivalvia; order Pectinida; family Pectinidae; genus Mimachlamys; species Mimachlamys varia. Next base: position 8,163,941 of record OX392531.1, read on the forward strand.
TACGAGTCAGGTCTGATAAAGGATTGGAAAATGTAGCAATTGCAGAGTTTATGATTGCAAAACGAGGCATTGCTAACAGAAGTATGATTACAGGAAAAAGTGTGCACAACCAACGTATTGAGCGACTTTGGCGGGATGTCTATACTGGCGTATTGGCATACTATTATCAACTATTTTTTTACATGGAAGATGCAGGAATTTTAGATCCCTTAAGTGATAATCATATTGCAGCTCTACATTATGTATTTCTACCAAAAATTAATGAGAAATTACAAATTTGGGCAAATGCTTGGGCAGGCCATCGTCTACGAACAGTTGGATCTTCACCTCGCGTTTTATGGATCTCTGGACAGCTACAACACCCAGTGGGAATTGATGCAGTAGACTTGAATCTTTACGGTGTTGAAGGTTTCATCGACACAATTTCAGATGATGATGGTAGTGAACGGCCTATTATTGGTCCAACTGCAAGCCGAGTGCTGAATGTGGCTTGTCGTGAAGAACTTGACTCGAACATATCATCTTCTTGGACATCCAACAGTTTTGGAATGGATGTGTATTCAAGTGCCTTAGATATTATCAACACACATTGATTAATAGATGGATCTTGGTTCTAATAACTTCCAATAAGCTTCTAAAAGCTCAAGAGATGAACAAAAATTGAAAATGCAAGACATCACATCATCTCAGACTCTGAATGTGTAGGTTTCTAACTTTGAATGGAGTTTTATGGAAATTTTGTGAGAATACAAATACACCGTACATGTTTATGAAACATCTCTGTGCATTACCCATGCTAATAAAATAATTGATGTGGGGCTAGTTTTGCTAAACACAAAACCTTAACATTATTGATGACGTCGGAAAAGAAACAATTATGTGCCTCCTTTCCCTCATCTGTCTAAGGCAACATAGACACTTCATTAGAACGAAAACAGTTCAGGAAATCTACAAAGTGCCATTACACAAATAAACTTGGTTTTCAAACCTCATGTTTAGTAGTCCATTCACTTATTGTAATGAACATTCCTATGAAGTTTTGAATAAATCTGTTATTTATATTGTTGCCTGCACTGTGAGCTAGTGAAGTTCGAGTCGATTGGCCTAAGGGAACTAGAGTAATTGCATGGAAACCAATTTTCTATTAATAGTAACAGTAATAGTGATCTTGACCTTTGAAGCTAAAAGCAATCCCAAGCAAGCACTTCTGGTAAGGATGAAGTTTGAGTTTGATTGGCCCATGGGAACTCAAGTTATCGCACGAAAACCAGTTTTCTATTAATAGTAACAGTGACCTTGGCCTTTGAACCTGAAAAGCAATCCCAAGCAAGCACTTTTACAGAAAAAGTACTTTAGTTATTCAGGAGAAACTGTTGTATCAAATTCCGTAACTTCCTTAACTTTTCGTTAAACAAAGGGCTATAACTCTTTAAAATGAAGTCTGACAAAACTGGCAATGAAACTTCATCGAGCTCTTAAGGTGTTTAACATTGTCTCCATGTTTGAAGAAAATTGGATAATATTGTTCCAGTTATTGCACAGAAACTGCAGAAAATGTTTTTCCCCTCCATTAATCAAAGGGCCATAACTCTGCCAAAAGTTGCGATCAAACTTAGCCGGACCCTTTAGGCATTTGACCTTGTCACAAAATTTGGATAATAATTGTTCTAGTTGTTGGCACAGAAACTGTAGGAAATGACATTTTTCATTGATCAAGGGGCCATAACTCCGATCGAACTTGACGGAGCCGTCAAGCATTTTACCATATGTCACAAAGTTTGAAGAAATGAAATTTGTTCCAGTCATTGCCCGGAAATGAAGCGCGACAGACGGACAAACCCAAACTTTGCTTTGCTTTGCTTAAAAGCAGGGGATAAAAAATGGTTATAACTTGTGTCCGAGCTCTCATGGCAAAACACCTCTCTATGAGTTAAAATATTTCATTAAAATTACTGAATTATTGAGCAGAATCTATTTTGGCAAATCCAAAAGGATTTATATCATAACTATATATAATGCAAAAATAAATTTGGTTGTTGCTAAAGTGTGTTGCAAGCTCTCGTGGTTATTAACTTTTCTGAAAAAGATTCAATTTATCCATTACAACAACAAAAGCGAACTTGTGTGTGTTGTTTAATTACACAACTTTTCTCAGTAGATGGGGGAGAATTGCATGACCTGTTGAAAGAGAAATAAAATCACTTAACTCCAGAATAATGAGATGGATTGTGTTTAATGACAACATAAACGCATACAAAGTACATGAATACATGTATATACCCAGGTAATTCATAAGGTTAGGTAGCAAATCATCATTTTGCGGTATTTGATAGTAGTTCTTTAAATGCATATGTGTACAATGTATGTGGAATATCAAAGTATATATCCTAACAAGATTTGTCTTTGTACTGTAATCATTTTAGTGTTCAGATGTTACAGTTACAAATGAACACAAGAGGCTCGAGAGGATTCAGCTCAATATCAAACTTGAGCTCAGATGTCTAAAAGTACTTGCTTGCCAACTTTCACAAAAAAATCTGTTTTTTTTAAGCAAGCTACAAAATGTATGCTACACAAACCAAAGTATAATATCATTACGCAAAAATTGATCCACAATAACAAAACCCCTATGTTACACATAGTACTGCAACAAATTTTTGCGTTTTTTGAGCAAGAACAAAAAAGTCTTCTATTTTCTAAAAAGCAAACGAAGGGCCATAACCCAGTTAAAATATTGACAGATTTAGCTCAATATTGAACTTCAACTCATTTTTTTGTATTTTGTACATGCTCACAAAGTTTTAAAAAATTCAAATGATAATTTCTATTGTAAATATGCATGTAGGGGTTCTATTTCATATCAGAGGAGTTGTTTCAAAAGTTTAATTTGACTCCTATTTAAAACAAAAAACCACTCGAGCTTTATCTATTAAAGAGCATGCAGCCACCTAATAATATTGAAACATTTTGTCCATTGGTTATTAGAATTTGCGTGTACAAAGGCCACTAGAGTAGTACTTCAACGGCCCCTTTAATTGGCACACTCGCCGAGACCTAACACATTTTGTACAGCACAACAATTTTGTACAGCACAACAATGTCTGATTAATGTATAATGACATAACACAAAATTTACATTTTACATCACATACCTTCAATTGTCAAAATCAAAGATGGTTGCCTATCGGCCATCTTGTTTTCCGATCACGCCCAAAATGCAATATGCACAACAATTTTAAACTCAAACATGAAATTAACAATTTTGGTAAAGGACCTCAAGACCCTCCAATCTTATTTGATTCCACCATATCGGAGTACAGAGAAGATTATTGGAATTTTAGTTAATTTGACTTTTGGGTCCAGGACCTTCGATCCCTTCCATCTTTGCAGATTAATTGATTCTACCATATTTGTGAGTTGAGATGAAGGATTTTAAAATATTATATATAACAGTCAATTAGACATGCACTTCAGGTCCCAGTGAGCGGGGTTGGTTTGTTTATAGTTTTACAGCCTGGATCATTTAAGGATGTGCCAGGTTTTAGAAGTGGGGGGAAAGTTGGGAGTACATTTTGTACCAGGAGAAAAAACACAGACCTGCTATCAGTACCTGGCAACTGCTCCAGGTGGGTTTCAAACTTGTGACCCAGAGATGGAAGGCTAGTGGTATTATGTCAGGGACATCATAGACTTATTGTTATTAAGAATTCCTTTATGAGTAACCCATGTGGTCTTCAAGTCCTTAAAAATATCTTAGTCTATTTGTCACAAGTGATCTTGATTAAAGGTCAAAGCTATTCATTTGAACTTGGCAGCTCAATACTCTAGCAGTACCCACATGCCGAATATTAAATCTCTAGCCTGTTTGGTTATTCAGAAGTAGTTTCAAATATTATAGACACTGTGCTCTAGAAAGTAGCATATTAAAGGCCAAACATCTGACAGGTATGTTGGTCCCAATACAGTTGAACCTGTTAACTTGAAGACCCTGTTTAATTTGAAATGTTTTGTAGGTTCTAACCAGTCTTTACACTAAGCATACAACTTGAATTTTATCATATTATCCTTTATCATAGTCCTGCTGACTTATAGATGTTTTACTGTATAATATTTGAGAAATAATTTATAATTTTGCCTCTTTGGCCCTTCGCATCCCTGCATAATAAAAGCCAATAATAGCAGGTCTCTGGGCCTCATGGTTATTGAGAAGACAAAGAAATTTTGAAACATTAAAAGTGTGTTAAAAAATAAACTTCAGGATGTCTGAAGGATGTGTTAAGTTGCACAATATGTGACCAACCACAAAAACATTTAAGGGACCATGAATTGACGGAATCATGTAATTGCTATCCACCCACATAATAAACACAAGCTTACAATAAGTGTTGCGCCATGCAACACACAGTCCTCTGCTGTCACCTGAATTTTCCAAGCAACATAGACCTTAATACCTAATGCCATAAATGCCTATTTTTAGTGACAGTGACCTTCATAATTGAGTCTCAAGTTGACGTTTTGACCAAAAATTCAATCCCACTTTGTAATATTTCATAAGCTATATTATATGAAGTTTCATAAAAATCCATCTACCCTATAGTATCTGTAGAGATAGATTGTATGGAAACCAAAATTTGGCCATAAATGTCTTTTAGTAACAGTGAACTTCACAGTTGACCTTTTGATCCCAATCTTAATATCACTTTGTTTCCTAAACAGTTATCATTATATGAAGTTTCATCAACATCCATCCATCCTATCTTAAGTTATTGTCTGGAAACCAAAATTTGACCATATTATCTATTTTTAGTAAGTGACCATCACAGTCAACTGTTTAACCCCAAAATCACTCCCACACTGTATTACCCAGGCCCCATAAACTAAGTCTCATTAAAATCCATCCATCCTATATCAAGTTATTATCTGGAAACCAACATCCGGACAGACGGAGATAAACAATTAATTGAATATAGGACTATAACCCTAACCCTAATTAAGATAGTTAAGAACAAGCGTCTATCAGAGCTAGCTAGACCAGTTTATATATTGTAGGCCTCTCAGTTACTGAAAAGTAATTTTAAAATATTTTGGTCGATATAACTCTTTCAAACATAAGTCTGGTCAAGCCAGGTCATTCTTTGGAAAAAAACATTCAAAGTTTGTATTCCTTCACTAGAGAATGCTACTGTTTTTTGAGAATAAGTTGTTTCAAGGGAAACATTAATGCTGGTTGGTCGATGGATGCTGAAACACGACCGGTGAGCTATTGACATATGAAGTTCTGTTGAAGTTAAAAAAAGTAACTCCATAGCCAATTCATGGCATGATAATCACTGCAGTCCATAAAATGTGTTTGAAAATGCGTAGTCATATAAATCAAATAATTTGGCATCTTCTGGGAGTGGCATATCAGCTGTTGGTCTAGGCATTCGCATTACATTGACACATGTATTGGCTGTGGGGATGAATGATTCACTAACACCATGGAAGACAATGGAAGGATGAAGTTCAAAACCAAGCACAGGCTCCTCCTCTGCTGATGTTGCAAACCCAAGAACTTTTCCCAAAGTAACACAGCTTCGTCTGCCACCTGAAATTATGGAAATAAGTTTAGTATTGAGAGCATACAATAACCAAAGACAAGACTATATATTTACCTTTAAAATTGAAGATCACAGTGACAGTATTTTGGTACACTATGTGATCCCATAATGCCATAAATGGCTGCAGGTCAGTGTTGAAAACCTCCGATTATCCTTAAATAATCAGTTAATTAACAGGATTTAAAACATTAACTTTGTAAACACATATTCCACCAGTCATCTTGCAATATGTTCAGGATCCCCGTATATAAAACTGGATGGAAAGTGTGGAGTTGGTTATATTAAAGGCTGGATGAACATATGGACCTTATATTACCAGACACATCAATTGTTGGTTTCTCCTAGTATCATACTATGCCTGTGATGAAGTTTAAATTTGATTACCAGCGACTTCTCTTAAATATCGCAGGAAGATGGCATATACTTTTTTTTCAAGTTCCTTGCTGTTGCTTCCATCTTCCGAAAATTCTGGCTGTAGCAACTTGGTTAACATTCTGTAAGTCATCTTATTTGGTCTCGGCTGGAATAAGTATTGGAAGGCTTGAACTTGTTTGCAAAGCTGTAAAAAATCATAAAAAAAGATAATATCGTTTCTGACACACACAGAGTTATAATTAAACCAAAATCACTGAAACTTTGAAACTTGTCCATTACATGTATACTCGATCCAACAACAGTTGAATAGTCCTTAACATTACTTGAAAAAATGTTTTACTCTTTGACGAACTAATCATGTGAAAGGCAACAGTGACATACTTGATCTCATAATTGCTTTGTAAGGTTGTAACCTGTGAAATGTTGATACACAAATGGTTGCAGTAGGTCTAGTTTACAAAGAGACGATTTTGTGGAACGCCATGGCCATGTTTATGTGTTCGCTGAACTGGAGATATCATCACATTTAAATCCTTGGATGAATATTGTTTCCTAATAGTAGTTTTATGCAACAGGATGGTCATGTGATATTATAAACAATGGATGCAAGAGCTTCCTTTGTGGGTTAACCCAGTCTAGATGATGGTAGCCTTAGGTATTGACATTATTTTAGGAAATTTGGAAAATTTTGGAGTTGCATACTCAGATTACAGTTAAACCTGAACATAATTATATTTTAAAAGAGAACTGCACAGGGCGGAACAACATATGCCCTTATCTCACTTGTTATTCAGCTAGTGGAAAATAATGGATGATTCCAAATAATAGCAAACTTTTCACCAATCACTACAATAATTTGAGTAAAATTCAAGCAAATTAAAACAAGAGGCCCATGGGCCTTAACGATCATCTGACTACATCACCTTGAGTACATCATAATTATTACATAAAACCCAATTGCCTCAATGTCCAAGAACTTTTCACTCCAAAACAATGGCAACACTTTATGGGCTACATTTCCATAATAAATTAGTTGGTTAACAAGAGCTGTTGTAGAACAGCATAGCTCGTCTCACAAAAGTTTGTCAATATATAATAAAAACATAAATTTGTATGGTTTTGCAAAGACTAAAAATATTGGAGATTAACAAGTTTCGTTGAAATTCCTTTAAGTAATTCAGAAGACATAGGCAGTATATCATTATTAAAATGATATTGCCCATTGGGCAAATATCAGCACCCAGAATCTTTCAGCTAGTGAGAAGAATGTTAAAGCTATTTTTACATATTTGGCCCCTGTGACTTTGAATGTTTGTCAAGGTCAATAAAATGAAGAAACTTTGTAGCACTCCATCCTAGGTACCTACTCGGCAATTATCAGCATCCTCAGCCTTTTGGTTCGTGTGAAGAAGATTGTTAAAGATTTTTACATATATGACCCCTGTGACCCTGAAAGTAGGTCAAGGTCATTCATATGAGGAAACTTTGTAGCACTTCACCCAAGGTACCTGCTGGGCAAATAATATCAGCCCCTAGGGCCTTTTGGATATTGAGAAGATTGTTAAAGATTGGCTATGAATTGGTCAGCTTTTTATAATTATATGTGATCCTTGTGACCTTGAAAGTAGGTCAAGGTCATCAATATGTGGAAACATTGTAGCACTCCATCCAAGGTACCTACCAGCCAAATATCATCACCATGGGCCTTTTAGATTTTGAGAAGAAGATTGTTAAAGATTGGCTATGCATTGGTCAGTTATCTTCAATGGATTTTAAAAAATTGTGTGACAATGATCAGTAGAACCAGAGTTTTACCTGGTAGCACTCCACTTGGTGGGTGGATGTAGGATGACCCCAGATTTGCCCTTGAAGGGTTCATTAAGGTCAAGGTCAATGTTGAACATTTTATGAAGTGAAATTTGATGATTAAAAAAAAAAATCTTTTTTGACTTGGGCAGGGGATAGTTTAACCCCAGAGTGACTCTATTGGCCAATATCAGCACCCTTGTAAAATTATAAAGTGATGTAATAATACTTTTCAACAGCTTACACCTAAAACTTAACGCAAAATTATTCCAAGTCCACAAATTTGCAAAAATCTGATTTTTTTCCAAAATAATCTTCTGTTTTGACTCCGGCAGGGGATAGTTTAACCCACACAGGGACCATACTACAATAAATTACTATGGTTTTCAACAGTTGCACCAAAAACTTAACATTTGAAAAACCAACGCCGACGTGACAACAATAGCTCTCCCTGTTCTTCGAAGAGCCAAGCTAAAAACTGTAGGAGATCTCGGGACAAACCACATAAATCTGATACATATAAGGTCCATATTGACCAAGTCCCACAAAGGGCCATAACTCTAGTAAATATTGTCAAATCACACTGGTGTTCAGGAAAACACAATTTCTTGTCATGGTTTAAATGTTAAACCTAAAAAGTTTGAAATTAGTTGGTTGAAAAATGTAGTGAGAGGAGATCTCCGGATAAACCGAAAAAAAAGGATACATAATGACCATATAAGACAAATTAAACGTAATTGCATTCTGTAGTACTACACCAAATTTAAGCAAAAACAAAAATTCAAATTTGTCATTTATGAACTACCTGAAATACAGTTAGCTATAAATATATAGTCTGAGTTTGAACTATCACTAGTTGAAAAATGATCATTTATTGGAAAAATTATGTGGGAAAGATTGTGGTAATTTATGAATTAGAGCGAGACTGAGAGAGACTCCCCATTTTTTCCCCTGTTTTTACATATCAATGTCAATGATTTTTGCCATCACTTGCAATTTTGTAACTAACAAAAAGCATTAGTTTTGTGATATATTCTAAGGGATGTTCCAGAACTAACCGTGTAGGAGGGGCGGGAGGCACTTTTTCAGAAACCCCACCACCCATTAAATATTAAAAGTGATTTAATATAAGGAATGGTAGGCAAATCTGTTTTTAATCCTACCACTCATATATTAATAGGGCTGCCTCCACACAATTATATATGGAATAGCCCTTATGAAACGCTAATGATTTAATACAGATTTTTTTTTTAACTTAAACTTTATTTTTCCTTTGAATGTCTTTGTAATTACAGTATATAATTTTTAATTTTAAGGTTATATTCTTTATGCAACTTTCCAGTGTTTTTTTAGATTACATCATTTACATGATAAAGGCTTCAAAACATGTCAATAAATCAGCAAACCTGAAAAACTCCAAGGGCATCAAGACCAGATCTCAGATTGGCAATGCACGGTGTGACAGGGTTATCTCCAAACAGTTCCGATCGGATATCTTCTGACATGAAACTCGGTATACTTCCATTTTGAAGGACACTTAATGCTGAAACCAAGGGAATGAATATCACATCATGTTTGTCTGTAGTTTGAAGGAATACACTCCGATTATACAACTTTTTGAAAGTTTTAGAAAGAAATCAGATGCATCAAAATTTCCTACTTTTACAGTATATAATACAAGATTTCAGGCAAATCAGACAATACCGGGTATTTAATTACAAATCAGAAGTCAACCAATTATTAAGTCTCTATTTGGTAGCCATTTTTAATTATAACTCCAACTTTTTGTTTATTACAATCGAGTGCTGTCATATTATAGGTTATAATAGGGTTTGTTTTCAGCGAATTATAGGCTTCGTCAGCTATCTTGGATGTTTGATCCCGACGAGGGGAGGGGGGTAAAAATATTATTAATACTTAAAAAACAAGTTATATTACAAACAGTCCAATTAAAACAATGTTGCACAACTAGAGACCCGGAGCAACCGACATGTGACATTTGAGAAAGATCCTTCCAATTCTTTCTGAGAAATAGTGGTAACAAACTTTCACAATAAAATTCTAAGATGGCGGACTGATGGGCCATCAGTCCAACTGATCTGATACCAGGGGTTGAAAGTGATCATGGCCATCTTGGTTTTTCTGACCAATTCGTAAAACATAAGTTTACCAAATATCTTCCCAACTATTTCGTAATCTTCCCACAGGCGATGGCGAAGACCTTTGTCAAAATACAGGTCTTTGATTTCTCTCAAGACTATCCGGAAAAACTCTTTCCTGGGTCCACCAAAATCCAAGGCAGTCTGAAGATAAACAAGTTACAGCAATTTAAAAAATATATATGTATATAATATGTCATCAATGTTAATGTCTTGTTTGCATGTAATTAATTACGAGTTATCAAGCCTTCTAAGTTCTAATAAAAAATGTGGTTTTTAACCAACCTCACGACTGTCAATTCGGATAAAAGTAATTAACACTCGGGTACAAAAAAACATATCTGGTATTAAATACATGTAATGTTTATAATTTAACATGAACTTTTGTGAAGAGTTCATAGGGTGTAAATTAATGATACCAATATGGTAAAAAACTAATCAAATATTGACTGAGGGCAAAGAATCGAACCGGTCAATAAAGTATATATAGGTCTGTACGGACCGTACCTCATATTCAGGGCCCTTAATTTTGTATACAACTTTTCAAGATCTTAAATCTGTTTTAAACTAAAGAGAAAAGGATGTCTGTAAAATTAAAATTTCATGCTATTTCCATTTCAACTAGAGGACAGGAAAAAAAATACTGCCATTGTTTTTGTATAGGCAGACTTCATAAACAAACAACGTAGTTAATTTCACTAGAATCCGACAATAAATCAAATTCGATCAATCAGAAGCGTCCATTTGACGACAATCTTGAACCGTAACTAATTCCATATTTCTTTGTTCATTATAATTATTAGCCGCAGAGTTTCATCAGAATCAATAACAAACTTAATAAAAGTTATTACCTGCTACAAAATCTGTTTTTGAAACAGGACGGCATGGACATTAAGCATGCATTAGTAACACAGTTATGTTCCAGATGAGAAAAGTTGGAGCTATACAGAGGGTATGGATATGTGCGAAAGAAAATGCACTTTTAATGTCCCTCGAAACATATAGTGCCATTTCCTGAAATTTAAAATGCCGGTAACCCATACAATAACTGTTAATATATCCAAAATTATATTGTTCAAAGACTACTGTAGTCTAAGTTAAAAGTGTCACAATAAAGTTTCAGCTTGTCCTTTTGAACAGTATATTATATTAATATTATTATTTACAGACCTTTCACAAACTTGCTGCATGTTCGCATTGTCCAAGATCTAAATAGTCTTTGTTACAACTTTCAAATCTAGTAAACAATGCCATTTCAACATTCTAGCAGAGAAACTACACTGTGGTTTGTAAACAAACAGTTCTACTGTTAATGTACGTCTGCTTCGTCTGGGTCTTGGAAATGCTTACAGAATTATCATATTTTAAGTGATATGAGGTATAGAGGCGTTCCGAATAAATGTGACGAACGTAATGTCCAATCTGAGAATGAACGAAGCAAACAATTCCCCAAAATTTTGAAAGCAGATGAAAATTTAGCTCATTCTGGGTAAATTGCTCTTACATTGTTTATGTCTATATTATTATTAATCAATTCAAAGGATGCATTTCAAATAGCATCTCTCATATTGTCTACTTTTTATATTGTGTAAAGGAAAGGTATAATAAAATATATTGTGACATATATATAGCAGTTAATTACATTCCAATATATATAATACCTCATCATAGAATTGGACTTCCAATGTGTCTCTCAGATCCTCTATAGCAGAGATTTCAGCTTTCGCAGTTTCCCAAGGATTTTTTCGGTCTATAAGTATGAAGTTTGTACTTCCTTCAATAACCTCCGATTCATTCTTTATTTCCAATGGTCTGCCAGTAACAATTTTGGATTGAAACACCCTTAGGATTTCCACAGGATTTGAAGTATTTTCATCCTTACACAAGTCTGAAATATTATTTACAATGGCACTTATCACTTGAGGTACAGCTGGAGAGGTGTGACCAATAGGTCTTTGGTTTGGCACATTAACAGATGCAGTGCTTTGATCATGATTCGAAACTTCAGGGGTTGATTCATCAGGATGTTCAAATAATGAAAGAGAAACTGCAGTCACGTCTTGGTTTGGCACATTAACAGATGCAGTGCTTTGATCATGATTCAAAACTTCAGGGATTGATTCATCAGGATGTTCAAATAATGAAAGAGAAACTGCTGTCACGTCTTGGTTTGGCACATTAACAGATGCAGTGCTTTGATCATGATTCGAAACTTCAGGGGTTGATTCATCAGAATGTTCAAATAATGAAAGAGAAACTGCAGTCACGTCTTGGTTTGGCACATTAAGTTGATTAACAGATGCAGTGCTTTGATCATGATTTGATAAATCTAGTGAATACAGACCTTGACAGGACTCAACATGTTCTCTTAGGGTTTTTATGTTGTAGTATTTTTTACACATATTGCACTTGCTCTTTACCTCCTCGCCTGCTGATTGAATGTTATCTGGTTCACAGTTCAAATCACATTGAATTGGTCTGATGTATATGGTTGACTGTGTATTTGTGTGTAAATTTAACTGCTCTCCTGACCAAATACAACGGATAAGCTCTAAGTTCCGGCATGTTTGGGTTGCCCTCAATAATTCGAATCCGCCCGCGTTCTGGAGTTTCGGAAAGCCTGATATTTCTCCATTAATTTCCAATACATCTGCAGATAATTTTTCTACAATATTATCCGCTGTGTCGGATTTTGAGAGCTTAATCCTTTTCATTCCTAGTCCAGCATTGGTTAGGACCTCCTTTTCGCTGCTTGTTGGAATTTTTTCTTGTTGTTTGGAGGCTAAACACAAGAAATTCCGTGAAAACGCTCTATCTGACTTTCTAGTCCTACTTCTGGCACCTTGTCTTAAACGCGACCTTGCCTGTCTATTGCCATATGATGAAAACAATCGCGCTCTTTCATCCCTAATTTCCTCTGCCAAGTTTCCAGATGATGTGGCAGTGCTGGATGGTAAGGAATCAGGGTTAATATGCGTATTATCAGGGGATGTTTGAAGATAACCTCTAAATTTGTGTCGCTGCCCAATAGTTGTTATGCCCAATCGGGCCAGTTCACTGTCCGAGAGACTTTTCGCGATATCTATGTCGACTCTCTCCCTTATGAAATTTGGCAGAAGACTTGGCTGTCCTATTTTCAGTAACAGGTCTTCCATGCTGCAGGAAAATAACCTGTAAATCACAAATAAGAATAGCATTTAAAATAAGGCATTGCTGAAGAAATATGTATGTCCCCTACAGGTCCCAGTAAACCCCTTCGTTTTTTTCTGTAATTCTAAATCAGGTTAATGGCCATTTCTCTTGCAACAAAACTTTTGCACAGAAGCGAAATGCGATCGACAGATGGACGGACATGTAAACCTAAATCAGTGAAATTAGTCTCCACTTAATAACTTATAGCGGGGGCTAAAAATTAATCAAGTGGATTATCTGATAAGATAACACAATGTTGAAAAAAACATATCATATCATATCTCATCTGCTCGAACGATGTTATTACCTCTCGAATAATGTCAAAATACATGCTTTATCAGTCACAGTGTGTCCATGGTTGAAAAGTAGAACACGTCTTATATTCAAATATCTGTTCTTAGTCATATAATTTTATAACATCTTATTTCCGGTGACAGACGTTCAGTTAAGGATCATCACCCCCTTTGTGATTAAAAAATCATGATTCACATTAAATGTACCTGTAAGAACAGTGATTTTTTTTGGTGCATTTGGGGCCGAATACAGGCCCTTTCCCTAGAGAAATTTTGCTCAACATTTCTTCATAATATTTACCATACAAGGAAACTAACCGTTTCTGATTGGGAATATAAAGCAAAATTTATCTAGGATACAAGCCAATGTTATAATTACACTAGTCTATATTGATCATAGCTAAATTATGCATATTAAAGCATAGATTAATAAAATTCTATTTTCGAGCTTGAATGAACGTACATTTTTCCCTGAACTAAAAAAAAATATGGTCGTATTTTCCAAATGAAAAAGGCACAGGCCCCAGTATAATAAGGGTAAGAAAATTACTGGGGTTACTACGGTATTCTCATTTGGTCACCTAAAATTTAATTAATGTCAGATTTAATCAGAAATATTTCTGAACACGTAAATGGACCCCAAACCTAACCTTTCAGCTTGCACCAGGTCTCGCTATATATGTCAGGGAGATCACTGTATTTGGAAGTAAACAGAAAATCATGTGACAAAATTTTTCCCGAAAGTTCAGCCAACCGCATGAATGAAGTTTGATCATGCGAGTCATTTACTACGTGTTTTACTATCAAATACATATGTTTTGTACAGTTTGGGAGGGACCCCCCCCCCCCCCTTGCGGGAGGTGGTTCTATATCAAAAGTTAAAATAAAGTTTGAGATAATTGAATGTGAATATCTTTTTACCGCAATGTTTTTGCAGCGAAAACAAAAATAAGCATTTTATAGCCTAAAATTACTACTGTCTTTCACTATTCCATAGCAAAGATAAATAGCCTACCTCTGTTTACCGTGGATATTCTTTTGTCAATGGTACATACCCGGTATATATCTGGCAGGATATGTATTCTCACAGTAATAAATGAAATGTATAGTCTCATACTATCAGTCCCCATTTGTCAATGTCTGGTTATGCATTATTTTGGATCATGGTATTTACCTCAATATTAAGAATATAACAAAAGGGAAAAAATATCGAATTTTAATCTCAAGCTCCCAAATGTCTTTAAATGCTTTAAAGACACCTAAAATAGGTCAAAATAATACAGGTCTATAGATTTTAATTACTTTCCAAGTCCCTGTAACTGTGTGCCGTTATATGAGCCATCATTTGAAAAATCGTGCCAGGTCCCTGTGTATGCATTAAATTGTTATATTGGTAGATGGTATGATACATGTTCATAATGTACAAGCATGCCTTTAATTGCCATTGACATAATTTTGTAATTTCTCAGTCTCATTTCGTATCGTAATTGTGAGTAGTACATGTGTTTGTCCTTGTATTTGAATCTTTGTGTTTGTAAATAGACAGCGCCACCTGTTGGTGTGACACAGGGATTCCCCACTATTTTTAGCACAGGAAACCTAATGTTCCCAATCCCAGGTGCAGTGATTTTTTTACCCCTTTTAAAGTGCCGACTTTAGGTACTTTCCCCTAGAGATTTTTTCCCAATTGACTCCCAATTTTCCCAATTTGTATGCATTTAATAAAGTTGGATAATAAAAAAAACTGAATTGTTCAGAGTCTGAAGCTTCATGCCACAATAGATAATCGGTGTACTGTGACCAATATTAAAACAGTTTACCTTTATTTGTTTATATACCGGTAATGATTTTAACACACACAAAAAAACAATTGAAGGCAATGGCATTGAAAATTTATGTTATTAAAGCATTTCATTATAAAAAATCTGATAAAGGTTCATTATGTTGTAAAATTCCCAATTTTGACTTTTTGCATAGAAATTCCCAATAAAAAAAGGCATGGGCACTTTGGAGGAAAATATGAAAAAATCACTGAGGTGTGATAAGCATGTTTTGCAGGTGAATTACTAGTATGAATGTTCATACCCGGTCTCTTGACATACGTCTCGACCGCACAATGAAAGTTTAAACATTTTCCCAAATGCATAAAAACACTGATGGTATTTTCCCAATTTGCAGTGAAACGGCAACAAATTTTCCCAATTTAAGAACGGGGTCCCATTCCCAAAATACCTGGCAAAACCCTGCTCGTCGTGAGCTACGACATCGCAGCTATAGTGTACCAGAGTAGGGAGGCAGGGCTTTGGGCACGTATATATGGGTTTAGGCAGTCCTGACGGTAGTTTTGAACGAGGAACTGGTTAGGTCTCGCCGACCCGCAGCCACGCATTTTCGGTTTAAAAGTCAAATTTATCATTTCAGCGGAATCTGTTGACTCTCGGTTACAAGCTTAACCTGGGAACTGGTTGAGAGTCAACAGATACCGGCTTCTCCAAATTATTACTCTTCCAAATTACTCTGTCATCTATGGTTTAGTAGGGCTTCGTCTTTGTTATGTTTATATTTTTAGTGGGTACTCATACGCGTGGGCCATGTGTGTAGACATGTGTGTGTGTTGTATGTTGGGGGGTCGTCTCGGAGGATATGTTTGATATGTAATAAAGTTTATTTTTGGTGTCTGTTGGTTCCTTTTGTGACTCGGCAATTCAATGTACCGTATTGTGAGTAAAGAAAACACATGGAACCCAGGAGTGGTTACCTGACAAAAAACTCCACTATACGAAATTGCTACATATATACTATATAGCCTCGTATTACTATAAAAAATTCAGTATACGAGGGCGTAACAAGTCTATAGCATATATATAACCACAGGTGCCCGACGGGCAGGGAAAAAATCACATTTATACTATTAGGAGTACATATATACAAAGTGTATATATGCTTGTTTTCCCAGCACGTCAGGCACCTGTGATATAACATATAATGTTTTACCCCAAGCACCTGTGATAATCAGTTGTTAATTGTAGGAAACGTTCAAATAAAATTTGTTTGCTCTAAAATAGTCAAAATGTTGCTAAAAAGGGCTAGGCCCAGCATTAAAATTTACTTTTCATCCTGACATTATCAGTGATCAATCTACGTGCGAGTCCCGGAGTCCTGTACTCATAAAATTATTCTGGCACTCATAGAAACTCTCGAAATGCTTTAATTTAAATTTATGGGACCCATTGTTTTTAGCAAAAGCACCCAAGAAAATAAATCGTAAATTGATCACTGCATTATACATTTTTTTCTTAGTTCTTCGGACTACAGGCCTTCTGATGGAAATTCTTATTGTTCAATTTTCTTTCTTTTTCTCTCGCGTCCCACCGTCGTTTTGCACAATAGATCTAGGCCTATAGGCCTATGATCTATTAGAAATATCTGCGAGACATATAAATGTCCCGCCTCCACATGAACTTAGTTTTTCAATGTTGTATTTATTTAGATATCTATATAACCTACATTATAACAAACAACGGGGGAAAACACGCTCCAAGTGTTTTGCAAAAATGATGTTCTCAGTTCTGAGGTTCACATGCAACCGGTAACGCAACTTTCTTTATATTGGAGTTGCCTCCCTTAATACTAATCCAACATGCTACTAGCCTATGTGGTGCTGATTTACGTAATATCATGGAGATATTTCGTTTTGCAGTTGTTTAACCAACAAAAGGTATATGATGAATAAGGTAACTATACAGTGTATAGGTTAATTATGAATTAGGCCTATGTACCTACCTCTGTCTGCCTCATCACATGTGCTCCAGCCAACCTTCGCGCCAACAATGATTTTAGCCGATGGTGATCGGGATCTTGTTTGCGTTTGACTGTTACGTAAATTCCGAATGCTTTCCGAGTAGTCTTAATGAAAAACGTCTCCATAACTTGGCGACACAATGATATATAATGGTGACATGATGCAATGATGTGGCGACATAATGATATATCATGGCGACATAATGATATAACATGGTGACATAATGATATAATCTGGCGACATAATGATATAATCTGACGACATAATGATATAATCTGGCGACATAATGATATAACATGGTGACATAATGATATAACATGGTGACATAATGATACAACATGGTCACATAATGATATAATCTGGCGACATAATGATTTGATCTGGTCACATAATGATATAACATGGCGACATAATGATATAATCTGGCGACATAATGATATAACATGGTTACATAATGATATAGCATGGTCACATAATGATACAACATGGTCACATAATGATATAGCATGGTGACATAATGATATAATCTGGCGACATAATGATATAATCTGGCGACATAATGATATAATCTGGCGACATAATGATATAACATGGTTACATAATGATATAACATGGTGACATAATGATACAACATGGTCACATAATGATATAACATGGTGACATAATGATACAACATGGTCACATAATGATATAATCTGGCGACATAATGATATAATCTGGCGACATAATGATATAACATGGTGACATAATGATACAACATGGTCACATAATGATATTACATGGTCACATAATGATATAAAACCCTTGGTCTTAAGGCAGCTATGGCGTTCCATATAATTCCCAAGCACACAGCACTGTCACAGCAGTGACGTATCAATTCAGGTGAATCAGAAATATTATGGTTATCAAGACATTGTTTAAAGGCCCAATATACGTAACTTTCGGCAAATCTTGAAGCGAAAATCAAGCCTAAAAGCTGATTATATTTGTAGATTTAGTTAAGATTAACCGATATCAGCAATACTTAAGATGAATTCTTACGCCGTTACCGGTACAGCAGCAGTTGAAACACTCTATTTGTAAACACGCGTCCATTTTGAACCGTCTTCTCACTTCGGTTTGTTGTTTAAGTGGGCCCCACCTGAATTATTTTCAACTCTTTGGATTTTTCTGTCAAGACTTTCTTGTTAGTTACCGCTCGGATTTACTTCGTTTTAGGCTTATTTTTGCATGGTTATCAACTAGAAATTTTTTCAGAATTTTTCAGAATCACGAAAAATTTCCTGAAGTTACGTATATTGGGCCTTTAACGGGTACAAACAATTAATACTACTTACCAATAAGCCACGTCGTAATAGCATGCAAAGTTTACATAGATGTAGGCTAGCCGAATTTCCTTAGAATATGTGACTATGTTTATCTATAAACTACATAGTTACTTCATATTAGGTTTCACACAGATAGACTGGCAATATACCCCTATCGATGTGAGTTAACTGATTTTATCTGCAAAAAACTGATAAGAAAGTTCAAGATGACGTAATGGAAATTTACATTGGAATTCTTTTGCAACACAACAGCCAATTAGCACATCTGTAAAAAGATCACCTGATATAAGTGCAGTCCGGGTTTGACACCGATAACTGAAAATGCACACATGATACATGTACCCCGAAATATACATGCACATATAAATAAGCCACTCAAGTAATTTTGAAAATCAGCAGCATATTAAATCAACAATATCAAATCATTTTATGTTGTTTCGATAAAATGTCATAGAAAATTAAATTTATGTAATTACTTTTATAAAAAGAACATTTTGAGAAGTTGAAATAACGTTTTAATTTTAAATTGAGAAATTGTATGGAGTATATATTGACAAACAGTTGAAAGTTTGAAAACGTTGTAAAATTATCTGCCTTGACACGGAATAATATTGTAAATAAATTTACCAAACACAACTTCCGAAACTAACATGTTATTTATTAAAATTAATATTATTTACTTAAAAGCAGTGCAAAATGGTATTCCTAGGATGATAGGACAAATACATCGTGGTGTAGTAGCCCGCCTATCGTCAGAATGTGCAAAAAAATACATGTTGTTCGGCCGATATTTCCAAAAAGTCTTAGAGCTCCATTAAAAGAAATATATGTGTCCTCATTCACAGGGACCTGAGAATTTGTTACAGCTAGTTTTTTTTACCTAAAATAGGGTGTTTAGTGTAGTTTTACACATTTGGGTAAGCTTTTATGACCATTGACGGGGCATTTCTTTTATCGAAAATTGATCTTAACCCCCCAAATGTATAAAATTACTCTAAACATCCTATTTTAGGTCCAAAACTAGCTGTAACAAATTCTCAGGTCCCTGTGTCCTCATCCCATGGATCATACACAGGGACCTGAGAATTTGTTACAGCTAGTTTTAGACCTATAATAGGGTGTTTAGCGTAATTTTACACATTTGCGGGGTTAAGATCAATTTTCGATAAAAATGCTCCCTCAGTAATTATAAAAGCTTTTATGACTACTGAGGGAGCATTTTTATCGAAAAGCCCCCCAAATGTGTAAATTACGCTAAATACCCTATTATAGGTCTAAAACTAGCTGTAACAAATCCTCAGGTCCCTGTGGGATCATACACAGGTTGCGATACGTCGTAACACGTTGGCCAAAGTCCAACCCGCCTACGAGATACCCGTGCAGATTATATCACGTAGTAATCAAAACACATATTATCGATTAGGTGGGCCTAATATTGTG
Source organism: Mimachlamys varia (assembly GCA_947623455.1). Classification (NCBI taxonomy): domain Eukaryota; kingdom Metazoa; phylum Mollusca; class Bivalvia; order Pectinida; family Pectinidae; genus Mimachlamys; species Mimachlamys varia. The sequence goes on from OX392531.1 coordinate 8,183,936, forward strand.
TATACAAACATTATTGCTGGATTTAATGATAACATAGGCACACATAGTGAAAATCGAGGGTTTTGATACGGTAACATTTAAACGTTAGTGCAAATGCAAAATTTATTATGTTTCGTACCGTTCACATGCCCCTGTATTTGCCATCAGCTGGCCATGGTATGCACCTTTTTCGGTCATAAGGCTTTTCACATTTCATCATCGTTACAAATAGCATCCATCTTAAAAACAGTCAATTCGATAAATTTCACCCTTTTAAGTAAATCGACGAACTTTCATGTAGATATATTTCTTAGTCTGTTGATTCAAGCGGACGTTTATATTAGACGTCAGTCATTATTGTATGATTTATTACAGGTATGTTTTTTTTTAGTAATTTTACACTTTGAGGGTTAAAGATAAATTTTCGTTAAAATGCCCCCCCCCCCACCCCCCAATAAAGGAGATAGCAAACATTCAATATAAAAAAATTGACATCATCTTGCTTTCTTATATCACATTTCTTCAAGTTCAAGATCTTCTCATCGTCTATCTTCCAACTCCTCTGGAGTTTCACCGCCTACCTGGCTGATTTCGGAGAATCATACTTCCTCAAGCGTCTGAACTCGTCATACAGTTAAAAGAATAACATAGTATATGTCTTCCTCAAAGACACGTCACTGTGCACAATTAATGGTCCAGCCTGTCTGAATTACCCAACATTAAAGCAGTATGAATAAGGGCTGGTTAAAGCTAGCACAGTTGTCATTGGTAACAAAAACCACGACAAACAATCAAATTGATATTCCTCGATTACGACGACCTATTCTGATATATTAATAGAATATATTTTGTCTGGGGCTGACACCCCCCCCCCCCTCCCCCTTGCATGTGTGGGCCGCAATATTATATGCCTCCCACTCATCAGGTAGCAGTTAATGTACAATGATTTATAAGAAAAAAAAACAGGTATGTCTCTGGATCTGCCACTGCGACCTTAATCCTATATGCAGGATTAAAATCTACCTACCACAAAACTAATATTAATACTGGCTTTAATACGTCTCTACTACCACAGAGTACCGTTGTGCATGTACTTTAATTTTTAACGAAATAAAACAGTGAATTCCTCTAGCAGGGACGTATATATATACATATTCGTCCCTGCCTCTAGTAATGATACTTTAAGGGTATATACGTATACAGTACATATACTGTACGCGTACGGTAGACACGTGCACCGGCACACTAGAATCAAGTTCGCCCAAATCCGGTTGAACTCGCCTGACTTTCTGTTCGAAGAAGAATATCAAAATAAACATATATGCATATTTAAACAATAAAGATAACACAAGTAACATATATTTATTGTCGTGTTTATCTAAAATACCATATAGCTGTCTTGTCTTCCATTTTATACGAAACTAAATATGTTGTGGTACTTTCGGTTTGTCGTGCGTGACGTCTAAGCCTAGATCGACGCTAGGTCTAAGAAGGGTAGGCTAGGCCTAGTACCAGCTGTGATGCTTGCTATTCGGTGCGTTTGTCGATGTCATGTTGTTGTAGGCCTAAGGTTTAGGCCTAGGTGCATTTCAACCATTCAATTACAAAATAATCGACGTTTAATTAGCCACGTCCTCCAATCTTCACGGAATGAAATCATAAGATACGGACATCATGGATCTCCGTTTCTTTCACAAGTCGACCTAAAAATCGTAGCACCTGGGCTCCCAAGGTCCAGTGTTGCTAACACAACATTTCTAACTAAAAGACACAAGTCAAAGTCAGCGAGAAAGAAAGAAGACAATGACAACGACAGAACAACGAGTGACTCTGATGACAATGATAGTGATGATGATGATGATGATGATGACGGTGATGATCTAAAACCAAAACGGAACGACAGAGAAAAGGTATAAGCATAATCACCTCAATATTTCAGCTTGGCTGGTCCAAAGTACCATATTGAAGAGGTTATAAGCCGAGTTTATTTCCTCTGGCCCTGCCACCATGCAGACTTAACATTATGACAGATCTCTAATCTCCACCAGACATACAATGTATGTACATTGTATCTACAGTGTATCTGTCAAAATGTCGATAGTTGAGTCTAGTGGCAGAGGAAACTCGGGCTACAGTGTTGATGAGCTGCTGCGATTCGCAGTACATTAAGATATAGTCCGAAGGGTTCTGACTCTCTGACCCGCTAAATATTTTGACGACAGGCGGGTGGAGAGTCAGAATTCCTCATTAGTTAAAAAGTGGAAATTTTACCAACCCGTGCACGGGTCACTGTTTAAGCTGTGTTTATAATATGAAACATTTTCGATCACATGTAAAATAGGTAGCAATGGAAAGAACAGATATTTTTCTACAAGTTACCTACACATTTAATCAAGTCACAGGAGGTCGTAAACTAACTGTCGCCACCCATTTCTAAAAAAATAACCAGTTTCCCCCCATATGATTGAAAATGGCCGCGGTCGCGAGATCCCGCGAGAATTATGTTCTGAACTAACCTATTTTGATCACGTGATGTTAGGCGGCGGCCATTTTCAAACAGATGTCAGGAAACTGGTTATTTTTAAGAAATGGATGACGACCGTTGGTTTACGACCTCCTGTGACTTGATTAAATGTGTAGGTTAGTGGAAAAATATCTGTTCTTTCCATTGATACTTAATTTACATGTGATCGAAAATGTTTCATATTATAAAACACGGCTTAAAAGGGGACCCGTGCACGGGTCGGTAAAATTTCCACTTTTTCACTAAGCAGGAATTCTGACTCTCCACCCGCCTGTCGTCAAAATATTTAGCGGGTCAGAGAGTCAGAACCCTTCGGACTAATTAAGATAATAAGACCTTGGCCCGTATTCATGAAACCGTTCTCATGCTCAAGCATGCATGGATACTGTGCTCAAGCCAGCTTTCTTAAATATCTCCTTAATCATGTCGAAGAGACAAAAAGTCAATGTAAATGTTTAAATCAGCTTTTGGCTTCATGTTTCTTCAACTTTTTTCCAAACTTTGAAATAGTTAGATTTTTTAAATGATTTATAGCCAGAACAGGAAATCAGTATTGAGCAGGAAATCCATGCATTGCTTGAGCATGAGAATGGTTTCATGAATACGGGCCCAGGTGTTCCGTAAGGATAAGTGCACATCTTCTGCTTCATAGATGACATGAAGTGATCTATTGATGTCATGTCCTCAAAGTGTGAACAGAGGAAGGAATTTATAAACATAAGGCCAACATGTAAATATGGCATACTAATAAATTAACATATTAAAAAATGCCCTCCTTTCATATAATTCCACATATCATATAAACCTTAAAGGCCCAATATACGTAACTTCAGGGAAATTTTTCTGATTCTGAAAAATTCTGAAAAAAAATCTAGTTGATAAGCCTAAAACGAAATATTAAACCTGTTCAGAGCGGTAACTAACAAGAAACTCTTGACAAAAAAAATCCAAAGAATTGAAAATAATTCAGGTGGGGCCCACTTCATTAACAACAAACTGAAGGTAGAAGACGGTTCGAAATGGACGCGTGTTTATTAATAGCGTGTTTCAACTGCTGCTGTGACCGGTAACCCCGAAAGAATTCATCTTGAATATTGCTGATATCAGTTAATCTTAACTAAATCTATCAATATAATGAGTTATTAGGCTTGATTTTCGCTTCAAGTTTTGCCGAAAGTTATGTATATGGGGCCTTTAAGTATATTAGGTCAATGGACTTAGTAAAGGTAATATGTCATAGGATCCAAACAATAAAAATTATGTGAGTTTTAATAAATGAGGAGGTCGAGGAGCCCCTTCTGAAGGGTGTCAGGTGCTAGAGAAGTATAATTAAGTTAAATCCCTTGTTGTTTTGTTAGCAGGTTACTTGATGGTAGACTAGCTTTATTAACAATGACCCGACAGTGACTTCCAGACAGAGACATTAATTTATTCACGACCACATGCGTTAACAATGGCTCAAGCATCCCCCAGAATGAGGCTCTTCTATAGTCTGTATCAGTATGTTAGTATGGACAGTATCAGACTTATAGTCTGTATCATTAAAGTTCTTACTATTGAGTAATGGATATACCACGTTCGTCGGTACAATAACTGAGATGTTGTGAGGTCTATGATGTAATACGCCATTTACAGGATACAATTATCAGTTGGTATAATCATGTGACTTTCATCACCACGTGACTTTATTTAGGGCACTTTGAAAACTAACTGGCAGCTAGATAAAATTAAGTTTTCAATGACGGTATTAGCGAGGTAAAGTTTTTTGGTTGAAAGGGAGATCACAACTTCCAATAAAACAAAAGAGTCATGTGTAAAATCAGCTGAGATCACTGATAAAGTGAATTAATCTTGTATTGAGAAATATGAATGCAATCCACAGTGCTCGTTATCAGGGTTTCTCTTTGCTGTTGGAAACGTTCTGAATGTCACATTTTGCTAGATTGTTGCTTTTACGACTGACAGTTACACATCTATGTACAACACACAATGACTTAGTTTGAGAGTCTGTACCTTTGTTTCGTCTCTTTTTAACCTAAACCAACTAAAAAATTGAATATAGCTGCAATTCGGTTGTCAATGCCGCCATTGTGAAGGGCCCTAAATTTTTCGCGGTCACATTATCAAATCACTGATTTCTAACTCCGCTCAATAGAGTTCTTGTATCTCGGAAGCGGCGTATTGGCTTGTTGCTTATAAAGTGTCACTTTACAATTTCATGTATTTAATTTGGTTATAATAAAAAAAACCTTTAAATTCAGTCATACAGTCATACATACAAGATCTAATTATACCATGGCGCAGCGTTCGCCATCCATCTGTCCTTCCGTACGTCAGTATGTGGTCTGTCCTTCAACATTTCCTATAAATCCTTACTAGTCATGATCATCAACTGCCTAGCCCAGGAATTTTGACCAGATTTGGTCTGACACATCGATCCTAATAATGCATTGGGTAAAGGGGATATAATAGCAGTTTTGTATAAATGATGAGTCTACCCACTGGGGCAGAGAGGTTGGTCCCAAAGGGAAATAGAGTTTCTATCCTTCTTGGCTTCTTCTATAGAAATTATTACAATATAAACTTTATCATATAGGTGAGTAATAAGGTCCTATTGTGTCATATTTTCACATATTCAATAGATTATTTTGATCTGGGACACTGATATTTGTTGCCTGTAGATGTATATTATCGTTCACTAGCAGGTACACCGGTAAGTGAATCAGGCATATTTGGCCTCTTGATCGAGTGTCGGCCCCTCATATGCATTTTTCTTAATACCCATCATTCGAGGATGCTCCAATAAAATATAATTGATGACATCATGTCCATCTCTATTCTCTCAGAGGCAAACAGCTGCAAATGTTTTTTTGTTGAATTATTAGAAAATAGCGAAATGGTGAAGAGTAAAAGCAGCCATTTTATTGCAGCATGTTGACCCATCTGTCATGATCCCTTCACTTTTTCTATAGTAAGATGTTACCAAACCTGAATGGCCGAGTTAGTTTTGATGACAATCATGAGAAAATATTATTTCCTTACAATTTTGCTTTACCAATTTTGAAATGAAAAATAAAAGAAAGGGTTTAAAATATATAACTTTTATAATATTTTCTGTTGAAGCCATTCCCGGATGTTGATTTCCCAGGAGATGCAAACTTGCCATCAAATTATAAGAAGTTGAAGGGGAATTTGACACAACCAAGATATGACTCAGTGTGCAGATTTGGTTTTCGAATATCAAGCAAGTATGTTTTTTACATTTATTGTTATTTATATTCGTCATTTACATAAACGTACATGTTAATGAATTTTCTCAATCAGTGTCTTGATACAAAATAAGCTAGTTGCTAGTTAAGAGGATAAAGCACAATATCACAACAGCACAGACTGTAAACCTTTTAATGTCACTAAACACAGAAAAGCAAAGTGATACTAAAAATGGACACACCACCGGACAAGCTGATCCAGACTTGACTACATTAACTTAACTGAACTGAGAGATGGATTAATATAAGTTGCCTAACTTGTTTCCAAATCCATTTTCAAAATTTGTGCATTTGCTCTTCACTATGTATTGAATTGAAAAAGAAATAAATTAAAGTTTATACTAACTGAACTGAGATACAACACATTTTTGCCCAAAAGGAATTTGAAATTAATCTCAGTCAGTAAATCAAATAATCAAGAACTTAACTTAAAATAAGTTTGAAACTGGATCCCAAACTAGTACTTAAAGGTTGTCAACAAAATTCATGTAGTGAAAATGAAAAAAATTAGCAAGTATTGTTGAATTTCACCTGCCCCCCCCCCCCCCCCTTTAGGGACTAGACATTTTCCCCTCATCTACACATGTACACTTACAATTATTTTCATGGGTCCTTTTTCATTTGTATTGCCAAAACAATGCCCCCCCCCCCCCCCCAAATGTTAAATTTAACCATTTCTGGAAATTCATTGGTTCTTTTCAAAATTCCATGAGTACAGGATTCGGGATGCACATGTAGATTGATCATGCCACTGCCTAATGTACATTATAGAATTTCTGTAGTGAAACAAACTTTAGGACAGAATGGGCAGGGCTTTTTCTGAGTTTGTTTTAAGGGCCGTTAATGGGCCCCATTCCCAATTGAAATTATTTCTTATTTAAGTCAAAGTCCCACAATTTGCAGTTTAATTTACTGAAGTCTTTCCCAATTTACCAATTTTCTTCCCAATATAAGACCAATGGGCCCCATCCCAAACCAGTGACGAGAAAGCCCTGATGCCATATTTGGAAATTCACCACTGTTTACAGACAATACTATATATGGCATCTGTTTCTATGTGCATGGGATGTCACAGGAAAAGTTATAGGGAGGTGGAGTGATACAGTGAATAGCACATTTGCCTTTTACCAAGGTGCCCCGGGTTGGATTCCTCTATTAGACCTGAAAAGGGCCAGGTTACTGATCGCGTGAATTTTCTCTTGATACTCCAATTTTCTCCCACAATAAGACCCCATACAATAACATTTGGTCAAACAAGAATGATTTATTATATATATAGTCCAGTCAAAATAGGCTTTAATCATGACAAAATTGCAACAGAATTTATTTTGAAAAAAAAATTGATTTCCCAAAGGTAGATTTTGGAGGACTTTTTCTGTTACAGTATATAGGTATCAACCATTTAAAAAATATGAAAATAAATTCTGTTGTAATATTTTCCTGGTTAGACCAATATTTGACTAATTTGTCTGGAGTCAATAAGTTGAAATTACTGTCAAAAGGAAAGCACATTAAAATCCTACACGTTTGTTCATTTTTTTACAGGAAATTCCTGGATGCACTCTACGACCAGAGGTGTAAACTCAATGGTCTCCCTTTAAAACAGAAAAGGACAATCGTAAGTCTCGTGTAACATTCTTAACATCCATGGAGGGGTAATTACAATCACCTACACTCTCTACACCCCTGGAATATGTCATAGCAAAACTGAAGGCACGGAGATATATCTGTTTGATTGGTCTCAAGTAAAAAAAATGACAATTAGCTATCATTTTATGTAACCTCGTTCAGGTAACACACCTGAATGACATCTAATTTTTACATCTGTATACAATCATCTTGTCTTTGTGTTTTAACATGTCTCTCATGACAGTGATCAATTTACAATTCATTTTCATGGGTCCTTTTAGTACATATTGCTGAAAACAATTGGTCCCACAATGTTAAATTGAAGTATTTCCAGAATTCCTGTGCGTCCCAGCATAATTTTATGAGTATAGAACTCGGGACTCGCACGTAGATTGATCACTGCTCATGTTGTATTTGGTAATATTTACATTTTGCTCTGCATTGCCACTATTTAACACTACCAATGGCAGTTCCCCACACACTGGGTGTCATTTATGGTCTCTTTAATCCCATGTCTCCTTGGTTAGTTTATATAGTGGCTTTGCCATGCAAATGTCAATATATGCTACCGAGGTATTCAAAGCGATGTGTAATATGAAAGCCTATCTCTTCTCTTAATTGATGTTAAGATTATAAGAATATGCCATCTCTGGCAGCTCTAGATCTTTGCACAGTTAGTGTGAAGAATAATGATTGTGGATAATCTTTCTCATATGTTCATGTGCAGATTACCCATGGTCCTTAGTTGTGCATTTATCACATGCATGGTTCTTGGAATTTTTCATTCAAATTTGTTTTTGCGAATTTCTTAAGAAGTTCATAATGAACATTGACTTCACATTAAAATGCAAAACCGAGCTAATAACAGAACTTTTGATATAAAAGATTGTTAATGTAACAGATTGATTAGAGAAATGAAGATAAGACCAGGGAAAAGATCAACATTACATGTAGAACTTGTAAAAATTTCAATGAACGTGGGCTCAAAAATCTAACTGAAATATGTTACTGGTATTGGTCTTGCTTAAGTGTTTTATTACAGGGATGGATCTAAGCCCATATAGTTTTTCACTCCGTCCACCCAGCTGAGAAATTGACCGGCATGCATCCTCTGTCCTATTTCACCTGATGTAACCAGATTTGGTGTACAAGAACATTTTGGGGTGATGTAGTGCAGAGTGCAAAAGTTAAGGTCACATTAACCTATGCATTAACCTTTGACCTTTACTTTTGAAAATAGGGGCTATGTATTTTATTATACCTCATGGAATTACTAGATTTGATACATACAAGTACATCAAGGGGTGGCAATGGTAGAGTGCAAGAATTATGTCACCATCACCTTACTATGACCTATACATGCTTTGACCTTTGACCTTAACTTTAAAAAATAGTTAGTCTGAGGGTAGTTCGATCTCTAACTGTACAATGTATATTCATCCTGGCATTAGTTAACTGTTTGATAAGGAAACTAAGGGACTATGTATTACATTATTTAATTTGTCTTTTACTATGTTGTGTTGCAGGTCAAGAATGGTGATACACTGGATATTATGGTAGACACAGATGAAATGAAAAGGATAAGGGTTGTCTCCCTTGACCACTCTTCACCCAAGTATACAGTTGTGTTTCTGAAGGTGTGGAAAACTCCCTTCTCAAAGTCTTCAGTGAAGGACTTGGAGTAGTACAGATGTTAACAGAAATAGTTCAGAAGCGGTTGGACCATGACGATGAATTCAAATTCAAATGAACAGTCAAGTTTTGGTCAGTAACACATAGCAGGTGTTTATCTGATCAGCTGCATTTGGCGAGTCTAGAGTCCATCTGATGGTGTCAGTATTTACAGGACTAGACTGATGGGGCTTCAGTGGACATTCACTGGACTTGCAAATGACTGTCAAAGTTTTACATGGATGTCAAGTTTTTATATGGAGTGATTGAAGCTCAAAATTCTCTCACTTTTACATTGTACTTGACTAGTGATATTTATGTTTAATACAGTTTTTTGTAATAAATTTCTATATTTGTAGTACATTGTGCTTTAAAATGTATATCAGTATTCATGGTCTGGCCTCGATAATGTAGCCCTTTAGCCTTAGTAATTAATTATAATTCTTGCAATAGACAGTAATTTGACAGAAGGTATTTTGACAGGAAGTACAATAGACAATATTTTGACAGGAAGTATACTGTACAATATCTTGACAGGTGGTACACTGTACAGTATTTTGGTAGATGGTTCAATGGACAGTCTTTTGACAGGAGGTACAATAGACATTTTTTTGACAGGAAGTACAATGGACAGTATTTGACAGGAAGTACAATGGACAGTATTTGACAGGAAGTACAATAGACAGTATTTTGACAGGAGGTACAATGGACAGGATTTTGACAGGAGGTACAATGGATAGTATTTTGACTGGAGGTACAATGGACAGTATTTTGACAGGAAGTACAATAGACAGTATTTTGACAGGAGGTACAATGGACAGGATTTTGACAGGAAGTACAAAAGACAGTATTTGACAGGAGGTACAATGGACAGTATTTTGACAGGAAGTACAATAGACAGTATTTGACAGGAGGTACAATAGACAGTATTTGACAGGAAGTACAATAGACAGTATTTGACAGGAAGTACAATAGACAGTATTTGACAGGAGGTACAATAGACAGTATTTTGACAGGAAGTACAATAGACAGTATTTGACAGGAGGTACAATAGACAGTATTTAACAGGAAGTACAATAGACAGTGTTTGACAGGAAGTACAATGGACAGTATTTGACAGAAGGTACAATGGACAGTATTTTGACAGGAAGTACAATGGACAGTATTTTGACAGGAGGTACAATGGACAGGATTTTGACAGGAAGTACAATGGACAGTATTTTGACAGGAGGTACAATGGACAATATTTTGAAAGGAGGTACAATGGACAGTATTTTGACAGTAGGTTCAATGGACAGTATTTTGACAAGGTACAATAGACAGTATTTTGACAGGAGGTACAATGGACAGTATTTTGACAGGAGGTACAATGGACAGTATTTGGCAGGAGGTACAATGGACAGTATTTTGACAGGAGGTACAATGGACAGTATTTTGACAGGAAGTACAATGGACAGTGTTTTGACAGGAAGTACAATGGACAGTATTTTGACAGGAGGTACAATAGACAGTATTTTGACAGGAGGTACAATAGACAGTATTTTGACAGGAAGTACAATGGACAGTATTTTGACAAGAGGTACAATGGACAGTATTTAGACATGAGGTGCAAAAGACATTTTGACAAGATAAAATAAGGAGGTAAAGATAATTTGATTCAGATACCCATTTTCATCTCGTTACACACAATATATAGTAACTAGGAGATCATTTGATCACAGAACGTAGCTTTTGAGTTTGTATATATGAGTTGGGAATATGGTTTCAAGGGAGATTAATGGTCAATTTTGGTCAAAATGAGGGAAATTTGACAACTATTTTATTAAGATAGTGGCTGCGCAACCAGTGACATTATACACACCGATATCCACAGGAGAAATAGCTAGGGCCATGCTGTGTGTTGAGTTCTGTACTACATGTAATCCATGAAAAGACCTTAGAGCAATTCATCATTTTTCAAGACAAAAGAAAAAAATCACCAGAATAAACTCTCAAAGCAAGTTTATTTGCATGATTTAAAATTTCAGTACCTTAAAAACAAAGATAAATCAATATAGGGCTTTAAAGGTAAGCATATAACAAGCACATATTAATTAATACTTCAATTAATATGTTGGATCCCTGAGCCAATCCTGGTAGCAAGAATGAAACTATGTCTTCAAGTCTGCAATTGTATATTCCTTTATTGAGAGTATAAGTAAAACATGTTCATGGTATGACCATGGAGGGGGGGGGGGAGCTTCAAGAACATGTCATGACTCTTAATATCCTGTTAAGTTCTTTTTCAGAAGAAGTTTTGACATATTTGTTTCATCTATGACCTTAAAATTGTTGGATCCGACCCAGGATGGCTATTCCCAAGCCTTAATCTCGAGGAATATCATGTATCATTCCTTCACCCTTGATTTGGCAGGTCATCACCCGATATTAATTTTGTTTTCAAGATGTTGACAAAGCTGGATGCAAGTTTTCTGATTAAATCTTAAGAAGAAGTTGTTTGAAGAAAAGCTGGCGATTGATGGACAGACAATTGACGCTACACCAAAGCAATATGACTCTCCTTTGTCTTTTGGACAGATTAGGAAGGCAAAATCAAATACACATATTCATCTTAAAGATATTACATTTAATTACTGATTGTGAGGAAACACCTCTGCATTCAATGCTAAAATTCATCGGGATACATTTGATCGCATCAACCTGCGTCAAATAAATGTTGGTTATATTTTCGGGGAAGCCAAACTGGATAAAATTTAATTCAGTTTTACGACTGGTTCATCATCACACTGGACATGTATAACTTTGGACAAAGAAACTTACACACAATCCATTACATTATCACAAAACGACGGACACTTTTGAGATGGACAGTGTAATTTATAGCACATAATTACATAATCAGTACAACGACCGAAACCAGAATATCGAGTAAAAATTGTGAAGTTGTGAAGGATGTGAAGTGTAATTTTCAACACATGTAAATGATTGAAGCATGTAAAAAAAATAAGAAGCAAAAACGTAAATTTTATTGAAATAAAATCAGTGCTTGATCATGTAAAATTAAATTTAAAACAACATACACATTGAAAATATATTATTGACATGCACACTTGAGATTCAAGCACATATGATACATGATATAACAAAGTCACATGACTGATTTTGACAAGACTAGGATTTACAAGTATATAAGCAACAAAATTACAGGGAGGTAACTCTTTCCGGCACTAGAACTGCACCAAATGAATTTTACATATTTAGGATACATAGCACAGTATATATGTGTATAGCCAATAAAAATGTACAGACTTGAGCACAGATCCTGGTTTTTATTCCTTCTAAAATTTTAACTTACTCATCCCTAACATTTCACAATGGACTCTTCCAACATGTGTATTGGGGGGAGTTAAATACATCTTCAGGGATAAAGGAGTTAAGCCATCTGTGCTGTTTTGTCCATCACAGTGATGGCCACATATATTGGGTGAAACTTATTTCATTATTTTTGTAAAATTACTAAAAATTTGAATATATACATGTGTTACTGTTTTTGCTCTATAAATAGATTCAATGACAAACCTGTCAATGTAATCCCCATTGTCGGATACCCACGGTTGATCTCGCTTCGCTTACTCATGAGTGAGTTAGCGAAGCGAGATCAACCGTGGGTATCCGACGATGTGTAATCCCATGCAAGTGTGAATTATATTGCAACATTTTAGAGATTTAAACTGAAAATGATACTTATGTTTTATTATTTTTCATGTTGATTTAGTTTTTACCATTTGTTCAACAATAGTTTACTATTGTTTATTTTTAAGGAAAATGACTCTTTTGTCTACAATGAGGGTCCCATATTAGAGTTACTTGAAATTTAGTCAAAATATTCAAAAACCAAGTTCAAAGTTCAAAGTCACTGATAAATGTCAAGTTCAAATTTTGTAGCTTTTCACTGATGAATTACATTTTGTTCTGACCAAAAGTCAAGGTCTTTGGTTCAAATGTCTAGAAATTTTTTTGTGACTTTAAAGTCAAAAGCAAATCACCATTGGTTCCAAATCTGAAGGATTGACGATAATTTCATCATTATAGGACAAAACAACAACAGATATGCCAGGTTACTAGTATATGAAAACTCATGGTGACGGTTAAGGCCCATGGGCTCTTGTATTGACGATAATTTCATCATTATAGGATAAAACAACAACAGATATGCCAGGTTACTAGTATATGAAAACTCATGGTGACGGTTAAGGCCCATTGGCTCTTGTATCACTGTAAATCCTTGGAGTGCCTCATGACATGTTTAAGGAATTTGTTTCCCCTATTCTTGAAATATTCCTATCTTACAACCAAGAGTATAACATCGTCGGAAACCCACAGAACACTTCTCTATCGTTTGTATACCATGGACTAGAAAAGACGGAAAATCACGTTTTCATACCAATAAAATAGTAGTCAATCATATTGACCTATATGTGACTATACATCCAGTTGGGATATCCCTTTTGTAGCTATGCGTTACAAACCAACATGGCGATGGCATCACCTTTCCTACCTAAGATAAACATTTGCGTCGTGCCCACAGAAATATACAAAAGGTAATTATTGATCTTATCGATTGCCACTAGAAACGACCATTCTGATTGGTCGAAATCTCAGAATAGACTTCTATTCTGGAAAACGAGATTTCCTGTCTATTCTAGCCCATGGTACACAAATGATAGATTAGTTTATTGTAGGTTTCCGTCGATGAGACTTATAAAGGAGTGTTATAATTCTATATGACTTCATTTAAGCTCTACAGTAAAAGTACCTTGGATAGATTTTAAAAGCTCAGGAAAACACTGCCACTATACCATGTAAAACTATAAAGGGAGACAAAAAATGAAATATCAATTAATAAACATTGTTTTGATCAGAAGATTTGTACACAGGTATGTACAAGTCAGTGATAGCAATGGATCAGAAACACCAGACTTAAAATATAACTCCCACAATGCTCCAGTCACCACACCTTATGTCTATACCTGCACACTGGAGACTTGAGATTCCGGATTATTCATCCTCACCACTGACAATTAAACCTTCAGTACATCTCGTGTATTTCTCTGAGATCACTTATATTTAATATGTTAGCATCTATTAACATCTTAAATAAGCCAATTATACACTTCTGTTTTGTTGAATTAGAAATGTTGTATTATAAAAAAGTACTTTCCACAAAATTTTCGTTTTTCCCCCTGGGAAACTTTTGAATATTCATAATTTTGAGGAATTTTAACAACAGGTACCGGCCCTGCCCCGGCTTCCTTACATTTCCTTCAAAATTCCTTAAATTAAAATTTTCTATAGAAAAGCATTACAGAAGTTAAAGAGAAGATCTTTAACTTAAGATTTGCCCCTTAACTTCTAAAATGCTTTTCTTTGGGTTATTTTTGTGTCGCCTCCGACGGATGTCGGAAAGGCGACACATAGGGGTTACTTTTCCGACGGCGACGATGACGGCGGCGTCAACAATGTTAAAGTTTTGCGTTTAGCTCTGTTTCTGACAAAGTTACATCAACCAAACCTCTATCATAGATGAAGCATGGGTAGTAGAGCCTACTGGGCTGAAAAAAATTCATGGATTTCTGCTTTTTTGGGGTAAAAATCTCAAATTTCTGGAATTACAACGTTAAAGTTTTGCATTTAGCTCTTGCATATTAGGCTGTTTCTGACTAAGTATAAAAGCTACAGCAACCAAACTTGGTATGTAGGGGTATTATGACTCAACGAACACTATCGCACCTTCCGTTTCATGATTCAACAAATGGCCGCCATTTCCTTGCCACTGATTGATCGAAATTTAGATATTGTCCAATTTCACTCAAAATTGGTATGTAGGTGTATTATGACTCTACAAACACTATTGGAACTTCCGTTTCATAATTCAACAAAATGCCCGCCATTTCCTTGCCACTGATTGGTCGAAATTTAGATATTGTCCGATTTCACTCAAAATTGGTATGTAGGTGTGTTAGGACTCTACAAACACTATCGCAACTTCTGTTTCATGATTCAGCAGATTGGCTGCCATTTCTTTGCCACTGATTGGTCAAAATTTCAATATTGTCCGATTTCAATCAAATTTGGTATATACCGGTAGGTGAATTATGACTCTACGAACACTATCGCAATTTTTGTTACATGATGCAGCAAAATGGCGGCTATTAATTGTCCTCTGATTGGTCAAAATTCAGATATTGTCCGATTTCACTCAAATTTGGTATATTGTGTCGCCTTCGACAAAGCGGGAAAGGCGACACAATAATTACGCTGAATTCTTGTATGTTAATAGGAATTTTCCTTTAGTTAAGGTATTGTTGATGAAACTGGAGCCAGGTGTACCAAAGACCAATTTCTAACACAAAGACTCTGATTACAAATTGTTAAGCAAAAAAAAATTGCACAATGTGTGATGCATGTATTGCCAGAAATACTGTACAGGTTGTATAATGCGTTAATACTTTATGGTTTTTAAACTAGATCACGAAAACAAAATGGATTATTGTTTCGCCTTTTTAGCTTTGCTGGGTCCATCTGCAAGAAACAAAAAAATTAACAGATTTAACAAAATTATAAAAAAGCTTTTCCTGTAGAAAAGAGCAAACTAAAATTAAGTTTTATAACACAGATTGACAAAAATGAAATAAAATCAAACAGAATTTTCATATTGCACATAATCGTAGTAAATAATCTATTATATATATCATTTCGGTACAACAACTTTATTACACTGTACTGAACATACACCTAACAGCGTAGACAAAAAGACCAATTTGTCGTTACCAACTCGTACACAATTTACACCTGTTGTGTGCATACGCTTTGCTGGTCATTCTTCCGATGAAGGTGACAAGGTACATATCGTACTAGTCATCAAAACTTCACATATAACATTTATTGGTTGTGTAAAATAATATTGTGTTTATCAGGTTCCTTATCTTCCTTAAACTGCCGCCATTATGACCTAGAATTGAACCTACCAGTAATGCCAGTTTTGGGCGGTGAGAAGTGTTTCTGTAGTGACTGCCAGCACTTGTAGTAGGTATTGTCCACTTTCGTCTTATTGCCCCAGTCCGTCACGGTCATACTAAAAGACGACTCAAACATAAAGGCCTGAAACAGGAAAACAGCAACTGATTCAATCATAGTTCAACAACACTGCTGTATCAACAAGAGGCCCAGAGGGCCTGTATCGCTCACCTGGATACATTGGTATCTAAGTAATCATGATAAAATATTTTCTTTTTGGCTCGCCCCTCAGCCCCCTTGGGGGGTCAGTCCCACCATTAGTACAATTTTGAATGTTGAGCAGCTAGGGATGCTTCCTGCCAAATAAGGCTGATTTCCAATCAATGGTTATGGAGAACAAGTCGATTAAACCAATATACAGCTAAATAACCCTTTTTGGCCCCGCCCCTCAGCTCCCTAGGGGGTCAGTCCCAACATTAGTACAATTTTGAATTCTGAGCACCTAGGGATGGTTCCTACCAAATAAGGTTGATTTCCAATCAGTGGTTATGGAGAAGTCGCTTAAACCAATATAGCTAAATAACCCTTTTTGGCCCCGCCCCTCAGCCCCCTAGGGGATCAGTCTCACCATGAGTACAATTTTGAATCCTGAGCACCTAGGGATACTTTCTGCCAAATAAGGCTGATTTCCAATCAGTGGTTATGAAGAAGTCGCTAATATCAATATAGCTAAATAATTCTTTTTGGCCCCGCCCCTCAGCTCCCTTGGGGGTCAGTCCCACCATGAGTACCATTTTGAATCCTGAGCAGCTAGGGATGCTTCCTGCCAAATAAGGCTGATTTCCAATCAATGGTTATGGAGAAGAAGTTGATTAAACCAATATAGCTTAATAACCCTTTTTGGCCCCACCCCTCAGCTCCCTAGGGAGTCTGTCCCACCATTAGTACAATTTTGAATCCTGGGCACCTAAGCATGATTCCTGCCAAATAAGGCTTATTTCCAATCAGTGGTTATGAAGAAGAAGTCGCTAACATCAATATAGGTAAATATTTTTTTATGGCCCCACCCCTCAGCCCCCTAGGGGGTCAGTCCCACCATGAGTACAATTTTGAATCCTAAGCACCTAGGGATACTCTCCGCCAAAACAGGCTGATTTCCAATCAGTGGTTATAGAGAAGAAGTCGCTTAAACCAATATAGCTAAATAACCCTTTTTGGCCCCGCCCCTCAGCCCCCTAGGGGGTCAGTCCCACCATTAGTACAATTTTGAATCCTGGGCACCCAAGGGTGCTTCCTGCCAAATTAGGTTGATTTCCTATCAGTGGTTATGGAGGAGAAGTCGTTTAAAGAAATTGTTGACGGACGACGGACGGACTGACGACAGACGGACGACGGACGCCACGGTATGGCATAAGCTCACCTCGGTCCTTTGGACCAGGTGAGCTAATAATGGGTGGCTGGATTAGTACGAAATCACAGGTGAGATAACCCGGGTTTTAAAGGAGCTAAATTATATATCTACTGTTAAACTGGAAAAAATCATTTGCCTCCGTTTTATTTTCGCCGTTTTCACACACCAATAAAAGGGTGAATTTAAGGCAGGGCGAATATTTTTTTTCCCCCAAACAAAGGCTTGCGTCTCATATTATTGAGATACATGCGTCTCCGGGGTTTATGTACGATGAGAATCCAAGTTATACCACTGTGACATCTAGTTATAAAGTACTAAAGAGGGAAAAGGAGCCAACATCTAAGTGTCTCTGTGTTTGAAATATTTGAAATTGAAACAAAGAATCACAAAATTATTGACTAAATTAATTTTTTTTAAAGTCAAAATGATAAAAACAAAAACAGTACTGTACAGTTTGCATCATCACCATGCCAGCCGTAAATAACATTGACAACATTTAAAGGGCCAATATATGTAGCTTTGGACAAAACTTGAAGCGAAAATCAAGCCTAATAACTTTTTTTATATTTATTACTTTAGTTAAGATTAACTGATATCAGTAATATTCAAGTTGAATTTTTACGCCGTTACTGGTACGGCAGCAGTTGAAACTCGGTATTTGTAAACATGCGTCACCAGTGGGCCCCACCTGAATTATTTTCAATTCTTTGGATTTTTCTGTCAAGAGTTTCTTGTTACCAGGTAGTTACTGCTCAGGTTTACTTCGTTTTAGGCTTATATTTTTGCATGGTTATCAACTGGATTTTTTCAGAATCACAAAAAATTTCCTGTTTAAGTTAGACCTATGTATATCGGGCCTTTAACCTGATAAATACCAGGTGCAGCAGCACGATTCAAGACGGGGCAAATTAAAATATTTTCATTAAAAGACAGGGCAAAAACTTCCCGTTTTACAGTATATTACAGGGAACAATCATATATATGATTGTGTAATATGATGTGGAAAAGTGATAAAGATATTGTACCTTCGCTGGGGTTCTCCTGCCCGATGCTCTACCGACTGAGCTAAAGGGAAATTCCCTACAGCTCACACTTGTAAGGCAACTTAATCAATGCACATCTTTTACACATGTTTACTATTTTCATAGTAAAACAATATATAGCAGCTTCATGTCTGTCAATATCACTTTTCAATTGTTGTTCTTCATGCACTGTGTTTCCTGCTATATAATCTTTGTATAGTAATAATTTTATCATCACTTATGTTTAGGCAGATTTTGGTTAATAGCAATTTATTTTGGATACTATCACAAAAACATCATGGTAATATGATGATGAGAATTAATCATTTATGCCCTGGATCTGGTGTCAGACCTGGACGCCCTACATAAACAGCGGCATGACCTAACGGTACCTTGTTCACACCTGGCTGATTTCAGAACAACAGATCAATCTGCACTAACCTGTAAGGTCCACCTGTCGCTATAACAACCAGTTTCAAGTCTGTGCTAGAACTAAATCTCTTATGTATTTAATTGTTTCATCCTTAAAGTTTAATTTCAAGTTTTCATTGTACGAAAAATGTATAATCATAAATTTTAACAATTCCATACAAATTAAACCACGTGAGACCTACTGACCATGGTGCCGTCCGCCACACGCTGGGGTTTCAGTGGAGCGTTGGAGCCACCTTCGAAGCACTTCGCATCCGGACCGTGTGGAGTCATCATGCTGTGTAGACTTCCCCCACCAGGTTGAAATCCTTCTTCCTTTACAAATATAATATTTTACATAAAAGAATTAATCTTAAAAGTCAAATACAATATCCTAATAAAAGCATAACAGGAAATGTAATCATGAAGGATGATTTTGTTCATCTGTCATTTTAACACTACCATCATATGGTGGGCTGTTCAAATTGCCCTGCGTCCGTGATCTGTGATCCTTCCTTAAACAATTCTTGTTACCACTATACATGTGTCTTGAGAAGTATAGGATTTTAGGACAGATGGGAATACAAGAGGCCCAATGGGCCTGAATTGCTCACCTGCTAATGAAATATTATACAGCTAAAGGCAAAATAGCAGTGTCCAAGCTTAAAATTAATAATCTATAAAAAAAATATTTTGTATGGCACCTCTGACCTTGATAACAGGTTGAAGTCATTCAATTGAACAAACTAGTTAGCCATTCCTTCCAGCATGATACTGGCCCAATATCAGTACCTATGTGATTTTGCCTATTGATAAGTTACTTACGATTTCTAACACATCTGACCCCTGTGACCTTGGAAGTAGGTCAAGGTCATTCATTTGAACAAACTTTATGGCCCTTCACCTCAGCATGCTACAGGCCAAATATCAGTACCCTGGACCTTTTTATTACGGAGAAGAATAAGGTATTAAGCATGTAGCGCATGCTCATGGTTTCCAAAAGGAAAGTAGGGTTTTTTTATACCTTAAACATGATTTTAAGAAAATTCCAGGAACCCTATTGATTATGAATTAATATGGTTTGTTGAAGTTTAAGGTCCATGTTTACAATTTCCTTGTCTGTTTCCTATCATCAGTACAATTGATAAGGGGTTTCCAGAGATATCTTGTACACAAGTTTTTTTTTATTCCCAAAATGGTCAAGAGTGACCTTTGACCTTTAACCTTGTTTGATGACCACTAACATATGATCAAGTATAGACGTTGATCTTGTGATGATATGGTTGGAATATGAACCAGGGGTTTCCTTGGAGCAGAATGTGAAAAATTTCTTTTTAAACAAAGGTGAATAGCTCTATAATAAGGGGAAGTAACAGTATTTTTGTATAAAGAAAAAATATTTTTTTTAGAGAATATCAAATCGTCAACAAAACCATAATACGAACTCAAAATTGATTAAAATAAGGGCAAAATATGAAAAAAAGAAAGATTTATATGGAGACCTTGTTAGATAATATGAGAAAAGACCAAGTGTTCCGGAAGAGAAGCGCCAGTTCTGCTTCATCGACGACAACCGCCATAATCTATGAACATCAAGGGCTATTAAGATAGCTGCAGTACATTGGGATCGACCAGTGGTTCAAACAACGCGTTTACATAAAAGGGCATGAACTATTAAATCACAGGTATAAAACATGAAAATGTGCTGACAGCATCAATGAAGTTCCATGAAATTCAGCTGAAAACTGTTAGAGGATCTCGGAGTTGAGCACACACATGTGTCTACAGAAACAGGGATAATTTCAGTATACTGAAAAAAGTGGAATTGTTTGCGCTGTGGAAATTTTTGCTTATTTCGCTTTCATTATAAATATCCGTGAATATATCCACATGCGAACATATTCAACATCACTCAAACTCTACAGTGTATAATAGTATTATATATACACAGTCCAAAACAGCATAACTGACAGTGGGAAAATTAATTTCTACACTGCCAACAGTTTGGAGGCTGACTAAGCGAAATTAAAATTCAACACACGAAAATATTTGCTTTAACAGTAACTCTCTAGCAGAGGGTAACAATATAGTGATATTTACCTTGGCTTCATATGATCCATGTATTAAACCCATAAACTCACTCATACAGTTCCCTGTGAAAGATACAAATAAATAAGTAAATTAATAAGGGCGCAGCTCTCGGGCGCCAAAGGCGTCCGAGCAAAGCTCTTGAATGGTAAGACGTGCATGCGTAAACAGAGTTGTTTCCCCTTGTTGCTACCCTTTGCCTTTGATTTTTTTTGTCCGGAAATAGCCCTTCAGTGGGCAAACCGGAAACACAGTTACATTACGCCACAATTGGCTTTCATCAGTTATTTCCAGAATGTTGAAAATAACCGGGATATCCTTGAGCTTATGTCTGTTGCATTAATCTCTATTGTTGCTTGAGAAGCTGTGCTTTTTTTAACTTGACAACTTTGAATTATGGAAATTTTATCTCATTCTGAACCAATACATGAATGATTTCCAGTAAATATCAGAGGTATACATAATTTATATCCTTTTTAAAACAATTTATTTTACCCTTCGTTTTCACAAATAATAAGTGAAATTTGGTTTCTTCTTTACTATTTTAAGAAATCAACATGTACGTACTGTAAAAATTTAAAATGTTGTGAAAGGTTTTTTTCCCAACATGTGGAATTAGTTTGAATGCCAGTTTAATAAACACTTTCAAATACTTATCATCGAGAATGGGTTTTTTTTTTATGAAGAACTCATCTTCATGAACACCTTCATTTCAAGGTATTAAGACTACTTACTGTGGTAGTACGGGGGACGGAACGTGTTGTCGGCCACTCCCCATCTCGGAGGAAATATGACGAAGTCGGCTACAGCAACGCCTGGCTTAGTTGACTGACATGTCAACACAGTGAAGATGGAAGGGTCCTGTAACCAAACCAAATTGTTTTAGTTCCATAAAACTTGTAAAACTTCATCATAAAATTAAATTTCATTTCAATACAGTCTAAGAAACGAAATAAATCTAACAAATTATAATTGACCGTACACAATCATTTAATCAAATGGGGTTCAAACACAAAGAGTAGGAGTGAGTGAGTGAATATGCATGTAAAAAGTATATATAACAGTTATGGACTTCAGACGAGGTTTGTCATTGATTTACTAACCTTGTTGCCACTTGAGCATTTGGCTTTAAGTAAATACATTCATAAACAACCTTAAAACTGACAACTGTGCAAGATAAAAAGATTTCAAAAGAGATTTGCTTACGTTTCCTTAGAAACAATTGCCAGGAGATATGAATCACTTAAGGGAAGAACCAGATTTGTTTTTATCTCAATTTAAAAGTTTTCAACATGTACCGGTACTTACTACCGTCAGCTTTAAGTCCTTAACTGGATGTGACTACAATATATTGTACCTCACATGTGACAAATGTGTCGCTAGTCAAACAGTAACTTACTATGTGGTCGAAGGAAACTGTGTTTACTGTACAAAAGTTGGCCAGATCGTACTTGTATGGAGCGTAGTTACCGTGCCAAGCAACAACGTCAAATGGGGAATGTTTCTGAAACAACAGAAATAATGATTCCTCTTAATGTCACACTGTTAACAGTCACATTCTGGTTTATATCAACTGTTTCTATATATTTACAGTTGATTCCTCTTAATATCACACTGTTAACAGTCACATTCTGGTTTATATCATGTTATACTCAAAACACTGCTTTCTTGCAAAAAAATCTACTTACAACTTATATGTAATGAATTTAGCAACTGTGTTAACTTGATTTGATGTGATACAGTAATCACTTTGTATAACTCATGATCACAAAAAACCCCAGCCTTTTATTCCCATGGGATTTATGCATTCTATCATATCATATCATGGTGATTTCTATGTTAATACTTGTTCCTTCTAAGTTCAAAGGAAAATGTCAAGAAAGAAAAGTACAAATAATTGATTTTTTGCAAAACCCTATTGCAGTAAATATCATCTTGATATAATATTTGAGAAGCTAGAAATGAGTAAATGTAATTATACATATGGAAATCCTGCATTCTGCTCACCTGACTACAGCTAAAAAGATGACCTTGGAATTTACTTATGACTGTATATTTTGCAACATCCCGATCCTCATACCATGCTGACGGGGTCTGGAAGTCCCGAGGATTAGCGAGGCCATTGGCACCTATTGACAAAAAATAGTGTACACTTAAATACTGTCTTGCGACCAAGCTAGGATTCTAAAGTAAACGAGTAGTGAGACGATCGGCACCTTTTGACAAATAATTAGCATACAATTTATGCTTGCATTCTACCGTTAACAAGATTGCTCAATTTGTCAAAATGGAACAGCAATACAATAATCGGAGGTCCAACGCTCAATCTACTGGTTTTAATCAGGCCATGGCAGAAAATTTAATTTCCAATGGCTAGATACAATCTGATTACAGTGGCTCGAGGATCCTTAAGAAAACACTTACCTATGGGTCCAAGGTTAGGAAGAGTAAAGTGACCATCGAAAACTTCCAGGATATATCCCCTACTGGGCCCCTCGACTTCAACGTTAAATCGCATTCCTAACTGTGAAAGACAATAAATTTATATTCATTTCTTGTGAACATTAAATATTTGCAATACATATCCCATGATGGGCCTCGCAACCTTAATGTCAAATCGCTTTCTTAACTTTGACAGACAAGTGATTTATATTAAATTTTTGTGAATGTTAAATAGTTGCAATAAATATCTCATGATGGGCCCCGCAACCTCACCGTTTACCTTGGCCTTACAATCACCCAAGTTTTGATATACAGTAAGACTAGTACCCATAGTTTTTGTTGTTGTACTGTCCTCACAGAAATTTTCATTAACCCCAATCAAGTTTGATCTAGAACACTCACATGTCAGCTAGGACCATGTTTAAGGCTATATAACTGCTAAAATCATTGATAATTGAGCTTTGGACTCAATGGTCTAACCCAGTGACTGATCTTTGGTCAATTATAACTTCTCAAAAGTTTTCCTATGCGTTTGACCCTGTGACCTTGACTCTTAGTTGGTCAGTTGACTCATTGCTTTCTTCTGACCAACTTTGCTTCGTAATGTCAAAACAAGTTGTTCATCAGCGTAAAGCTAGAAAATTGGACCTTGATTGTTGACTCAGTGACCTTTCGGTCAAATAATTCCTTGTTTAATTCAAACCAACTTTGCTTCACCATGTCATTCAAATTTGTTCAGGAGTTTTAAAAAATGCCAATTGTTGATACCACAGTATGTAATACATAATTAATATAAATTATATTTTTGTTTTTGCTAAAGCAAAAAAAAAAAAAAAAAAAAAAAAATATGACTCCCATTTACCTGTATGACACAAATCTCATTAGGGTTCACTTTCATCTTCCCGAATTCTGTTGTAATGGACAAGGCCCCCTGTTGCGGCACTGTAAAAGAAAAGAGAAACAATTACATTTCATAGGTTCACAGCTACAGCATCTATCTAGTGTAACTCATACTATACACTATTAGCATACACCAAAACTGGGTATTTTTTGCAGTTCTTGGCTCAAGTTATATATCTTATCAAATTCAAATGATCAAAGATATTTCTAGGTTAAGTTTCTATTGCATAGTCATTATTTCATGCAAATGTCTCTTAATCTTTTAAATGGCATTCCTAGTCTGCTGTTGGTCAATGAAAAAGTCTAATTTCTCTCATATCTCGCCATGTTGGAGAGAGTTTGCCCATTTAAGAAACTATGTAAGAAAACGCCATCTTACACAGCATATCATATATGATGTGACATCACAATGGCTCAACAAAGACATGACAAAGCGAATTTGGAAAAATATGATGCGGAAAAGAGAAAACGATGTGATGAAATTAAAACCTTTCAAAACATTTTAGCCATAAACATTAGGAATCCGAAATTACTTTTCTATGCAATGTTTGAAAATATGGGGTATGCTAAATCTCACTGACCAATTCTTTTTCGTCAAAAAAGCTCTAAGGGAATATATATTTTCAAAATGGTAGCCACACAAGCATAATCATTTTCATGGTTTTTGAGCGTATTCAGGTAACTGAAATGAGAGAAAAATACTTTTTTATTTGAGGTGTAAAATGGGACGTTACTCCATCATGACTTTAGAATTTGGCAAAACCCTCGGGAAAGTCGCGAGTTTTACAAAATTTGAAAATCCTAAGGGTAGAGCTTCACTATCTTACTCCCCTCATCATGAAAGACTATTCAGCTATCTGGGCTCAGGAAATCTGATCGAATTTCATATAAGCAACCTACCATATTCTTACTCAAGCTGTTGTGTACCATAAAGGTTTGTAAAGGAATATAAGAAGCTACAAGACGTGAGAAGAACTGTTCTGTAAATATATTGGGATAATTAAGACACCAAGAAAACAAGCATACTGAGTATTGCTGAAGCAATACATGTCCCGCCAAACTGGCCCCCACAAGCTATAAAGATGCAATGATTCATTAAACAAATTACAGAAAATTGGCGTAGATTTCTCATGATGTATCTGTATACTAAAGTCAAAGGGCCATAACTCTGTAAAAAATATCATTCAACCGTAACCAAATCAGAACTTGATCTAGATATCCCCATGATGTATCTGTATACCAAATGTCAATTCAATATGTGCACACGTTGCAGAGATAATGCACAGAAACTGAATTATCAAATTTTTTCTTAGTTCAAGTGCCGTAACTCTGTAAAATAATATTCAACCGTAACCAAACTAAAACTTGACCTATATATCTCCATGATGTATCTGTATACCAAATTTTAGCTCAATATGTACACTCGTTGAAGAGATAATGCTTGGAAACCCCAAAATGGTAACAGACAGACAGACAGACGGATACACAGACGGACAGACGGCAGGTTAACTAATAGTCCCCTGAAGGTAGGGGACTAATAAGTGTCATGTTATATCCCTTAGGGGGCCTTAGCCTATAAATCCTCCATTTATATTAAATGTCTTTTGCCAAGAGATGGTCACAAGCAGGTTTAGTTTAAATGCCTGTGTGTCAGTACTGAAGGATAAGGATGTTAAATGTATTCCTCTGTTTCCCCTTTTAGGCCCCAACATTTCTGCCCCCAAAATTAGGGACCAGGCATCTCAATTTATACAAAACTGATTCTGTATATATATCCCCTTAGTATGCTTCAGACTGCACTTTGTACAAATTCCTTCATTTTTTCAAGAGAAAAAAATCATCTGTTTTCTGTATTTGGCCCACAGGCCTCTGCCCCCAAGGGGGCCACACCTTCATTTATACAAAGTTTCCCTTTTTGCAAAGATAATATAGAACAAATTTTGTTAAAATCCTTTTATTGATTAAGAAGATTTTCAATATTTTCCTTTAATTTCCCTCATGAGGCCCCACCAATATGCCCCAAAAAAGGCGGTCCACACATATCAGTCCAAGCAAAATTGATTCCTTACTCCTTTAGCATGCTTCAGACTGCATTTGATTTAGATTTCCTTCATTAGTATAAAAGGATAATTGTTTTTCTCTATTTTCCCATTGGGCCCACTCCTCTGCCCTAGAGGGGCCATACCCTTGGTTTATATAATCTCATAAGGCCCTTCATTGGTGAAAAGATGATATTGAACAAAGTTGGTAAAATTCCATCCATTGGTTGAGAAGACAATTTAAAAAGATTTACCAATTTTCGTAAATGTAATTTTTTGGCTGTGGAACAAAGTCTGATAATACCTTTCCGTATTTGGACAAATGCATTGACAGAGCGTTCCCTACAGAGGGTCCGTCACTATGTGGTGGGTCCCTCATTAGGGAAACAAATGATAAATTGTAAGTTTTAAACTGACTGCCTATCAGTGTGATAGAGTAGGAATTAAGACACACAGAATTGTTTACATTACCAATCAGAAGATCTCCGTCTGAATCGTAGAAACATCTGCAACAAAAAGTAAAACATTAAAAGCTATATTCATTGCCTGATAAATGAAGCTACCACTTTCGATAACTCGCAAAATTTAAGTATTCAATTTCTGAATGTATTTAAAATCATAATTCAGCATTTATTTTCTTAGTATTTTCTTTATCTAGTAATCAGCCCAAGAGGCTAACAAATGGATTCTTTACTCAAAAAGAGGTGGGCTTATTACAGGATAATGGAATAAAATATGTTGGCATAGCTAATATGTCTGGCAATACCTGACATGGACTTATTACAAGACATGGGCTTATTACCAGACATGGACTTATTACCAGACATGGACTTATTACAAGACATGGACTTATTACCAGACATGGACGTTTACCTGACATGGGCTTATTACCAGACATGGACTTATTACCAGACAAGGACTTATTACCAGACATGGACTTATTACCAGACATGGACTTATTACCAGACATGGACTTATTACCAGACATGGACTTATTACCAGACATGGACTTATTACCAGACATGGACTTATTACCAGACATGGACTTATTACCAGACATGGACTTATTACCAGACAAGGACTTATTACCAGACATGGACTTATTACCAGACAAGGACTTATTACCAGACATTGGCTAATATTTATTACCAGACATGGGCTTATTACCAGACATGGACTTATTACCAGACACCATGTTTGACTACGTACTATCAAAGCTTTGCACTCCTCCTCAGATTACATGTATAGTGGCTTTGAATCAATTGCTTAGATGACATTGATTTAAATCAGGCCATTATGACGTCATTTCTGAACTATGTTAAGTCAACACTTTGCACTCCACCTCAAATAACATGTATAATGGCTTTGAGTCAATAGCTCAGATGACATTGATGTAAATCAGGCTCTCTCAGTAAAGGAACACACGCAGAAAAGGGATAAAGTATAGAGACTTTATCCCAAAGAAATAAAATTATCTGTATTCTAAATATAAGCATTGAAGCAATGATTTTGTTTGCCCATTTTTACAGCCGATATAAGGCTGTTTCCCCCAGTAAAAATTTGTGCTATTTTCCCAAAATGAAGCAAAATTCAAGAATATTTTCCCAATTTATCTGAAAATCCTACATTATTTTTCAAATTAAATAAGGCACAGGCTGCTGTAAAATCTAGGTAGCAAACACACTGTGAACTGTTACCAGATTTACATGTAGTATACAGTCGATATGAATACAATTTTGGTGACAGATACATGGAATGTCGCTCGGGCGACATGATTATTCATAATTATACCCAAATTGTATTCATATCGACAGAATACTACATTCTGGAAACAGTTCAATGCTTAAATATAGCTGACAGATCTATACATTATGTATGCACACCTTATTATGCATATCAATTTGTTTTTTAAATCCCCTATCCAACTTGGGGGGCTTCCTGATGAATGATATTTATGGTATCTTTCATTCACTTTACAGGAAAAGTTAATTATACTTTTAAATGAGTGGATGAATAGGTATGATCAAAAGGTAACAGATGTATAGGAAATAAAATATCAGTATTCATTTTTCTCTCTCTCTCTCTCTTTTGTTTTCTGATGTTGAAATATCGTTTTACAGCCATTTCACAAAGAGTCTTGAGTGTTCATACATTGTATGTAATTTTTATTGTTTTAATTCAAGGTCAATCAATGTATTGGTGAGCTTTTATCATGTTGTTTAGGGAAAGGATGACAACATAAAACTGAGAAAAAAATCGTCAAGATAGGAACCATATTTGGAAACCAGGATGTTCATTATAAAATCCCTGAAATACATTCACTGGGACTGTTTAATTAAGACATATCTTAAATAAAAGCAAAGTGAGCAGAGGCTCGCATAGATATACCCCCCAACCCAACAAGCAGTCAAGTGTGACCTTGGACCTTTAACGGTGACAGATGACCACCAAAATCTAATAAAATGTAGAACTTGATAGTGTGATGGTATGGTGTTAATATGAACCAAATCTGATGTGGGGTTCATGATATATATTGTACTACACACGCTTTTTATTCCCAAAGTGGTCCACGGTGACCTTTGACCTTTAACATTGGCCGATGACCCAGGTGTAGACCTCCAACGTGTGATGCTATTTTGTGAATATAAATCAAACCGGGCCAGGGTTCATGAGATATCTTGTACACACGGGTCGGACACATGCATTCACAGAAAAAGTGATTATTATACAACCCCATTACCTAGGTGGGGGTATAACAAAGAGGCACAATGGGCCTGTGTTGCTCACTTGGTATTAATCTTGCATTTGTAACCTAAAATTGGTCTAAAACCTATGATTAAACCATTCAACAGAATCCATAACAATTTTAACAGTTTTAACAGCTGTGACATTGACGGTATATAATGGTTATTTGTATTCAACAAGAGGCCCATGGGTGTAAACGGTCATCTGACTATAAAAATCTATATAATTTTTGTTGGTTACTACAAAGCTATTAAAAGATAAAAACATAACCCCTGTGACCTTGAAAGTGGGTCAAGGTCATTCATTTGAACAAACTTGGTAGCCTTCATTCCAGCATGCTACCAGCCAAATATCACAACTTCGCACCTTTTAGTCACTAAAAGTTAGTTTGAAAGAGTTAAAAAAAAACAACATTTGACCCCTGTGACCCTGAAAGTGGGTCAAAGTAATTCATCTGAACAAACTGTCCAAAAGGCGGCTTTTATAAGAGGTTTGATATAGGTTGTATATGAAACTAAGCTGAAAATGAGCAGAAATATACTGGAGACTTACTTGTCTCCCATGGAACTGTTACAGGTGTAAATATGGATCGCAGCACCGTTTCTGGTACACGGGTCACCTGCCCCACACAGAGTCGCGGTCCCCTGTAAAAGAAACACGAGAAATGTGGCAGCCAATGTCTATCCTGCATGGCAGACGAAGGAGGCTACAGGAGAAATGATGAAATGATGGAGGCCTAATGGTCACCTGAGGAAAATGACTTTTGGTCTGTGATTTTGCTTAAATAAACCACACATTAGTCTCTACAAGTTTCAATTACATATATTCCTATACAATAACAAAGGTTGACAATATATGAAAAATATTGTTTTTGTTTAGGTGCAAACTTAGAACCCCTGGCCCTTAATAGGGCCCCTAAATATAGGGCCAAATCGGTTTTTTGTTGGCCAACTTGAAGCATCCTTCCATGGGGAGGCTTCTTGCCAAGTTTGGTTGAAATTGATGCAGTGGTTCTTGAGAAGCGGTTGAAAATATGAAAAATAATGACAGATGACTACCGACAAAACATGATGGCAATAGGTCACCATGAGCTTTGCTCAGGTGACCTAAAAATAAACAGATGAAATGACAGAACATTATAAGACCTTTTTATGACCAGGAGTGTTAGCTAAGGATATTCCGTCAGAGGGGTTTTCAAATTTGGTAAAACCTCAGGCTTTTCTGATGGAAAATCCTGAGGGTTGACCTTCCATGGCCACCGTCCTGCTGTCTGTATCAACCAACACCTTTTCTGATATTTGATGAGTGTCAGCTTCTCTATCTTACACAACTGTCATAAAAGAGTATTTTGCTCCCATTCCAACATCCTGAATAAGCTCAAAAGCCATGAAAGTTTGTTTTGAATGGCAACCATTTTGTAAATATCAACTTTTCCCTTCGAGTTTTTTGACAAAAAAAAATCAGTGAATGAGATTAAGCATATCATATATTTGCAAACAATTATTCGTGCAAAAATTAATCTGTTATATAGTTAAAATATTATGAAAGCTTAGTATTTCATCATTTTGCCTTTTTCACTTTTCGGCATTGGAGTTTTCCAAATTTGTGACATCGCATCATTGTTGAGTCATGTGATTGTGACATCATGTCATATGATCTGGTTATTGAAAGACAGTTTTCTTTCATCTTTTTTACAATGGCAAACTCTATCTAACATGGCGACAAATGAGAGAAAACAAACTACTAAATGACAAAGGATGACATCCTGTGTGATACATCTATATTGTTAAGTATTCATGTTCTTCATGTACTACAGTTATATATATAGCAATGAAGAGAAGAATGACAGTTTTAAGAGCTTTTATAGCCCCATGAAAAAAGTGGCCATTAACTGTGAAAATATTGGACTTAGTATTTCCCAAATAAAATAAGATTCCAGTACACCTGGCTTTATGAAAAACACATGGTTTTGGAGGATCATGGACAGCAGATGGACAGATGGACAGAAGATGGACAGAAGATGGACAGAAGGACAAGAGATTGACAGACAGACAGACAGACAGACAGGAGATGGACAGACAGACAGATGGATGGGAGATTGACAGATAGACAGGAGATGGACAGGGAGATTGACAGATAGACAGAAGATGGACGGACGGATGGGAGATGGACAAACAGGAGATGGAAAAATGGTCAGGAGATGGACAGACGGACAGGACAACGACAGACAGAAGGGAGATTGACAGACGGACAGGGAAGTCTCTATAAAAAAGCTTGTTCTGTTTTCAACTGACTTAGAAAGACTGTTGTGTGCCAGAGTTTACAGGGCAACAGTTTAAACTATTAACAGGTCAATAGTCTTTAATGTTGCCTGGCTATTCACATTTTCTTCTAAGATTTTCACAGTACTTATTATATGTATCTTTACTGATAATTATGGAGAGTCAGGCTACCTGTTAGATTATAAATACATAGATATTAAGAATTTACCTCCACAAAATCCACAGCCTTTGCTGATTTCTTTGGAATGTCAAAAGGCAGCCATCGAAGCTGAAAAACAACAAAATTCCAGTTTCACAACGAATAAAATACATAATGATTTCAATATCATATTTCTGATAGATTGACAGAATTGATACAATTTCAATATTTTTTAATGACTATTTTGATAAAATATTTCAACAGTTCTATTAGAAGTGCCAGGATTGTGAATTATATTGAAATATCAATATTCTTGTGTTCCTGGTTCTGCATAAGAAGACTTATCACAGTATCAGTGAAACAACTTGCGCCCTAACATCCAGGCCAACAAGAGTGATTAATATAAGTTGTATAACTTGTTTCATAATTGTTGTAAAATAAATGAAGTTTATATTTTTTTGTAGCATTAAAGATAGAAAAGAGCCAAGGCTCTTTCTTCCACATAAAATTATCTTTATTATAGTGTGCGCATTCCTACAGACCTGATTAGGGTTTGGGACAGTATCCTTCCAGTCCTGATTCATCAGTCCTTGTTTACTGTGTTCGAATGGCATATGGACAACCGAAGGTCGAATTCTGTATAACCAGCTGAAGTACAAAGAAAACCTTATCATGACTGTTTTTAAAAAAAAAAAATGAAAACAAAGTGAGCCGTACGTAGCTCACATAGATACCCCCCACCACCACAAAATCGTCAATGTTGACCTTTGACCTTGATTGATGACTATTAAAATCTAATCACTGGAATAACTTGATCTTTGTATGATGCATGCTATGGTGTGAATATGAACCAAATCTATTGAAGAGTTCATGAGATACATCTTGTATACAAACATTTCATTTAAAAAGTGACTTTTGACTTTTAACCTTGACTGATGACCACCAAATTCTAATCAGGTGTAGGACTTCATCAATTGATGTTTTGGTGTAAAGTGGCAAATGGTGACCTTTGACCTTGACCTTGTCCAACTATAAAACATACTAATGCTTTAGTCAAAAGCTACTGTATTTTCAACTTCATTACTATTATAAAGTTTAATAATTTCTTGGACTGGATGAAATGGAACACAATACATTGCTTCATCAGCAAAATTTAGGTATACGACAGAGTGCAATAATTTCTCATTATTTGTTTATACAAATTCTGCAAATGGATATGAATAAAGGGCCATAATTCTTTTAAAACTTAACCCAGCATCCATGCTATACAAGATGTGCATTACGGTAAGTCCATTATAGACCATTAAAGATTTGGTCAAAAGGTGTAAGTGGACAGAGTCACATTTTTTTTTGTTCTAGTAAAGAAATTAATTAATGTATCTGACTAATAATTGTATCTGATTGTACATGTATATCTATGTACTGTAAAGCGCTTTAGAGTGGCTTATGTTAGATAGATTGGGCGCTTTATCAAATGTTGTATATTATTATCATTATTATTATCTGCATTTTACAACATGTGCATGTTCATTCAGGTTTTCATCACTACCACAAAATTTTAAAACATTGTGTTGAAGCATCCTCGATATCCAGGGGTTACGATCACCTATGTCATCTACACCACTGGAATATGTCATGGCAAAATTGAAAGCTCCCGGGTTTGCCACCTAGCGGTCAGTGTGCGTTGTGTCCCTTGGATATAGCCTAACAATTGGTCCCTTACCGTGAATGTGTCGGCGAATATTGTTCTCCTATGTTTAAATCGGTAAAGGTTCATGTCACAATCTAAACTGTGCCATGTTTGTTTACATTTTTTCTGTCCCATAAGAAGAGCGCGTGATGGAATGTAAGGTGCACTCTGATTGGACGCAGCCAGACCTATGAAAATTCTCATCGCGGGATTTACGAAATGTGGTCTATATCTGCCAAGGGCGAAGATGGTGTTGAAGTGGTCACTAGGTACTTGAAAAGAAAGGTGGAATGAAGAATGAACAGACAAACACATCACAGCCTACGCTATGCATCCTCCATTATTGTACAAATTCAACACTATGACTTGAGAAACATCAAGGTAGCTGAATTTCGTCTGTGACTCACCTGCGTTTGTTTGTCTCCCTTGGACAGGTAAAAGCACTGCCGGACAGCTGCTCTGCATAGAGTCCAAACGGGCATTTTTGTGGGTTGTTCTACAAAGAATATTTCATTGTTATTTAGGAATCATGGTCAGATATATACATATAGTTTTAAACAGTTTCCTTTCATCAACACCATAAGGGTAACAACAGTATATATGATGTTACAAGGATGAACATATATGTATTATCCTTTCATAGACTCAAACTTTCACCGAGACACCTGGGTTTACAGGAGTCACCTGCCGAATGCAGGTTTTCTACAGGTACTCTGGTTTCCTCCCGTGTACGTTAAGACCCCTTTAATCACATGCAATGAAACCATCCTGGTTAATTCTAACTTTTCGCATGATCAGCTTTCAAACTGTTGTCGATGTTGAAATTTTCGCACTTGTGCTATAACCACTGCAGAATTTGATCAGAGTTAATAAAAAATTATAAACATATGTGTGTGGAAATATTTGCGGAGATTTAATTCAAGCGAAATAAGCAAATATTTCCACCATAAGGGAGGCAGTATGAGATTATGATGTTGCAAGGATTTATCCATTCATAGACTCAATGTATGTGTACGTTGTACCCAACATCACCAAAACTATTCCACTTTTACAAAATTCATTTATATCCCCCAAAAAATAAAAATAAACTCGGGATAAAAATGCCAATGACCCTGAAAATTAACATTTTGACCCTTCAACATTTAAGAGATTATGGAAAGCAATTCAAGTCTATTATTAGAATTATTTTGATGACTTACCTGTCCTTCTGGTAAAGCACCGGGACACCTTGGATCCTCAGACGCAAATTCATTACCAAATCCTGACAGGTACTCCAACTGTAAGAAATGGCAATATCAATATTCTCATCTAACTAGTGGTAACATATTTCTAAGATCTGAGTAACGTGACCATTTAAGTAAACTTCAATACGTCAACTGTAAGAAATGGCAATATCAATATTCTCATCTAATTAGTAGTAACATATTTCTAAGATCCGAGTAACGAGACCATTTCAGTAAACTTCAATTCGTCAACTGTAAGAAATGGCAATATAATCAATATTCTCATCTAAGTAGTGGTAGGTATTTCTAAGATCCGAGTAACGTGACCATTTAAGTTAGTAAACTTCAATACGTCAACTGTCAGAAATGGCAATATCAATATTCTCATCTAATTAGTGGCGCTAGTTAGATGAGAATATTGATACTGAATAAGCGGTAAAATATTTTTTTGATCCGAGTGACCATTTTAGTAAATTTCAATCTCTTATATGTAAAATTACATATAAAAGATAATTAATGTCATGATGTTCAATAATATTGACTTTATTGAACAAGTTAAATTATAATATGAAACAAGGGCTAATTGAAATGGGAGAACATTACAGTTGTCCCCCAAAACCCCCACACTTCACTTTATTTACAGTGCTAAAAAAACACTCACATATTGTACGTCTGATTTTATCAAAATTGGATGTACAATATTTTAATTTAGACAAATGAGAGTGCAGGAAATGGTGGCCATTTTTTTTAATCATAAAACCTACAATGTATATGTTACGATCAAGTTTGTGGAATCATAATTCACTTAAAATTCAAATTTCATTCAAACACAAGTTTTTTAATTTTGACCAATGACAGTGCAGCAAATGGCGGCCATCTTGTTGACTCAGGAAAACCGCATGCAAGGAGATCTTATAAATGCGTTCAAAATTGTGAAAAACTTAAATGATCCAAGAGTAACTATAAGCATGTTTCAG
Source organism: Mimachlamys varia (assembly GCA_947623455.1). Taxonomy (NCBI): domain Eukaryota; kingdom Metazoa; phylum Mollusca; class Bivalvia; order Pectinida; family Pectinidae; genus Mimachlamys; species Mimachlamys varia. Next base: position 8,219,394 of record OX392531.1, read on the forward strand.
CATGACATGAGTAGTAGAACAAGAGGACATTCACACAAACTCTTTAAAAACTGCAGTCACTTTGATATACGGAAAAAATTTCTTCACTTTCTGTGTAGTTAATCTATATATGGAACAGTCTTCCCCAGGATGTAATGAGTCTGTGGAAATAGGTTCAACGGTGTTATAAAATTTGAAATTGCTCTAGATGACTACTATAAATGTGATAATGGAACTTTGAAATTTTACTTTAAATTTGTTCACTTGACACAGGAATTCGAAGAATGTTATAAATTAAATGTAAATTTTGTTTTTATGTATTGATATGGATATATAGACTCCTAGCCTGCGTCCATAATGTTTCATATTAAATCATATTAAATTCCAGGGCTTTTCTGGGGTCAATATACAGCCCCATTCCCAAAGAGATTTGGGCTTTAATTTTCCCAATGCCAGGTTTTTTTCCCAATTCAATTAACTAAGCTAATTTCCACGTCTTTTCTAAAAGTTCAGTGAAAATGTAGTAAGAAAAACGTGTGCACTACTGCAAAAATATTGAGACAAAAACGATGTATTTCTTGCAGTTTAATATCATTTTAAAATACATTGAACTATTTTTTGCTATGTTGGTGATTTTATAAATACCTGCCGATCATTTTAACCAATTTCACTCAGTGGCCTTTTCCCAATTCACCTTGAAAAAGCCCTGAATTCCCTTAGCAAAAGTAGCTAAAGGCATATACTTTCTTTAAGCAAATAATTTCATTAAGTTAATAGCGAAAATGCTAATGGCTAGAGTGAGCACAGGAACGGACCCCACTAAGTCATCTGACCCTACATTTAGCAAAGAAGTAAAATCTGACACATTACGTTCAATACCAACCAATTTTATGTCATTACAAAACTTTGTCCTTGACCTTTGATTTCATGACCTTGATGTTGGGTCAGTTAATGTTGACACCTGCATGCTTGCCTGATTCTAACCAAGATGCAACTTTGCTTCATAATGTCATAATAAAACATACCTGTTAACTCTCCTTCATTATGAGGGAGACTCCCTCATTTTGACCATAATTTACCAATCTCCTTCGAAATCTCCTTCATTTAAGTCCAATCTCACACAAACTCAAAATCTACATCCTGTGGTCAAATGATATCCTAGTTAATGTAGGGTGTGTGTAATGACCGTAACAGGTGTGTCTGGATCAAGTGAATACTTTTTGAAGTTGTTCTGATACATAAAAAGGTGAAAACAAATACATTAATGCAGTTTTAAACCTATTTTACACACTTTTTCTCTCATTGGAAATATGGAATGAGGGAAATCGCCCTCATTGGAGGTTTCAGAGGTTAACACCTATGATGAAATGTTAAGCAGTTAAGAAATGCATAATTTGACCTTGACCTAATTGATCTTTGATCCAATGATTTTATGGAAAAGACATATGAGCAGCTAAAGACTTTTGTATGAGGTTTGGTAAATTATTGTTACACAGTGAGGGCATAAGACACCTTTCAATATTTGAAACAATCAAACATTTTGATCTCTGACCTTTCAGTGAAGGTTACAATAACAATGACAATGCATGCACACCATTTATGGGCAATGCAGGTATATACCACATGTTTCGTACCTAATTAGTATCTCTTTAACTGTCCAAAAACTTTCACCTTGACAAGAATTATTAGGAAAAATCACACTGTTTTTTTTACCCTTGACCTCAAGCATGAGATACCAGAAAAATAACCAAAGTGCACTGCATATCAGCTTTAGGTGATGCAAGTATACTGCAAGTTTTGTCATGATCTCTTCAATGGTATAGAATTGAAGTTATGGCAAGGACAAGAAATTATTAAAAAATGAGAAGAAGAATGGTACTGATACAAAAGGTATCCCTTCATTTGATGGGGAGAAATAATTATTTGATAATAAGCATTTTACAATACATTAATAGTTTGTACTAGTTTTCAAGGTGTTGATATTTAAAATTAGCTCTGAAAGAAAACACTTATTCAGAGTTTGTGTTGAAGCGGTCCCTTTATCTTTTTCAAGCAAAGAAAACTGAAATGGACCCACTAATTTTCAGGATTCCCACTTAAACTATGCAGAAAGACCCCATTTATTTAGGAAAGGATCGGCCCGGACCCCATTTATAAATTTCCCAGTGTGAGTCCTGCTTGTTAAAAAACTTTTTCTTGTTAATTATCCAACTCCAAAAACGTCTTCAGATTCAGATATTAAACTTATAAATTATTTCCAGGATATGTCTATGACAAACTTCAGACCTGAAATGACAAATATGTGATAATGTAAATTCCCACAGCACATGTCACTGATCATGACCAAAACACTGTGGCCATATGGCAGGGACATTTGACATTATAGCTGTACTGTCAAAACAAACACTTGGTGAGCCAGTCCTTCATAATCGTGCAGCCACAACCCAACTTTATCTTGTGGCATATACATATACGTACATTGTATCTATCTAAACAATATCAATTTATCATGCATGTTAAATTGGAAACATCTGCCAGAGTTGACTATATATCTCTTATATATTATATACACACACGCCTCTCTCTCGTATAAATAATTCTGTTGTACAAATACTCCTATAATGAATGTCAAAATTATGCAACTAAATTGTGACGTGTCTCATTAAAAAATGTACATGTATGTATAAGCACAAGTCAAGACTATAGTGAATGTAAATATATTATATTAATTTAAATCTATTCAAATCTTAAAACTGTTTCCATAATAAGGCATCTGTAAGATTCATGCTGTAGGTATTTTCACCTGATCACTGCAGTGATGACACTTCAGGTGTTTAAAGACCCAGAAGTGCAGAGGTACGTATATTTTAATATGAATTCATGTACAGGTAACTATGCATCTGATTAAAATATTCAAAGAGTTAACTCTTTTTTTTTTTTTTATTTTATGCATTCTTGTATCTCATTTCATTTCTTTTTTAATTGGTTTTGGAAAATTCCCTGTATTGATATAGCACCTGTTTCAAGTATGCATTGTCAGGAACAAAAGGACATCACCACCCTACAAGTACATGTCCCCGCATAAAGTCAAGTTGAAGGAGCTGGAGCTAGCTATATATATATATACAAATATATGTTTTAACATTTAAAGTCATCCCATAATCGTTTGGTAGTATATATATATAGTTGGTCCTTTACCACATTACACAGGGACCTGACAATATTCTAACGGGACATTGCATTACAGACTATATTGACCTAGAAACTTTTACTTTGAAATAAAGGTTGTCTAATTTCAAATCATTTTTCCGAAACAACTTGGGGCTACTATGTATAAATAGATTTCTGTGGCAGAGGTGCCTACGTGCAGAGATTAACGTATCGGCCAATCAGATTCGTACAAGGAGACACACCTCCATCCCGTGCCAGGATCCGTGACTAGGAATAAGTTGAAGTTGTGCGACATGAAACGAATGGAACAAATATCGGCCCTTTATCACAACCCCAACAGAATGAGTTGTTAACACCAGTAAAAAACATGTTTCTACGAACAGATGAGATCAAAACAGAATTTGTTTATTTTGAGGGTGAAGGTCAAATTCGACGTGGTCTCCGCTAGCTATAATCGGCCTACCGGTCCCTTAACATTTAAAGTCATCCCATAATCGTTTGGTAGTACTGATTTTTTCCCACAAGATCATAAGTCTGCTGATTTCAGTATACCGAATGTTGACACAAGTAGAATGAGAAAATCCCACACGACGGGCACCTGCTCAACTTACCTTGTCGAAGGACATGCTTGCTGTACTGGTCGAAAACTAGGTCACCGGAAGCTTAGCTTCGTACATATTTGTATTTATTTTTTGGAAACATGGAGGAAATTTTTGTAATTATGTTGAAATGTAAATAACAACAATAATGCTCTGCAAATTTCAGGCTTTTACTTTTAAGCTTTTAAATTAATCAATACATATCTCGTTACGGGTTCGTTACGGAGATTCATAATTGGTCGTCATTCGGATGATATCGGACTTCTTCTTCGAATTAAACAGAAGTAGTTTCCGAGAAGAACGACGAAAATTGCACCTTCCCTTCAAATTTTGTTTAGATGCAGGTCAAGAGGTGTAGATGCTGATCATCTGGTTTCATTGCTATATCTGCACTTATGCATACAGGTAAAGAATGGTAAAAGTCTCTGCTTAGTCACACAGGTTTTAAAATCCTCGGGGCATGCCCACAAAAGGATGCTCTGATGTTTGCATGCCGTGCAGGTTGATCAATATATGCATACATGGAATAACAGATTGTTTACAAGTTTGCAGAGATCTGATTCTACTACGTCATCCGTGTGTTATTTAATTGTTATCAACATGTCACGTGCGTTTTGAAATTAAATTGAAATAGTTAATTTACCTGTGGATAAATCTTCATAATTCATTATTGCAAAATATTTTAACACCTGAAGACTTATTCAATAACTGTTTGATAACATTTCATTGATTTGGCAATTCACTTAAAAGTTTCGGATTAAATTACTTTGAAAGGTTGCCTATAGCTATCAAACATTGATTTGTATATGTTATTGTATATATAACAACGCCCCTGCATGATAAACTCCCTGTTACTTTGCAGCTGAATCGAGATCTCTGGTTTTAAAGGCCCAATATACATAACTTTCGGCAAAACTTAAAGCGAAAATCAAGTCTAGTAGCTTTTGATATTTATAGATTTAGTTAAGATTAACTGATATCAGCAATATTCAAGATGAAAGTCCATTTTAATTTGAACTGTCTTCTAACTTCGGCTTGTTGTTAAAGTCAGGGCCCCACCTGAACTATTTTCAATTCTTTGGATTTTTCTGTCAGGAGTTTCTTGTTAGTTACCGCTCAGGTTTGCATCATTTTATGCTTATTTTTGCATGGTTATCAGCTGGATTTTTTTTCATGTTTTTTCAGAATCACGAAAAATTTCCTGAAGTTACATATATTGGGCCTTTAAACTTGCTATATAAAGATATAAACGCCCATTACATTAAATGAAGTCATGGCTTAAAGCTTTATGAGGGGGGTTGGGAATCGGACTCTGAGATCAAATTGGGAAAAATGTATTGACGTACGTAACAGATATCTTTGGATATTTTGACAAACACTTTTATATCTATAACAACTAAATAGATTACTTTTTTTCTTCTTAATTACCATCTAGCGCACTGTCAGTACTTAATTTACAGGCAGGAATGAATATTTCATTTTGGTAAAAAAAAAATTCAAGCATCTGAATTTGGAATGTTTTAGAGGGAAATTGGGGAAAAATCAAACATTTTTTTCATTGGGTATGGGTCTGTTTACCGGACCTAAAAAGAAAGGTGAAAAGGCCCTGGAAGTCCAGTTGGTGCTGCTATAATCATAACATATATATTACTTTGTTTGTCCAGTTATCATGTCACCACCGTACATTAAAGCAGGGATAATTCTGGCTCTTAAAACCTATGGGAGAATTTGAGCCTAAGGGATTAGAAAAAATTCTATGAGATTGTTCTGTATAAAGTAATACAATTCTGAATTTTTAATGAGATTTTCAGGGAAAACATAGGTAAAAATACCAAAATCTTGTCCCAAAGTAATCCCTGATTAAATCAGAGATTATTTATTGGCTCCATACATAGAGTCACAGGGATTATGTATTGGCTCCAAACATAGAGTCACAGAGATTATTTATTTGTTCCATACATTGAGTCACAGAGATTATGTATTGGTTCCATACATTGAGTCACAGAGATAATTTATTGGCACCATACATTGAGTCACAGAGATTATGTATTGGCTCCATACATTGAGTCACAGAGATTTATTGGCTCCATACATTGAGTCACAGAGATTTATTGGCTTCATACATAGAGTCACAGAGATTATGTATTGGCTCCATACATTGAGTCACAGAGATTTATTGGCTCTATACATAGAATCACAGAGATTATGTATTTGCTCCATACATTGAGTCACAGAGATTATATATTGGCTCCATACATTGAGTCACAGAGATTAATTTGCTCCATACATAAGAGTCACAGAGATTATGTATTGGCTCCATACATAGAGTCACAGAGATTTATTGGCTCCATATATAGAGTCACAGAGATTATTTATTGGCTCCATACATTGAGTCACAGAGATTATGTATTTGCTCCATACATTGAGTCACAGAGATTAATTTGCTCCATACATAGAGTCACAGAGATTATGTATTGGTTCCATACATTGAGTAACAGAGATAATTTATTGGCTCCATACATTGAGTCACAGAGATTTATTGGCTCCATACATTGAGTCACAGAGATTTATTGGCTCCATACATTGAGTCACAGAGATGTATTGGCTCCATACATAGAGTCACAGGGATTATGTATTGGCTCCATACATTGAGTCACAGAGACAATTTATTGGCTCCATGCATTGAGTCACAGAGATTTATTGGCTCCATACATAGAGTCACGGAGATTATGTATTGGCTCCATACATAGAGTCACAGAGATTATGTATTGGTTCCATACATTGAGTCACAGAGATTATGTATTTGCTCCATACATTGAGTCACAGAGGTTATGTATTGGCTCCATACATAGAGTCACAGAGGTTATGTATTGGCTCCATACAGTCACAGAGATTATGTATTGGCTCCATACATAGAGTCACAGAGATTATGTATTTGCTCCATACATTGAGTCACAGAGATTTATTGGCTCCATACATTGAGTCACAGAGATTTATTGGCTCCATACGTAGAGTCACGGAGGTTATGTATTGGCTCCATACATAGAGTCACAGAGATTTATTGACTCAATCGTAGAATCACAGAGATTATGTATTTGCTCCATACATTGAGTCACAGAGATTTATTGGCTCCATACATAGAGTCACAGAGATTATGTATTGGCTCCATACATTGAGTCACAGAGATTAATTGGTTCCATACATAGAGTCACAGAGATTATGTATTGGCTCAATACATAGAGTCACAGAGATTTATTGGCTCCATACATAGAGTCACAGAGATTATTCATTGGCTCCATACATTGAGTCACAGAGATTATGTATTTGCTCCATACATTGAGTCACAGAGATTAATTGTTTCCATACATAGAGTCACAGAGATTATGTATTGGCTCCATACATTGAGTCACAGAGATTTATTGGCTCCATACATTGAGTCACAGAGATTTATTGGCTCCATACATTGAGTCACAGAGATTTATTGGCTTCATACATAGAGTCACAGAGATTATGTATTGGCTCCATACATTGAGTCACAGAGATAATTTATTGGCTCCATGCATTGAGTCACAGAGATTTATTGGCTCCATACATTGAGTCACAGAGATTATGTATTGGCTCCATACATAGAGTCACAGAGATTATGTATTGGCTCCATACATAGAGTCACAGAGATTATGTATTGGCTCCATACATTGAGTCACAGAGATTATATATTGGCTCCATATATTGAGTCACAGAGGTTATGATTGGCGCCATACATAGAGTCACAGAGATTAATTTGCTCCATACATTGAGTCACAGAGATTATGTATTGGCTCCATACATAGAGTCACAGAGATTTATTGGCTCCATACATAGAATCACAGAGATTATGTATTTGCTCCATACATTGAGTCACAGAGATTTATTGGCTCCATACATTGAGTCACAGAGATAATTTATTGGCTCCATGCATTGAGTCACAGAGATTTATTGGCTCCATACATTGAGTCACAGAGATTATGTATTTGCTCCATACATAGAGTCACGGAGATTATGTATTGGCTTCATACATAGAGTCACAGAGATTATGTATTTGCTCCATACATTGAGTCACAGAGATTATGTATTTGCTCCATACATTGAGTCACAGAGATTTATTGGTTCCATACATTGAGTCACAGAGATTTATTGGCTCCTTACATAGAGTCACAGAGATTATGTATTGGCTCCATACATAGAGTCACAGAGATTTATTGGCTCCATACATAGAATCACAGAGATTATGTATTTGCTCCATACATTGAGTCACAGAGATTTATTGGCTCCATACATAGAGTCACAGAGATTATGTATTGGCTCCATACATTGAGTCACAGAGATTAATTGGTTCCATACATAGAGTCACAGAGATTATGTATTGGCTCTATACATTGAGTCACAGAGATTTATTGGCTCCATACATAGAGTCACGGAGATTATGTATTGGCTTCATACATAGAGTCACAGAGATTATGTATTTGCTCCATACATTGAGTCACAGAGATTATGTATTTGCTCCATACATTGAGTCACAGAGATTTATTGGTTCCATACATTGAGTCACAGAGATTTATTGGCTCCTTACATAGACTCACAGAGATTATGTATTGGCTCCATACATAGAGTCACAGAGATTTATTGGCTCTATACATAGAATCACAGAGATTATGTATTTGCTCCATACATTGAGTCACAGAGATTTATTGGCTCCATACATAGAATCACAGAGATTATGTATTTGCTCCATACATTGAGTCACAGAGATTAATTGGTTCCATACATAGAGTCACAGAGATTATGTATGGGCTCCATACATAGAGTCACAGAGATTTATTGGCTCCATACATAGAGTCACAGAGATTATTCATTGGCTCCATACATTGAGTCACAGAGATTATGTATTTGCTCCATACATTGAGTCACAGAGATTAATTGTTTCCATACATAGAGTCACAGAGATTATGTATTTGCTCCATACATTGAGTCACAGAGATTTATTGGCTCCATACATAGAGTCACAGAGATTATGTATTGGCTCCATACATTGAGTCACAGAGATTATATATTGGCTCCATACATTGAGTCACAGAGGTTACGTATTGGCGCCATACATAGAGTCACAGAGATTAATTTGCTCCATACATTGAGTCACAGAGATTATATATTGGCTCCATACATAGAGTCACAGAGATTATGTATTGGTTCCATACATTGAGTCACAGAGATTATGTATTGGTTCCATACATTGAGTCACAGAGATTATGTATTGGTTCAATACATTGAGTCACAGAGATTATGTATTTGCTCCATACATAGAGTCACAGAGATTATGTATTTGCTCCATACATTGAGTCACAGAGATTTATTGGCTCCATACATTGAGTCACAGAGATTTATTGGCTCCATACATAGAGTCACGGAGGTTATGTATTGGCGCCATACATAGAGTCACAGAGATTATGTATTTGCTCCGTACATTGAGTCACAGAGATTATGTATTTGCTCCATACATTGAGTCACGGAGATTATGTATTGGCTTCATACATAGATTCACAGAGATTATGTGAAGATGTATTATATGGATAAAAAGCGAAAAAATGAATATTAATTTTCATATGTACAGTTCAAATATATTTGACAAGGTGAATATTTCTGGTGTTAAAGGCATGAACAGGTTAAATAATTTCATGTGTACAGTACATTGACAGGGTAAATATTTCTAGTGTACAGTACATTGACTGGGTGAATATTTCTAGTGTACAGTACATTGACTGGGTGAATATTTCTAGTGTACAGTACATTGACTGGGTAAATATTTCTAGTGTACAGTACATTGACAGGATGAATATTTCTTGTGTACGGTACATTGACTGGGTAAATATTTCTAGTGTACAGTACATTGACAGGATGAATATTTCTTGTGTACGGTACATTGACTGGGTGAATATTTCTAGTATACAGTACATTGACAGGATGAATATTTCTTGTGTACGGTACATTGACAGGGTAAATATTTCTAGTGTACAGTACATTGACAGGATGAATATTTCTTGTGTACAGTACATATTTGATAAGGTGAATGTCTCAGATATATGTAGTATATTTTTGACAAGGGGAATATTTCCTGTGTATGGTATATTTTTGACAGGGGGAATATTTCTCGTATACGGTATATTTTTGACAGGGGGAATATTTCTCGTGTATGGTATATTTTTGACAGGGGGAATATTTCCTGTGTACGGTATATTTTTGACAGGGGGAATATTTCCTGTGTACAGTATATTGTTGACAGGGGGAATATTTCCTGTGTACGGTATATTTTTGACAGGGGGAATATTTCTTGTGTACGGTATATTTTTGACAGGGGGAATATTTCCTGTGTACGGTATATTTTTGACAGGGGGAATATTTCCTGTGTACGGTATATTTTTCACAGGGGGAATATTTCCTGTGTACGGTATATTTTTGACAAGGGGAATATTTCCTGTGTACGGTATATTTTTGAAGGGGAATATTTCCTGTGTACGGTGTATTTTTGACAGGGGGAATATTTCTCGTGTACAGTATATTTTTGACAGGGGGAATATTTCCTGTGTACAGTATATATTTGTATTTGTAGGTGATTGATCCGCCGAGATGAAGGTGGTGTGTATATTAGACAGCTGGGGACGGACTGTGGGCGGGGTCAACAACGACTCTAAAACCACAGTAACCTCTACCACAAACCTGTCCGTCCTACAGGACTCTCGCAGAGAAGCTCTCACCGTTATTGAAAAAGTCTCTAAAAGGTAACACTTAACATGTGAGCGGGTAAGTCTCAAGAAGGTAGTGTACATTTGTAGTAAAGAAGTGAGCCCAACAGGAAGGTTCTTTCATTTTGCCAATGTTTCATGGAGGACGTATAGGTTATCCAGAACATTCTGATGATGGATGCTTTATAGCCGAATAATGTCAACTACTACGCTCTCCATTAAACATCGGAAAAATGAAAGAACCTCTTTGTTGGGCTCACTACTTTACTTCACATTACCTGGATTTTTGTGAGATCTCGTGAATACACCTGTATCCACGGTAAGTTTGACTGGATATCAACGTTTGACTACCTCCCGGCACATTGAATAAGGTTCAATAATATGGCTTATAGAATTTGGTAATTATCTTCAGATTTGGGAAAAAGGGAGACTATTTTCAATTGGGAATGGTTTTGTTGAACCTTTCTGATAAAGTCTATTTCTTAAGATTAATGGAATATGGTTGGAGCCAAATTGGAAAGAAGTGGCAAATTTATTCTTTCAGTGATGGGTGTATGTTATGATTTCTTATCTTTTGGTCCGTAAAAATGGAAAAATATGTTTTGTCATCCGTTGTTATCAATCTTCATATTTTTTTGTTTGCAGTCTCAATGTGACGTTGGAGCACCTGCTGTTTCAGAAGTTGGACTTTGGGGAAACAGACATTCTGGACAATTTTTACAATGCTGACGTGGTCGTAGTCGACATGTCAATACCTGTACAACAGTCAGCACTGTTCTACCACATCGGCGTACGACAAAGCATGGGCATGAAGCACAATATTGTTCTCTTCTACGACACCGACCCTGAACAGTCGCTATCTCTGAAGGTAAAATGGGAATGTTGAAGAATCTTTCCAGCTTATTTAGTCCAATTTCATTTCATTTGACATTAATGTACAGTACATTGACAGGGTGAATATTTCCGGTGTACAGAACATTGACAGGGTGAATATTTCCGGTGTACAGAACATTGCAAGGTGAATAATTCTAGTGTACAGTACATTGAATGAGTGAATATTTCTAGTGTACATTACATTGACAGGGTGAATATTTCTTGTGTACAGTACATTGACAGGGTGAATATTTCTAGTATACAGTACATTGACAGGGTGAAGATTGTCAGTGTACAGTACATTGAATGGGTGAATATTTCTAGTGTACATTACATTGACAGGGTGAATAATTCTAGTGTACAGTACATTGACAGGGTGAATATTTCTAGTGTACAGTACATTGACAGGGTGAATATTTCTTGTGTACAGTACATTGACAGGGTGAATATTTCTTGTGTACAGTACATTGACAGGGTGAATATTTCTTGTGTACAGTACATTGACAGGGTGAATATTTCTAGTGTACAGTACATTGACAGGGTGAATAATTCTAGTGTACAGTTCATTGACAGGGTGAATAATTCTAGTGTACAGTACATTGACAGGGTGAATATTTCTAGTGTACAGTACATTGACAGGGTGAATATTTCTAGTGTACAGTACATTGACAGGGTGAATAATTCTAGTGTACAGTACATTGACAGGGTGAATATTTCTAGTGTACAGTACATTGACAGGGTGAATATTTCTAGTGTACAGTACATTGACAGGGTGAATATTTCTAGTGTACAGTACATTGACAGGGTGAATATTTCTTGTGTACATTACATTGACTGGGTGAATAATTCTAGTGTACAGTACATTGACAGGGTGAATATTTCTAGTGTACAGTACATTGACGGGGTGAATATTTCTAGTGTACAGTACATTGACAGGGTGAATATTTCTTGTGTACAGTACATTGACAGGGTGAATATTTCTTGTGTACAGTACATTGACAGGGTGAATATTTCTTGTGTACAGTACATTGACAGGGTGAATATTTCTTGTGTACAGTACATTGACAGGGTGAATATTTCTAGTGTACAGTACATTGACAGGGTGAATAATTCTAGTGTACAGTACATTGACAGGGTGAATATTTCTTGTGTACATTACATTGACAGGGTGAATAATTCTAGTGTACAGTACATTGACAAGGTGAATATTTCTAGTGTACAGTACATTGACAGGGTGAATATTTCTTGTGTACAGTACATTGACAGGGTGAATATTTCTTGTGTACAGTACATTGACAGGGTGAATATTTCTTGTGTACATTACATTGACAGGGTGAATATTTCTTGTGTACATTACATTGACAGGGTAAATATTTCCAGTGTACAGTACATTGACAGGGTGAATAATTCTAGTGTACAGAACATTGACAGGGTGAATAATTCTAGTGTACAGAACATTGACAGGGTGAATATTGTCAGTGTACAGTACATTGACTGGGTGAATATTTCCAGTGTACAGTACATTGACAGGGTGAATATTATCAGTGTACAGTACATTGACAGGGTGAATATTATCAGTGTTCAGTACATTGACAGGATGAATATTTCTGGTGTACTGTACATTGACAAGGTGAATAATTCTAGTGTACAGTACATTGACAAGGTGAATATTGCCAGTGTACAGAACATTGACAGGGTGAATATTTCCAGTGTACGGAACATTGACAGGGTGAATAATTCTAGTGTACAGTACATTGACAGGTTGAATAATTCTAGTGTACATTATATTGACAGGGTGAATATTCCCAGTGTACAGTACATTGACAGGGTGAATATTTCTAGTGTACAGTACATTGACATGGTGAATATTTCTAGTGTTCAGTACATTGACTGGGTGAATATTTCTAGTGTACAGAACATTGACAGGGTGAATATTTCTGGTGTACAGTACATTGACTGGGTAAATATTTCTGGTGTGAATTTTTTAGGAATATTTCAAAATCTAAATTTTGTAACAAGAAGGAATTTGGAAAATAATTCATGCAGAGAAAAATATTGAAAAGAAAAGGATTGAATTTTGAAATTTTTCAATAATTTTGTCTCAGTTCGAGAAATGTTTTACCCTAAAATCAAACCACACACATGTTAAGGGAACCATGTAAAGTTTGCCGGACCACGGTTCACGGTTCAGTTGGCATCTCATGATAGTGTTTTCCGGTTAGCATTTGAAATACCTTAATTTCTTGCGAATTACCCGCGCCGGAGTATAGCCCGCGGGATGTAAATTTAGGCATTTTTGAGTCTTTTGTAAAATAAATTCCAGAAAACCTGCACTGTCAGATTGCCGAATGTATACCTTGTAAGTACAAGGGTATTTCGTATGTGACTTTGTAATTTATTGTTTTGAATATTGGAAATCAGAAACATATAATGGACATTTTGTGTTTATTTTTTATTTTTATATATTTTGTTTACAAATAGCGTAGATCTACATGTTGATGAAAGTGGAAACATTTAACAACGTATAGGCTGCATTTTATAATAATTTGGTAAAAACCCACAGATAGTCCGCACCGGCAGATAGCCTGCACTAGGCATCTTCTGATGAAAAACACTGTAGAGCCCGCAGGCAATACGCAGGAAATTACGGTATCTGATAACCGTCGTCAATGTCCTGTACGGCAAAAGCTGACCAACCCTTTCTTTTCTCCTGTTCAAATCTCGCTATAATCCACACAGTATCCCAATGGCTGTACATGTACAAATGTACTCTTGAAGTAAACCTACTTACTGGTTTGGTTACCTTTTATGTACATTGTAGCAGCCACAATCATATTATGCAAGACTTCAACATTGTTAAACTTTTCAGTTTTCCTAATCGGAGCAACTTCCCCTGGATCAAAAGCTAGGCTGTCACGCATAAGAACTACATAAAAATAGCTAGTACACTGTTACATTTGTTGACGTATTTTTGTAAGTTTGTAGTTATTTTGCTGGAAGTACACGGGAAACCTGTATGAAAATTAATAACTAGCAATATCTGTCTCAGTATGTTGTGTATTGTGTCATTTGATTTGAAACAGTTGGTAGAGTACAGTACTAAGATAAGTTTTACATCCTACAGCAGAGTTTAACACCAAACGCCGGTTATCCGGTTACGGTATGGTTAGTCTGGGACGGTTATCCTGTTAGCGTTTTTGCTAACCGTTTCAGCACTACTTGTTTTGTGTATGTTTAGTTGTCGTGTGGGATGGATGTGGTTTTCCTGACTTGTTTTTTGTGTATGTTTAGTTGTCGTGTGGGATGGGCGTGGTTTTTGTGTCGCCTAAAAAGGCGACATATAGGCTAGGGATCACTATGTCGGCGGCGGCGTCTGCACCAACAGTTTCCGTGCGATAACTTGAGTTTCCTTGGGTCAATCAAACTCAAACTTCATACAGTGCTTCCTTACCAAAAGTGCTTGCTTGGGATTGCTTTTCAGGGTCAAAGGTCAAAGGTCAAGGTCACTGTTGCTATAAATAGAAAATCGGTTTCCGTGCGAAAACTTGGGTTTCCTTGGGCCAATCAAACTCAAACTTCATACAGTGCTTCCTTACCAAAAGTACTCGATTGGGATTGCTTTTCAGGGTCAAAGGTCAAGGTCACTGTTTCTATTCCACTTGGAACTGATACAAAGTATATCCATAGATAGCTCCTAAAAACTTATCTCCCAACTTGCTGCGCAGGCGACACATCCACTTCCGTGGAATTCTTGTCCTGACTTGTTTTTTGTATGTTGAGTTGTTGTGTGGGATGGGCGTGGTTTTCCTGATCTGTTTTGTGTATGTTTAGTTGTCGTGTGGGATGGGCGGGTTTTCCTGATCTGTTTTGTGTATGTTTAGTTGTCGTGTGGGATGGGCAGGTTTTCCTTACTTGTTTTTTGTATGCTTAGTTGTCGTGTGGGATTGGCGTGGTTTTCCTGATCTATATTGTGTATGTTAAGTTGTCGTGTGGGATGGGCATGGTTTTCCTTACATGTTTTGTGTATGTATAGTTGTCATGTGGGATGGGCGTGGTTTTCCTAATCTATACTGTGTATGTTTAGTTGTCGTGTGGGATGGGCATGGTTTTCCTGATCTATATTGTGTATGTTAAGTTGTCGTGTGGGATTGGCGTGGTTTTCCTAACTTGTTTTTTGTATGTTTAGTTGTCGTGTGGGATGGGCATGGTTTTCCTGATCTATATTGTGTATGTTTAGTTGTCATGTGGGATATGCATGGTTTTCCTGACTTGTTTTTTGTATGTTTAGTTGTCGTGCGGGATTGGCGTGGTTTTCCTGCCCTATCTGTTGGACAACTATGGTACCTGTGTTGTGGTGGAGGCATCCAGTCCAGCCCTGCCATCTGACAGCTGTATACACCCCGAAAAAGGCATGTCTCTCCACCACCAGCTCAAAAAGGCTCTCAGCGACGTGGAGAAATACACAGTGTAAGTGGTCAGCGGATTGGTGTATTCTGATAGGTCAAACAAGACATTTGTAATCAATTTGTAAATTACTTGAGACAAAGTATGAAGTAGCTTATGATAAAGCGGTATATAAGAACCTTGAATATCTACAACTCAAGGTATTCTTGATTAATTCTTTGCTTGCATCAGGTGGGAATTCTTTGCCTGCGACGGGTGGGAATTCCCACTGGGGCATTCTTTTACGTCTGCTGATATCGGAAGTACTTTTGTTTTCTAAATATAAGCACATTACATAACTACCCACAATTCCTCAGCCTTATTTTGGGTAATATCAAAGATGGCATCCATGCTTTCAAAGCATGTCTATCACTGTTTTTCTATAAAAATTTTGCCAATATATATATGACGTTTTTTGGCTGTGAATGTTAGCAGACCACATTTTCATCCATTTTACCAGTGGTATATATATAAATTAAAACATTACAGACTTTTGAGAGTATTTTTAGCTGAATGAATTGCCTGAGATGAATCGATGATGCTTTGGAATCCAAAAATTTTCAAAAATTAATAATTGCCTGGATCTAGAGAGATAACTCCATTACACAGCAAGCAAAGAGTTAAAGCCATCCAACCCCGCACAGTGTTGTTATAGTCGTCTTTACTTGTATTCAAATAAAACTTGCAGAAAATTTTGCAGGAAAGAAATCATTATGTGTACTGAAAATATTCCTATTACAGATATATATACATGTAATATGATGTTAATGTTGAATAAATTTTCAGGTGATGAATACACAAGTCCCATTTATCTCTTGCTGCATTTCATAATCATTTGGAATGATTGATTTTTGGGCCTATGAAATTCCAAAAGAAAGGGATTTGTGAAATTGACTGCTGCATTAATATTCCTTCAGTTTTCAGTTTTTTTTTTTTAATTTCAAATTTAAATAAACAAAATACAGAAATATATTCAGATAAACAATCATACATAAGTATAATGTAACATAATGTGTGCTTTTATAATGTCAGGGCTCAGCACAAGATAATTTTCTATTTAACTCAAGTGGTATGGGAAGTGAATGTGATAAAGCAGTTGTCTCCCTTGTTTTTAGTACACACCAGAAGGAGAGGTTTCTGTGCGACCTCCGCAAGGCTCGAGAGCAGTTCAAGGGCGAAGAGCTGGCCAAGGTAATCACGATTTTTTATTGCAAATATGTATAATGAAATTTGTGTTTCATATACAGTTGATCCTCATTATCACTAAGTCAGTGGGACTGTGGGAAAATTTCAAGTTGAGTTACATGAATTTGAATGTTTAGTCTAAAGCTTGGCCAGGACCAACAAAACACTTTCTAAACGGGGTCTTCGAGTTATGCGAGTTTGAAATAACGAGGTTTGACTGTATAATTTTTATACCAATCTGGTTATAAAACTAATTTGCATCGGGTCGTGGGTGACAGATGTGGATTTCTTCGTAGAACTGTTGTTGGCTTTGGTAAAGACGAGCTATGTAGTCTTGTATTAGTATTAATACAGTATTACGATGACGAGATGTTGTAAGAGTTATCAATATGAACAGATCAATTGAACAACAACAAGTTACAGAAGAAAAATTGATGGATTTGCAGTCAAAAGCTGTATTTCATGCATTAAGGTACCTTAAAGTTGTATTTGTAATGGGAAAAACTACTCTAACACATATTGGTAGCAAGATTGCAGTGTTCTGCTGAGGCCCACGCCTGTGTCAGTGGAAGGGCACTGTGGTGTATGATCTGTCACATTATGCTGAAGTATTTACATTTGCCTGGCAAAGTCACTATATAAACTTACCAGGGAGACATGCGATTTAAGAGACAATAAGCTACACCAAGCGTGTGACGATTATGACGTTATTGCTTTGGCAGAGACATTTTTGACGCTGACGACTCAAATTTAGATGTCGATTATGAAGCATTTATAATAGTTTAAATCAAATGGAAATTAGTATAAGTCAGCAACATGGGTATGAAATGTAAATATAAGCCTTTATGGTCGTTATATGATGTTTGCCTGCAAAGCTCTGTCATTTATATCGACCATAAAGACCATATCATGACACTTCAATACTTAAATAAGCCAAGACAAAGTGGTTTTTGCTTAGCGGACACCAGATACTTTAATACTGCTAATCTGTTAAAAGTAAAAATCACACCTGTAAGTGGTGGTGTATGGATCCACAAGTTACCGGCCAGATAGTTCAATTGATTTAAAATAAATAACATCTGCATAACGCCGAGATCACAAAATTTCATCCCCTGTAATCAGATTGCTAGATTTCCATGAGATGAGATGGAAATCATTCTATTCAAATGAAAGTGGGACGATGATCGGATATAATCAAGTAATTGATCCTCTTCCAATGCGATCATCGATTATGATTTCTGATGATCGATTAATTGGTCATGCATGAAGCAAGGTATTTTGTTAATAAAAATAAAGAAACTGATTTATTATTATTGCTTGCATTGGGAGCCCTAGACAATTTACAATGTTCCAAGTTTTATGGTATAATTGTATACATGTAGTAATAGCCTACACTATTATTAGGACTAATTTTTAGGCACCCTGGGCGCTAATTACCGTGAATACTTTAATGTATTAATCAGCTTTTGACCCTCTTTCGATGCGATCACCGATTATGATTTCTAATTATCGATTAATCGCTGATACATGAAACAGATTATTTTGTTAAAGATAAAGAAACTTACTTAGATTTGGAATCCCTAGACAGACACATAATATAACAATTTACTATGTTCAAGTCCTTTTAGTATGTATAGCAATAGTTCACACTGTTATGTAAACCAGTTCGTGTATGTCAAATCCAATGGTTGTAAGGCAAAATACCTAAAAATATCAAAAATTCATTTGTAATGTAACCAATTACTTGATTGATTATCCAATCAGTTGGACGAATCGAATCTAACTGATAATTGATTGAAATTTTGTACCGATTTCCCAATTTAATGTATTCCTTATCTGGTGTCCTACAGGTTTTGGAGAGGCTGCGGACCAGACTGGATGATCCTCAACTTTTGTCTGTCGATGTCGTTATCAATATGCTTATTTCCTTCCGAGACTCGCAGGTAAATTTCTGAACTTTTTCTTCAGGTTTGTAAAGGCTATTCCATAATTAATCATGTGGCGGAAGTGAGAGGCACCTGTGTTAAAACCAGATTCTGCATGCTATTTCTTATATCAAATCACTTTTCATGTTTGATAGGTGTTAGGGTCTCTGAAAAATGCCTTCCGACCCTCCAACATGGTTAATTCTTGAACGGCCCTAATGTCTTTGGAACAGAAGTTGTTTCCTATAGGTTGTGTTATAAAACTTCTATTCCACCCACAGGTAAAGTCTAGCAATCTTCTAAATTCTTGAACAGCCCTAATGTCTATGAATTATAAGTTGTTTCTTATAGGTTGTGTTATAAAATTTCTATTCCACCCACAGGTAAAGTCTAGCTATCTGTAGCATATAACATTAACACTGACAAGGCACTTCTCTGAAATCTTTACTAATTACCATGGGTTTTGGCCGTTTTATTTATTTTTGTATCGATAATGCATGCAGAGGTATATATGTCTTCACAGTCTGCAGAAAGCACGATGAGGCGGGGGGGGGGGGGGGTATGACACAATATTCTTGTGTTTTTCTTATTTCTTGCATTTTAATGCCTGATCACAACACCTATGTCACATGTCATGATTCTTTTACGTAACTTTTCGACTAAGATGGCATTTCTGTTTCATTTCAAGCGCATCAGCCTGCACAGACTTGATACTTATAGAATTTGTCCTTGGAATTCTTCAAAATATGAAGTGGCAGATAACTTTAGACCCCTTTAATACCCCCGTCTACCTCTCCAGTATGTCTATTATTTGAGAAGTCCTAAAATAATTATCTTTTCAGAAATCTATTTCTTAACAAAAATATGACCAGTCCTACATAATATTCTTGCATTACTTCAATTATGCATATCAAACAGGCCACGGTGCCCGAGTGGTTAAGGTGTCCAGCACTCTACCACTATCCCTCCACCTCTCGGTTGCAAGTTCAAAACCTATATGGGGGAGTTGCCAGGTACTGACCGTAGGTCGGTGGTTTTTCTCCGGGTACTCCAGCTTTCCTCCACCTCCAAAACCTGGCATGTCCTAAAATGTAAATAGGGCGTAAAACAAAACAAACAAAACCAAGCATATCAAACTGATGAACCAATCAGAATATTTCCTTCATATGTAGACAAGAAGAGAAATTTGGACGGGCAGTATGAATTTGTTTCTTATTTTTTCAGAACTACAATGCCATGGTTAAACTCATTGAGGACCTGGAGCATATACCAAACAACAAAATACAGGGACAAACGATGGTCATGTACCAGTACGCATTTGCTCTCAACAGGTTTGTAGACTGATAAGCTTTATTTCCTTCTTGTTAATGCTACAAGCTGATTAAAATCGTATCTTTATCTCTGCGCCGTTCCGTAAACCTCTCTCTTCTGTGTCAAGATCTGACAACATCCCATAGAGGGTCACATTCTGGTGACCTTTTGTATGAGTCAATTAAATTACAACCGAGTACTTTCAGAATCTTGATTATGATTGTTTGGAGGTGAAAAGCTTGCGTAAACATATCTGTGTTTTTACACATTTCTTCTGGAGTGTAAAGTAAAGAGGCGACAAAGGTCACTAGAACGGTACCTTATATGGGATGTTGTCAGATCGTTAAAAAAACAGAGTGAGAACAAGGATATGTATATTAATCAGGTTGTTTATGATAAAGACTGTTTCTGATACCTGATTTTCTACCTGCTCATTTTCGTACCGATCTTTATAAGGGAGCGGGGTTTACGTTGCTGTCATAGTGTGATGAAATTTACTGCATTACTGACCAAGCCTCCAAGACTAGACCACTCCATACCAATTAAACCATATCACCCCTGGAGACACATTTGAATTTATCCAATTCAAAGGTTGGAATTGTTCATTATGAAATTTCAGGGTTAAATGAGAAAAATTCTCACCACACACTTTCATTCACGGCCAAATTCTAAATCTCGTAATTTTGTATTTTTGCTGAATATTAATATTTTCCTTTGTAGGAGAAACAAAAATGGTGACAGAGAAAAAGCCCTGAAAGTCATCAATCAGGTAAATATAAACTTGACCCTGAAGGTCAAGGTCACATACAGAGTTCATGGCCTTCAATTTTCAAGGTCATGTTTTCATTATAAATGTCATTAACTCTTTGACTGCTTAGCAATGGCGTTATCTCCCTAGACCCTGGCACTGAGTAATTTTTGGAAAAAAAATCGAACTTTTATTTCTAATTTACGATGTATTTCCATTTTTTCAATTTGTATATCAATGCATTACAATGTCATCTCAGGTAATTCTGTCATATAAAAACACTCAGAAGTCTGTAACATTTAAATTTGTATCATACCATTAATTAAATTCTCTGCCAAAATCCCCATATATATTGGTAAAAGGATTGAGGGAGAATCATGCTGTATAATTCATGGAATCTGTCTTTGTTATTGCCTGAAACGAGGCTGAGGAATTGTGGGTAGTGATGTATTGCTTATATTTACTATTATGTAGAAAACGAAAGTACTTCTGATAATATCAACCGGGCGAGAGCTGCAGCCCGCAGCGGCTGAAGGTAATTAATGTCTGGGCAGTGCGGACTGCCAGACGCAGGCAAAGAGTTTATTTATTTCAAACTTGACAAGTTTACATTTTGACTGATATATTGACTGGAGCTATAACCTTCTTTTTCATTTGTTTACAAGGTTTTTTTGTACAAATGAGTGTAAATATAAAACAATATATTTGTGATCATTCAGGTGTTAGCAGTTCCGGACAACCAAACTCCTGATATCCTGTGCCTGTGTGGCCGAATACACAAGGACATGTTCGTAGACTCCATTTACAGGGACCAGTCCTGTCTACAAAGTGCTATAGAGTGGTAGGTTGATAAAGCTGTTCATGATTTTATATAAAATTTAATAAATGGAGACACAGTGGTCTAGTGGTAGAGATTGTAGAATGTTAGCTGTGAGTGCCGAAATGGCAGCACAGGCTGTATGCTCCCCCAGGGAGTTGAAAACAATATTGGCTGGTTCCTAAGGCCCTATAACCATGGATAATAATTTATGAACTGCTTTGAATTGACCTTCAGATTGTGATAAAGTGGTACATAAGAACCTTGAATTATTGTAAATTAGTATTGAACACATAAAATAAAAGAGTTAAGTTATGGACTGGAGGGATAAAGCAAGCCTCTTATGTTGTGATAAAGCGGTATATATCATAAATGAGTTTTATAAAATTCCATATTACATGATCACGAGTGTTAGATTCTATTGATTATAAAGCTTGAGAAAATGTACTTTTAACTTGTAGTAAACTTAAATGTATTTTCAGTAATTAACCTCTGTAATGGAGGACTAATTTTTCACTACTGAGACAGCATGCTGCAATGTTACTGTCCAATATTACATGTGATGTCATTTAAGCAATGATTGTTTTAGCAAATGTTGTTACAGTCCTATAACACACATTGCTATACATGACAAACTAAATAAAGCCCAGTAGGGCTTCATGAAAGTTTGTCAGCAATAACAATGGGTGTTATAGAACTGTAACAATGTTTGCCTAAATGTTCATTACTTATATTTACATTGCAATAGAATTTTTGTGCTTTATTTAGTTACTTCAAACCAATTTTGAACAGCAAATCAAAAGCAGACAACAATGAAAGTAATGACGTCACAATTATTATAGAGTTTGATGATGTCACAATAGCAAATATTGTTATAGTCTAGCACTGGGTGTTTTAGGCTTATGACAGCAACTGCCTCTTACCATTGTGTCAATGGTAAAATGCAGAGCAAATGTAAATATATATGTGATGACACATACAATTGTGTTTCCCAGTTACAAAATTTGTTTGCATGTTAAAATATACATGTACATGTGCTATATCATTTATATTGCACCCCATCTTTGCACTGCAAATGACTTGTGCTATATATAAATATCCAATTGTGGACTTTTTACATTATTTATATGCTGCGAAACCTCGGTCAATATCACAGCATACCGTATAGCGGAAAATTTTAGAGGTAATAAAATTTGGCGATTTGGTCATAAAAAGTGAAAGTTAAATTTTGGGAGGTTAAAATTTGGCGATTTCCCTTAAATCTAGAGTTTTAATTTGGCATTGAGCATAGTATATTTCTACCGGTATATATAGATAATTAAATTATGTGCATACATCCTATCCATGTTGATTAAGTTTGTTATGTATTACACCAACAATTCCAACCACTCGTTACTCTCGAGAGTTATGGGAGTAACAGAGTTATCGAAGGTAAATGACGGTCGGTTTGGAAACCATTGCTGAAAGTGTAATTTTCACGTCATTTCAATTGGCGGTGTTAAAATTTGATGGGTTCAATATACATACCCACCAAATTAAAACCCCGCTAAAATGTCCTGCTATACGGCATTTACCAAGTAAAAAGTCCATAACTGTTTAATTATATAGTACAAGTATAGATAATGATGTCAAACTTGAATTTCAAGCTCAACACATACATCCTGTCATGTGTTTCTACATGTACAGGATTCCGGATGTTAGGGCATTTCTAAAGTCTATTCTTAGCAGCGCTGTTATGAATCAATTTTCTGTTATTAACTGGTTCTCCAGTCAATATCACTATTTAACAAAAGTCACATGTAACTGATTTATCCAGTGACAGCAACCATAAAAACACTTGACATTATTTAATGAATTCCGATAAAGAATTATTCTTATTTAAAAAAAAAATTGACCTACCTTCCAGTGAGAATAAATGTCAGATTAAGGTTTATTTGATTTCATATTTTTTATTGGAAATAATTTAGCTCATTGACTCCTTCACCACTGAAATTTCATGAGCTATTCAAAAATTTGAATTGGAAGAGTTCATACAGTCAACTTCGAAAAAAGTCGGGAACAACGAAATTCCGGCAACAACGAAGTAAATTTAAAGTCCCGATTTTCACTCTTATATATCTTATGTAATGTTTTACTGAAACAACGAAGTCTGAAATAGCGAATTAACTGAAACAACGAAGTGATTTTGCAGTCCCCATCCGCATTTTTACCTGTAATAACGAAGGGTCGACAGAAATTTCAATCAAAACAAAGCTACGTTCTATGTTCACTTGTCTTTGTTTTGTGACCACGAGTCGGCGGTGCGTTTGAACATGTCACCTGGGTACTCATATATACACATATCAATTTTAAATAAACTCATGCCGTTACTTATGTATGTCTTATCATTGCTTATACATAAAACCTTGCTATCGGGAATAGCAAATTCCTGATATAACGAAATGATTTCTATGGTCCCCAGTAATTCGTTATAAACGAAGTTGACTGTATGTGTGTGTCTTTAGGGGTGAGTGAGTTTAGTCCTTGATAATGATTTTGAATTCCTTATATTCCCTTCATTAGACAAGACTGTTTGTATTTACAGGTATCGTAAAGGTTTTGAGAAACAGCCACACGAATATGCTGGTATCAATTTAGCAACGCTGTTGGTGATATCGGGCAAACGATTCTCAAATTGCTCCGAACTCCAGAGAATAGGTAAGTATGATACAGATACAATTTCTTAATATGAGTAAGGGGAAAAAAATAAGTAAAACTTTTGAATAATTTGCTTACCAGGTAAATATACCTTTTAATATTTGTAGTGTGAATACATGGTATTGTCTCGCATTTGACGATAGTCGAGAAATGCGTGACACAGGTTAATTGCCTTTCGGGCATTGGTGGTAAAAATGTAGAGGAGGATCAACCGAAACAGAAAAGAAATGAGAAACAAACACACATACAATTTTATAATTTCAAGAAAGCAAATTTCTTTTGATAGTTTGCCTTTTTAAAGTTTTGTAGGACTGGTACCGTACCATTAAAGATACCATATTGTTTCATTGGTACCTGTCTCGTATCATACTGTTTCTTTCCTACTTGTATCCAACCCTACATTTCACACACAGTATCCCTCTCATCAGAAATGCAGAGTGAGGGGGATACCCTGGAAAGAGGTTTCAGAAGTTTGAGCCTACTGTAAAACTGAAAAAAATCGCCTTTATTTTAATTTCGCCTTTTTTCCCAACAATGGATCAGCAAATTTAAGTCAGGGCAAATATTTGACCAAACATAGGTTTGCTTGTCATAGGCCTATTACATGTAAGATGAGAATCCAAGTTTTACTGCTTTGTCATCCAAAACACAAGCGATCATCGCAAATTGTTCGTATCAGGAAATTGATGTTCCATTCAATATGCATCAGTATTTGAAATATTTGAAATAGAAATACATTTGAGAGGGCAAATTTAAAATAGGACGAATTCAAATCTTTTTACGAGAGGGCGAAATAAAGTCAGGGCAAAAATTTCTCGTTTTACAGAATAATGTTTGATGAAGTGATGTTCTATGCAATGTCTTAGGTTTGATCCTGAACAACCTGATCGGTAAGAAGGGCAGTCTGCAGTCGCTGTCTGACTATTGGGATGTGGCCACGTTTTTCGAGATCTCTGTTCTGGCTGAAGAGTACGGCAAGGCAATTCAAGCTGCGGAGTGTATGTTTAATCTGGAACCGCCGGACTGGTCAGTATAAATCATCCAACCCAGGTAAAAAATTGTCTGGGGTGGATGTTGTGGTATCTGTGCTGTAGCATTCAAGAGAAGTGGCACTATTAATGATAATGTTGAAAGTACTGTCCCACTATAAGCAGAACACAGAAATAATTTTAAGCACACACACAGGCATATACACATAGGGATATATTAGTCAGGTGACATATGAGTAGTAGTTATCGCCCTATGGGGTAACTCCTGCAAATTCCTCAAAAATTGTAGTGATTTATATATTGAATGATTATTGTATTGAATGATTTGTTATATTACACTTTCACAACCCTTGGATAAATAATCTTTTCCTAGCCGATGAAAGTTCTATAAATCTGCTATATTGAGGGCCCCACAACAGAGTTACTATTGCCCCATATATGTGGTGTCAGTCTGTTTGTTTGTCTGTCTGTCTAGATCTTTTTAGTGTATTAAATAAAGTCAAAAGTATGGGGGGGCTTATTGGCGGATATGAGTCTCAACATGACCAATATTATCGGTCCCATCTTGGATTTTTCATGACGTACATGTAATGATGTTGCAGTACCATGCATACAGCTGATGCATTGTTGAAGTATATTAAGCTGTTAATAACTGTTTATTCTGTCAGAATTAATATCAAATAAAAAAAGGCTTAATATATGTACTGCTACATGACTTGGAGAATTAACATTAAGTTAACTTAAAGGTGGTATATATAATTGTGAATATGTTCCTACCTGGACAGTGTCTCTAAGCTTTATCGCTGAATTATTTGTGCTGTAGGTATCTGAAGTCTACTGTAGGCAATATCAGCCTAATAATGAAGTTCAGAAAGGAGGAACCAAACCCAGGGCTGGAAAAACAGGTAAGCATGATAAGATCAGCATATTTTCATGCCATCAAAATATTGTTTCGAGGCGGTGGGGGGTTCCATTTTTCTTGTGCACTAAAATTTTAGTTTGAATTTTTACATTACCTCATACACTTAAGAATAAGTATTTCATCAACTTGTAGTAATACATTTATATCAACCCATTCACCCCTGAAATTTTATAATGAACTGTTCAAACCTTTAATTTGGAAGAGTCTAAATGTGTCTTCAGTGTTGGATGGGTTAAGGAGTATTACACTACTTTCTAAACTTTAGGTCGCTGTCTCCTATTTTTTTCCCTTTTCTGTGAACTTAGTTTGTTTTTGCATTTTAGGCTATTATTGGATTACTAGATGTCAAACGGTCATCAGAATCCAATGCTTGAGCACATTTATTTTACAGAGTTCTGCACATTTACATAAATCAATATGTCTATGCACTAATGTAGGCTTTGCATTTTCCCCCTTAAGGAGTAAGTACTACCGTAATCACTGTAATACGCACCGTTCTCCCTATAAGTGCCTCTTCTTCTTTCTATGGAGGGATTAAATAAGGATTGTTATGAAAGGTCAGCCGTTACATCCATATTGAATATTGATAGAATGGCTGACCTTTCATAGCACTATTAAATTTTAAAAAATGACTTTCAATCAATATATTTACACTTTTACTATAGGACATTTACTTAACTTCATTTATATTTTTTCCAATAAATAGTTTATTACCTGCGTTTGTATATGTTTCATCATTTAAACGACATTGACGGAACAGCCCAGCTTGAATAAAATTGGCGCTGATAAAAATAATAAGTCATTTGAGCGTTTGATGCAAGGGAATTCCCCATGTTATTCGAAGCGGCGCGACAAGACTCTCATTGAACAAGCTTGATCTATGACGTCATAATCAAACCACATGCTACGTCTCGAGAACCATTGCTTTCATACTTTTATGAAAGGCATTTTTGCTGGTAATGTTCATATAGTGGTTTGCAGTGCAAATGTAAATATAATTTGCATATAAGCGCACCTACCGATTGTGACACAACTAAATGATTCTAAATGTATTTAACAGTACAGTAAACCTCAGTGTACATGTTTACATGAAAAAACATCCATAAACATTGGTTATATGTATACAAATTTTACGAAATTCATAACATTAATGTTGTACGTCATGAGTACTACCCGTTCTTGGTCAAAATATATCCAACTTACCCGGGTATTTATTTTATACAAATGACATTTTCCGTCCAGTTCTTAGTTTTGTTATCCTATTAATTAAGCACCCTCTTTGGATTAAATCGTTTAGGTACCCTGGGCACTAATTATGACAACTACTGTACATCAATATTCTAGATGTACATTAATATGATGTATATTTCTCACACTAAGTATTCTACAGTAAAACTGCCTTTTGATATTAGTTATTCTGATTTTTCTCAGCTGTTCACTTTCTGGATGGAGTTCTTTGCTGCGGCCACACAGACTGAAATGGCCTCAAAGGGAATCCTGTTTCCGGTATGTGTTAACTTGTTATTTTATCATTATTAATTGACACTTGCAGAAGTTTTCTCCGAGTTTGGATGTTTGGGAATTAAAACGATAAGAAATTATCTTTGATATATGATTAAGGTGATGTTTTGATTTTGATTTTGTATTTTATACATTGTAATACTCATAGTGAATTATACATTGAACAAGTTTGGATTTTGATAAACCATGGCAAGTGCTTCAAATTTAATGACCTGGGCTAGTAATGGCATCTGACATCCTGCTACCACTAGCCCTCCAACACTTGGTTGGTTGCAGGTTCAAATCAGTTTCCAGGTACATGCCGTAGGTCGATGGTCCCCCCCCCCCCCCCCCCCCCCAATTAACTCTTGAGTTTCCTCCAACGCCAAAACAAAACATGGCAGGTCCTGAATGGTCCGAGGTGTTATTGGAATGTACACAAACAAACAGGACTAACACACCTCTGATAGTCAGTGATATTTACAGTGTGTGTAAGATACAGTTTTTATTTTAAGATAAGCCTATGTTGTTTGTTGTAGGTACTGGTGCTGGAGCCTACCAAAGAGTTCATGCCTAGCTTTATACAGGTCAACATTGACGAGGATACCGAAACAGATGTACGCATACTTACAAAATATTGTGTTAATTTAAAAGACAAACTGATAAAGTGTAAAACCTGGCATTACAGACACCTGAGGTTATAGACAAACTAAACTAATATACAGTAAAACCTGGCATTACCGACACCTGAGGTTAAAGACAAACTGATACACAGTAAAACCTGGCATTACTGACACCTTAGGTTAAAAGACAAACTGATAAAGAGTAAAACCTGGCATTACTGACACCTGAGGTTAAAAGACAAACTGATATACAGTAAAATCTGGCATTACTGACACCTGAGGTTAAAGTCGAACTGAAACACAGTAAAACCTGGCATTACTGACACCTGAGGTTAAAGACAAACTAATATTGAGTAAAACTTGGTTAACTGACAACTGAGGTTAAAGACAAACTGATAAAGAGTAAAACCTGGCATTACCGACACCTGAGGTTAAAGACAAACTGATATACAGTCAAACCTGGCATTACTGGCGCCTGAGGTTAAAAGACAAACTGATAGAGAGTAAAACCTGGCATTACTGACACCTGGGGTTAAAGAAAAACTGATATAGAGTAAAACCTGGCATTACTGACACCTGAGGTTAAAGACAAACTGATATAGAGTAAAACCTGGCATTACTGACACCTGAGGTTAAAGACGAACTATTACACAGTAAAACCTGGCATTACAGACATCCAAGAAAATTATAGTTCCTAACATAGTTCTGGGACCCATATTTTGTTAACTAGCTGAGTCATGTTATCGAATAATTTACTAAGTTAACTACCTCATACACACATACAGTCAGTGTTGATGAAATCAGCAAGACAATGATGCCTGTCATTTAAAATCTTATTTGGTCCTGAGAGACGTAACAACTTTGTTATAGACAATGAGCTCAAGGAAAAAATATCATATTTTGGGTCTGCAAAACCTGAATTGATTCCTGTTGAATATATATTACTGTTAATAATTTTTTATGTTTTGTAGGAGGTGAAGTTGTGGAATGTTTGCCCGAAGGATGGTACCCAAAACTCGTACCAGTGGAGTTTTCCTTGTACTGCCATTAAAGGTGTCAGGTAGGTGTTCTATTTACCGTATTTTACCGGGAATAAGCCCTCTCTCACGAATAATTAAGCCCCTTCCCCACTTTGGCAACGGTTCTTGGAACAGGGTGGGAGCCTGGGAATAAGCCCCCACCCTAAATTTTGTGTCTAAACATATAATATATCTAACTGTGTACAAAAAAAAAATCTGTAAGGATAAACTTGAAATAAAACATTTTAGCTGGTGTTAAGAACACCATACTTTCAGATCCAAGATGGCAGACTTTTGTGAACAGGGGTGTATTCGTGAATAAGACCCCTCCCTACTTTTGATCATTTATTTTTCTCAAGGGGTTGGGTCTTATTCCCGGTAAAATACGGTACCTCCCCAATAATGTAACCTGTGTCTATTTTCTGTATTAGTGGTGTTGAAATTACCTCCCCAGTGATATAATCTTTATAATAATAATAATTCAAGGTTCTTGTATACCGCTTTATCGCCACCCAAAGGCTGTCTCAAAGGGGTTCACAAATTATTATCCGTGGTTATAGGGCCTTAGCAACCAGCCAATATCGTTCTCAACTCCTTGGGGAGCTTACAACCAGTGCTGCCATTCTGGCGCTCACAGCTAGCATTCTACAATTTCTAGCATGACCCAACCATGTACTCATTTATAGCTGAGTAGACTGGAACAAGCGGCATAAAGTTTTGATAAAAAACTTGTTTCTTGCTCTCAGTTGTCGAATTAAATGTTTCTTGTCATTTATACATGTTGATAAATGTTTCTGATAATATTATATTTAATATTATAAGTATATAAGACAAATGTTTGTGGTAATATTTTATTTTGACATTAACAAATATGAAAAATAGATGTTAATGATAATATTTGCCACTTGTCCTTAATACAAATGTTTGTGATAATGTTTGCAACATTTCCTTAATACAAATGTTTGTGATAATATTTGCCACTTGTCCTTACAGTTTGTATAAGAGGGATTGCCGTGCAGTGTTTCTCTATGTACAGCAGAACTCGGACGATTTCCACATATTTTTCTCATCAGAACCACAAAGAAAAAGGTAAATATACATATCAGTTTCCCCTGTAGTTGAATTATAAAGTTGATGAAGTCCAGGGAAATGTGTGAATAGGTAAACAAAAAATGGACACAATTTTTATGCCCCATTATGAAATGGGGGCATATAGTGTTACTCATGTCCGCCCCGCCGCGTCGCGTCCAATCCCGTCCCATCCCATCCCCTGGTAATGTAACCAGCTTATTTAAATAACTACTGATCTGATTGTCACCAAACTTTGCATACGTAATAAGCATGAGGAACTAAATTCATATGGGGGAAGGGGGTATTTACACAGACATTTCTATTTTCTCTTTTTTTCCCAAATATCTGGACTAAAATTCTGACTTAATATAATATATAATGATACATCTTATATGTGTTTATAAAATCTGTCTGTCTTGACCCGAGGCTGAAATCAAATCTAATATTAGCAGAAGTCATATATTGTAAATGTCATTTCTGGTTGGTCATTAATACTGACACATTTGGGTTTTTTTTCTTGCTTTTATTACATATGGACTAGAAATATGACTTTAGATGTATCGTATAAGTTTATAAAATCTGTCCTTTCTTGACCAAAGTCTGATAACATCTCAGCCTTAAATCATCCTTTAATCAAAGCGATAGCATTCCATCATGTGCTCTGAAAAGCGTCATGCACAAAGGACAAACCAGTGATCACTTCGGAGTAGCGAGCGGGAAATTTGAACAAGTATAGAAAGAGTTAAGGCATACAATGTTTATAAACAAATAATTTCTGGCAAGCCAAGTTATCGTTTAGTCATGGAATGATGCTGACCAGTATTTGATGAAGTTATATATGATATCTTATTCGCCTTCATTGTTCTGACATCAAAGTCAGAAACCCACATGACACTGCCCTTTCCTTCGGGTCCCGTAGGCTAGAACAGACAAGAATCTTGTTTTCGCACCAAAACAGTAGCCACTCATATCGCTTCTTTCATCCGTGGCTACATCCGGCTGGGAAATCCCGTTTGTAGCTATACAATATTAACCAACATGGCAGCTGTATCACCTGCCAGGAAAACATGTGTATCTAACCTGCCAGGAAAACATGTGTATCTAACCTGCCAGGAAAACATGTGTATCTAACCTGCCAGGAAAACATGTGTATCTAACCGAGTGGCACGAGAAACGACCATTCTGATTAGCTGAAATCTCCGAATAGACTTCTATTCTGACAGGAGAACGAGATTCACCATCTAGGCTAGCCGAGTCACACGGGTGCATGTTTAAATCTCTGCTTTGTATCAATTTCGTCCAAAATGCTGTTCAGTCTTGTAGAGGTCATGTTTTGTTCTTGTTTTTCAGATTTTATGAGTTAGTGTCAAACATGATTGCCAACCAGACAGACAGCCAAGTTTTTGATCTCATGGATGAAACCGATCAGATTGAGGTTAGACCTACATCCTTCATTGTGATAAACTGTTGAACTGATGCCATGATTACAGAGTTATTTCCCTTTTCATACAATACCTGTTCTGACAACTGGTTTTACTGTTATTCCCAATCATGCTAACTCATCAAATACACCTATATTCAAATTTGTTTAAAACCTTTGGCTTACGGTTCTGTAGACAACAGGTTAAATTCTTTTTATAAACACTGCTGTGAAAAATTATGCTAACCTCACCTCACCTATCCTCTTCAAGCCCGTGGGCACATTATATAATTAAGGCCCTGATGCATTCTTTCTATTTATCTCTGTCTTTTGCCACTGTTTTTGCTACACCCAATCCTTCCCAACCAAGATTGTATCTTTCACTTTCCACTGTTCCCTCCACATTGTTTCTGGGAAAAAAATAAGCATACCGGTAATTAAAATATTCTTGTGTGCTTTGATGTATTGTGGCTAATTTATCTAAAAATAATGGAATAATACTTTGTGGTCCTGTAGGCGTCATTATACCCTGCAACGACGTTAGGGGCGGGTTTGTCTGTCTGT
Organism: Mimachlamys varia; assembly: GCA_947623455.1. Classification (NCBI taxonomy): domain Eukaryota; kingdom Metazoa; phylum Mollusca; class Bivalvia; order Pectinida; family Pectinidae; genus Mimachlamys; species Mimachlamys varia. Next base: position 8,252,026 of record OX392531.1, read on the forward strand.
AGACACAATGATACTCATCTAAAACTACTGAAGGAATTTCAATTGAACTTGGTGGCAATAATCCTTATACATTGTAAATGTGTGCGTAATGTATATCAGGTTGCAAAATTTTAGTTGCCATGGTAACCAGGTCATTCTACTTTGTTCCTTTTGGGGAATTTTTGTATAGACAACTCTCATAAACCTGTGAACCAATTCAAGTGGAACTGCATAGGAATATTAGGGACCATGTAAATGTGCGTGCAGGGTATTTTTCTGCAGAAAGTTTGGTTGCCATGGTAACCAGGTCACCATACCCAAATTCCTGTGGAAAATGTTGACCACACAACTTCTCCTAAACCAGTGAACCAATTTCAAAGAAGCTTCACATGAATGTTAGGGACCATGTGTAGATATGCATGCAGGTTATTTTGTGCAGACGTTTGGTTGCCATAGTAACCAGATCTGGTCACTATAAACAGGTTTCTGTTGGAAAATTTTAGCTGGAAAACTAATCCTAAACCTGTGAAACACTTTCAATGAAACTACACAGGAATGTTACGGATGATTGTAGATGTATCTCAGATAAAAATTAATAAAAATTTGTCATCAACATTGCCTTATAAAAGTTTTTATTGCAAATGGTTTGGGTAGTGGAGGAGCAGGGGGCTTTAGTGAGCTATTGGCTTACAGTTCTTTTTTTATATGTATACACATATGTCTTTTGCATCATGTCTTATTTCTTTGAACAACAAAGAAATTATTTTACTGCAGATTTATTTGGCCTTCTTGCTTCCCATACACATTTGGATAATATCATGAATTAACCAAAAATATTACACTACAACCCCCCTTTAAATAATTATCCCATACCAAGGGGGATAATTTGTCCCGCATTTGTCTGCAGGAAGGGTTAAAGTCTTAGCTCATTCACCCAGAAATTTCATTATGACCTCTTCCAGCCTTTGAATTGGAAGAGTTTAAAGACATCTTCAGGGGTGAATGTGTTAGTGCTAGTTGAATGTGTATTCTACCAGTAAAGAACGGAGTTTATACTTTGGGAAGTTTCCCAACATGCATGATTACTGCTAATCTACGTGTTCTGTTTATGTTTTCTCAGTTTGAATACGAATACGACGAGAGGAAGAATAAGGTGGTATTGGGGCGAGGCACGTATGGCGTGGTATATGCCGCTCGTGACATAAAGACACAAGTGCGCATAGCTGTTAAAGAGGTGCCTGAGAAACACGCCCAGTGAGTATAAACGACAATTCTAATAACTCTACCGGTCTTAACTACCCCACAAGTCTAACAACCCCACAAGTCTAACAGCCCCACAAGTCTAACAACCTGACAAGTCTAACAGCCCCACAAGTCTAACAACCTGACAAGTCTAACAGCCCCACAAGTCTAACAGCCCCACAAGTCTAACGACCCCACAAGTCCAACAGCCCGAAGAGTCTAACGACCCCACAAGTCTAACAGCCCCACAAGTCCAACAGCCTGACAAGTCTAACGACCCGACAAGTCTAACGACCCCACAAGTCTAACGACCCCCACAAGTCTAACAGCCCCACAAGTCTAACAACCCCATAAGTCTAACAACCCCACAAGTCTAACAGCCCCACAAGTCTAACAGCCCCAAAAGTCTAACAACCCCACAAGTCTAACAACCCCACAAGTTTAACAACCCTACAAGTCTAACGACCCCACAAGTCTAACAACCCCACAAGTCTAACAGCCCCACAAGTCTAACAGCCCCAAAAGTCTAACAACCCCACAAGTCTAACAACCCCACAAGTTTAACAACCCTACAAGTCTAACGACCCCACAAGTCTAACAACCCCACAAGTCTAACAGCCCCACAAGTCTAACAGCGCCACAAGTCTAACAGCCCCACAAGTCTAACAGCCCCACAAGTCTAACGACCCCACAAGTCTAACAGCCCCACAAGTCTAACGACCCCACAAGTCTAACGGTCCCCCACAAGTCTAACAGCCCCACAAGTCTAACAACCCCACAGGTATAACAGCCCCATAAGTCTAAAGACCCCACAAGTATAACAACCCCACAAGTCTAACAGCCCCACAAGTCTAACAACCCCACAAGTCTAACTACCCCACAAGTCTAACAGCCCAATAAGTCTAACAGCCCCACAAGTCTAACAGCCCCACAAGTCTAACAGCCCAACAAGTCTAACGACCCCACAAGTCTAACAGCCCCACAAGTCTAACGACCCCACAAGTCTAACGACCCCCACAAGTCTAACTACCCCACAAGTCTAACAGCCCAACAAGTCTAACAGCCCCACAAGTCTAACAGCCCCACAAGTCTAACAGCCCAACAAGTCTAACAGCCCAACAAGTCTAACGACCCCACAAGTCTAACAGCCCCTCAAGTCTAACAATCCCACAAGTCTCTGAGAAACAAATGAGTATTAACAACAAATGTGATAACCCCACTAGTCTTGCTAGAGTTCTAAAATTTACACGTTTTATTTTCTGTTTATGTGTCATTTGCCAAATGAATTGTATTTTTTTTAAATGTAGTCTTTCAACTGCCATAGATTTTTTTTCCCTTTTGTCTGCAGAAAAGATTCAAGCCAAAAGAGCTTAACAGGAATTGAATATTGCCCATTGTTGATTATGTTTTTATCAATATTCTATATAAATTTCTATTTCCCACAAGAAGAACTAAAGATTAAAATATTTTTTTACAGAGAGGTACAACCACTCCATGAGGAAATCAAGCTACATTGTCGCCTCGCACACAGGAACATTGTTAAGTATTTGGGTTCACGCAGCGAAGACGGCTACTTTAAGATTTGTATGGAACAGGTACCAGGAGGTAAGGAAGGTTTTATCTTACTCAGTATTTAACATACAAGGTATGGTAGTCTAGTGGTAGCACACCACGTTCATGACCAAAAAGAGTTGCAGGTTCTTGGCAGATCAAGCCTCTGTGTTCTGATTTTTCCAGTCCGCCCAGCTGTAAATGAGTTTGTGGTTTGGCAGTGCTATTTATTTTATATACATAAGTATCTTTAAACTCATTCACCCCTGAAATTTCATAATGAACTATTCCAACTTTTGAATTGGAAGGGTTCAAACTTGTCTTCAAGGGTGAATGAGTTAATTATGATCAAGGGACATAACTCAAAACTCGAGGCCTAGTTATAGGGTGTAATGTAGTATATTTACATTCTGATTGTTTCTTCTCTATATGAACATACCAACTGAAAACAACAAACACTAGACTATGAATACATCATGAATACAGTATGAATACATTCATTCACATGAATTACTTATGACGTAATATATTAGTCTTGTTCAATGGGAGTCTTACGGCTCCGCTTCAGATAACATGGAGAACGCCCCCGCGTCAAATGTTCAAATGACTATGGTAGATTATTGGCGCCAATTTTTCGCAAATTGTGGCTGTTCCGCCTTTTTCGTTTAAAGGACGGCGCAATAACAAACGCAGTTGATTAACCAGTTGTTCAATAAATAAGAAAATAAATTAGACAATTGTTCAGTAGTAAAAATGTAAATATATGAATTGAACGGCGTTGTTTTAATTTTCATGCCGGTATGAATTCAAATCGGTTACATCCATATTGACCATGAAGCCCTAGCGGGCTTCATGCAATATGGATGTAACCGCTTTGCATTCATACCGGCATGAAAATTAAAAAACGCCGTTCAATCCCTATATAAATCTTTATATGAATCAAATTGGCAAACGTAAATAAAAAAATCTTGCTTAAAGAATTCAATCTTAGTATCTATATACTGTAAATGCGCTTATTTTGGCATACTCAAATTTCAGCGCATATATAGCTGAATTCTAATAGATAGGTGCAATAATTGGCAAATTCACAATACAGTGGATTCCTCTTAATATCACCCCTGTTAATATCACATTCCTCTTTATATCATGCTTTTCCCATGCACCATTTTCCCTCTATATGTAATTTTATTTGGTTAATATCATGTATTTTTCAGCACATATATAGCTAAATTCAAATAGTTAGGTACAATAATTGGCAAAACCACAATACAGTGGATTCCACTTAATATCACCCCTATTAATATCACATTCCTCTTTATATCATGCTTTTCCCATGCACCATTTTCCCTCTATATGTAATTTTATTTGGTTAATATCATGTATTTTTCAGCACATATATAGCTAAATTCAAATAGATAGGTACAATAATTGGCAAAACCACAATACAGTGGATTCCAATTAATATCACTCCTGTTAATATCACATTCCTCTTTATATCATGCTTTTCCCATGCACCATTTTCCCTCTATACGTAATTTTATTTGGTTTATATCATGTCTTTTGAGGTGAACTCCTCTTAATATCTCAAACAATCACATAAAATATCCAAAAATGATGTCATTTCCGTTATTTTCTGATAGAACATGTACAAAATATTGCATAGAAAATAAAACAATAACCCAAAAAATGATTTCCAATTGAATTGATATTATCAGTGTATTGAAACATCTTCATATATGTACATTGAATAGCTTACTTTTAGTAATGGAGATTAGTAATACACTAGATTTAGTGGAAAAACATGTTTCTTTTAATGTCACATTCCTGTTAATATCATGTTTTTGTATGACAAATGCAACATGAAATAAAGAGGAGTTCACTGTTCTTGCCATTGAAAACAATGAATAGAAATTGGAATAAGCTCAATAAAAATTGTGCGAAAAGCACAAATATGAGACTAACCGGCACCGCTACTATATGTAGGAAATGCTTCATTACTTTGATTTATAGGGAGTCTGTCCCAGCTGCTGCACTCCAAGTGGGGGCCTCTAAAGGATAACGAGACGACTATAGCTTACTACACCAAACAGATTCTCGACGGACTCAAATATCTGGTAAGTTACTGTATAGCTTACTACACCAAACAGATTCTGGACGGACTCAAATACCTTGTAAGTTACTGTATTATATAGCTTAGTATACCAAACAGATTCTCGACGGACTCCAACTCGTGTACCTGGTAAGTTACTGTATATATAGCTTTTTATTACCAAACAGATTCTGGATGGACTCAAATACTTAGTTATTTAGCTCTGTTAGTTACATATTTGTAGTTGATTATTTTCTTCCCATGTAATTTCTATCCTTATCTGGTAAATGTTGTTTTTTTTTTGTTTTTTTTTTAAATTCAACCAAATTTGGTATGCACATACAAAGTGTTTTATTCATGAATTTGATAAATTTTCTTGTTTTATTCATACATTTATTTGTGTCTACATTTTGTATTTGTTGCATTTTGTTGTTTTTTTTTTTTTTTTACCTTTGAAATGTTTTTTGTAGCATGACGGTATGATTGTTCACCGAGACATAAAGGGAGATAATGTACTAGTAAATACCTACAGTGGGGTCCTCAAGATTTCTGACTTCGGCACGTCCAAAAGGCTGTCCGGAATCAACCCATGTGCTGACACATTTGCAGGTAAATCTTCCACAAACTTAATCCGCATTAAACTTAGATATGATAGAAAAGTTGCATTTCTGTTGTGTATCATGTATCATGAACCTAGAAACTGAAAAAAATTGTTTTTAAAAAAGAAATCAAAGAATGATATGACAATGCAAAGAAAAGAATTACACATCAGCAATTTCCAGTTTGAAGCTTTCAAGTATTTCCATGATGCTATTTTAATTATCTAACTGATGCAAATTGTGTGAGTGTCAAATTCAAATTCTGATGTTGAAGCGTCAAATTCAAACTTAAATATCAAAACACCAAATTCAGCCTTTGATGTTAAAGCATCAAATTCAAACTTTGATGACGAAACATCAAATTTAGACTTTGATGACGAAACATCAAATTCAAACTTTGATGACGAAACATCAAATTCAAGCTTTGATGACGAAACATCAAATTCAAACTTCAATGACAAAACATCAAATTCAAACTTTGATTAAAATAACCTAATAGTCTCAGTTACACTCTTGTTGCTTGATGGAAAAACCATAGAAAAATAAGATTTCTACAAAACTACTGTTTTATAGTAGAGTTTATTTAGAATGTATTACAATGTAGAAAAAGTCAATACCAAAAAATTAGCATTGAAAAGTAAAATAAAACGGAAAATGAAATAACTCGCACAAGCATAAAACTAACGGAAAATGATATAGAACAAAGACAAATATTCATGTACGTGGTAGCATTAAGCCCTCCGAATTTATATTTTTAAAAAGTGATCTAAAAAACACTGATTATCATAAATTCTTGTTACCTTTCTGGATGAAAATTTCTGTAATTTTATCCTTAGGTACGATACAGTACATGGCCCCGGAAGTCATTGACAAGGGAGCAAGAGGATACGGACCCGCAGTGAGTTCTCCTTTTAACATTGACGGTTTACATTTACTTTTTTTGTGTCGCCTGAAAGGCAACATATAGGGATCACTATGTCGGCGTCGGCGGCGTCTGGCACCAACAGTTTCCGTGCGATAACTTGAGTTTCCTTGGGCCAATCAAACTCAAACTTCATACAGTGCTTCCTTACCGAAAGTGCTCGCTTGGGATTCCTTTTCTGTGTCAAAAGTCAAGGTCACTGTTGCTAAAAATAGAAAATCGGTTTCCGTGCGATAACTTGAGTTTCCTTGGGCCAATCAAACTCAAACTTCATACAGTGCTTCCTAAAGAAAAGTGCTCGCTTGGGATTGCTTTTCAGTGTCAAAGGTCAAGGTCACTATTGCTAAAAATAGAAAATTGGTTTCCGTGCGATAACTTGGGTTTCCTTGGGCCAATCAAACTCAAACTTCATAGAGTACTTCCTTACCAAAAGTACTCGCTTGGGATTGCTTTTCAGGGTCAAAGGTCAAGTTCACTGTTTCTATTCCACTTGGAACTGATACAATACATATCCATAGATAGCTCCTAAAAACTTATCTTCCAACTTGCTGCGCAGGTGACACATCCACTTCTGTGGAATTCTTGTTTATAGCTTGCAAGAAAATGGAGGGTGGGGGGAGGGGGAGGGGGGGGGGGCTGAATAATTTACATGAGCATTGTACATATGTTGCATTAATACTTTTGTAAAAACAATTCAAAATGATGGGAGAAAAATAATCATCTCTTTCTTTGACTTTGTGAAATTTCCAACCCTCAGGGTGATATTCTTGATTGTGATTCAGATAACCAAGAATATCACCCTGAGGATTAGAGATTTCTCTGTCACACCTTCCAGGTAGGGCAAGAATATCACCCTGAGGGTTAGAGATTTCTCTGTCACACCTTCCAGGTAGGGCAAGAATATCACCCTGAGGGTTAGAGATTTCTCTGTCACACCTTCAAGGTAGGGCAAGAATATCACCCTGAGGGTTAGAGATTTCTCTGTCACACCTTCAAGGTAGGGCAAGAATATCACCCTGAGGGTTAGAGATTTCTCTGTCACACCTTCAAGGTAGGGCAAGAATATCACCCTGAGGGTTAGAGATTTCTCTGTCACACCTTCAAGGTAGGGCAAGAATATCACCCTGAGGGTTAGAGATTTCTCTGTCACACCTTCAAGGTAGGGCAAGAATATCACCCTGAGGGTTAGAGATTTCTCTGTCACACCTTCAAGGTAGGGCAAGAATATCACCCTGAGGGTTAGAGATTTCTCTGTCACACCTTCAAGGTAGGGGAAGAATCTATTTCTCTTCTATATTATCCAATAGGTTAAATAACTCAAATACAAAAACTGTATTTCCCAGCAACATAGGCACTGACTGATGTTTATTCAAAAATCATCATGGTTTAGCTTACAATTATTTTAGCATACGATGATTTAGCAGAATAATGTACATCTCGCACACAATCATACAAATTTCTAGTAGATTCATTTGAACAAAAAATTATTATATATGTAACAGAGGTCATTATTTTTTCAATGCCTCCGCTAGGAGTCGAACCCGGAACCTCTATCTACTAGTCTTACGCTCAGCCGATCGAGCTAAAGAGAAGATCTCTATAGCCAAGCAGTACATTACAGCTAGTATTTACCAGGGTTACATCCTCCTCCTCCTCCTCCAGGAAGGAACTCGTCCCTAGTTTTCCACGGGGTCATAGGGATTCCTTTGCAAGTATGTCTAGTGTATGATTTCCGGGTCCCTACGTGGGCGCCATATGTAACAGAGGTCATTACTTTTTCAATGCCTCCGCTAGGAGTCGAACCGGAACCTCTGGCTACTAGTCTTACACTCAGCCGATCGAGCTAAAGAGAAGATCTCTCTAGCCGAGCGGTATATTGCAGCTAGTTTTTACCAGGGTTACATATTAAAAAAAATGTACCTGTGCTCGCTGTTACCTGTGTCGCCTGAATGACACGTATAGGTAACATCCCGACCAACTTTCATGTGCAAATACCAGTATCACCACCTATTGGCGTATCTCATACCTTAGAGAAAATAATTACGTCCTTATTCCTACTATCAACCTGTTGAAATTATATTAATCACAGGGCATGTGTGACAACCTCAGGATGATATTTTTGATTGTGACCGAGACGACCAAGAATATCACCCAAATGGGTTGGAGATTTCTGTGACACCCTCAAGGTAGAGGAAGATTCTGTTAACCACAGGGCCTGTGTGACAACCTCAGGATGATATTTTTTATTGTGACTGAGACAACCAAGAATATCACCCCTTTGGTTTGAGATTTCTGTGACACCCTCAAGGTAGGAGAAGATTCTATTAACCACAGGGACGTGAAATGTGATTTATATTTTTGCAGGCTGATATCTGGTCCCTCGGCTGTACCGTGGTAGAAATGGCGACCGGAAAGATGCCATTTATTGAGGTATGAAATTCAGATTTCCATCTTGGTTTATGCATATTTAAGATATTAATTTGATGATAAAAAAACAGCTACTTTCGCTGGAAGTCCCATAATGCTAAATGCTGAAATTTTACTTAAGGGTAACTTCGAATTCACTTAAAAGTCTCACCTTTCTTAATGCAGTTTTGCTATATTAAGATGTCCCGTAAACAAATTATTAGCTCACTCGGCCCGAAGGGCCGAGTGAGCTTATGTGATGGTGCAGCGTCCGTCGTCCGTCCGTCCGTCCTGCGTCCGTCAACTTTTTCCTTTAAACGACTTCTTCTAAAATACTGAAAGGCCCAGGGACATGAAATTTGGCTGGTAGATATCTTGGAAGGAGCTGAACAAAGTTTGCGAAAAAAATCACTTTGACCTAATTTCAAGGTCACCAGGGTCAAAAATGTCGAAACCTTCAAACAACTTCTTCTAAAATACCGTCAAGCATAGAGACTTCATATTTGACCAGAAGCTTTCTTGGATGAAGCCAAATAAAGTTTGCGAAAAGAAACGACCTTGACCAATATTCAAGGCCACAGTGAGGTAAAATCTATTTTAAACTTTAAACAACTTCTTCTGAAATACAAAAAGCCCTAGAGACATGGTATTTGGCTGAAAGGTTCCTTGGATGAAGCCCGACAAAGTTTGCGAAAAGAAATGACCTTGACCTATATTCAAGGTCACAGGAGTCAAATCTGTTAAAACCTTTAAACGACTTCTTCTGAAATACTAAAAGCCCTAGACACATGATATTTGGCTGAAATGTTCCTTGGATGAAGCACAACAAAGTTTGCGAAAAGAAATGACCTTGACCTATATTCAAGGTCACAAGGGTCAAATCTGTTAAAACCTTTAAACGACTTCTTCTGAAATACCAAAAGCCCTAGATGCATGATATTTGGCTGAAAGGTTCCTTGGATGAAGCCCGACAAAGTTTGCGAAAAGAAATGACCTTTACCTATATTCAAGGTCACAGGGATCAAATCTGTTTAAACATTCAAACGACTTCTTCTGAAATACCAAAAGCCCTAGAAACATGGTATTTGGCTGAAAGGTTCCTTGGATGACGCCCGACAAAGTTTGCGAAAAGAAATGACCTTGATCTATATTCAAGGTCACAAGGGTCAAATCTGTTGAAACCTTCAAACGACTTCTTCTGAAATACCAAAAGCCCTAGAAGCATGATATTTGGCTGAAATAATCCTTGGATGAAGCCCGACAAAGTTTGCGAAAAGAAATGACCAGGACCTATATTCAATGTCACAGGGGTCACATCTGTTAAAACCTTTAAACGACTTCTTCTGAAATACCAAAAGCCCTAGAAGCATGATATTTGACTGAAAGGTTCCTTGGATGAGGCCCGACAAAGTTTGCGAAAAGAAATGACCTTTACCTATATTCAAGGTCACAGGGATCAAATCTGTTTAAACATTCAAACGACTTCTTCTGAAATACCAAAAGCCCTAGAAACATGATATTTGGCTGAAAGGTTCCTTGGATGAAGCACGACAAAGTTTGCGAAAAGAAATGACCTTGACCTATATTCAAGGTCACAGGGGTCAAATCTGTTAAAACCTTTAAACGACTTTTTCTGAAATACCAAAAGCCCTAGAAGCATGATATTTGGTTGAAATGTTCCTTGGATGAAGCCCGACAAAGTTTGCGAAAAAAAATGACCTGGACCTATATTCAATGTCACAGGGGTCAAATCTGTTAAAACCTTCAAACGACTTCTTCTGAAATACAAAAAGCCCTAGAAGCATGATATTTGACTGAAAGGTTCCTTGGATGAAGCCCGACAAAGTTTGTGAAAAGAAATGACCTTGATCTATATTCAAGGTCACAAGGGTCAAATCTGTTGAAACCTTCAAACGACTTCTTCTGAAATACCAAAAGCCCTAGAAGCATGATATTTGGTTGAAATGTTCCTTGGATGAAGCACGACAAAGTTTGCGAAAAGAAATGACCTTGACCTATATTCAAGGTCACAGGGGTCAAATCTGTGAAAACCTTTAAACGACTTCTTCTGAAATACCAAAAGCCCTAGAAACATGATATTTGGCTGAAAGGTTCCTTGGATGAAGCCCGACAAAGTTTGCGAAAAGAAATGACCTTTACCTATATTCAAGGTCAAAGGGATCAAATCTGTTTAAACATTCAAACGACTTCTTCTGAAATACCAAAAGCCCTAGAAACATGATATTTGGCTGAAAGGTTCCTTGGATGAAGCCCGACAAAGTTTGCGAAAAGAAATGACCTTGATCTATATTCAAGGTCACAAGGGTCAAATCTGTTGAAACCTTCAAACGACTTCTTCTGAAATACCAAAAGCCCTAGAAGCATGATATTTGGCTGAAATAATCCTTGGATGACGCCCGACAAAGTTTGCGAAAAGAAATGACCAGGACCTATATTCAATGTCACAGGGGTCACATCTGTTAAAACCTTTAAACGACTTCTTCTGAAATACCAAAAGCCCTAGAAGCATGATATTTGACTGAAAGGTTCCTTGGATGAGGCCCGACAAAGTTTGCGAAAAGAAATGACCTTTACCTATATTCAAGGTCACAGGGATCAAATCTGTTTAAACATTCAAACGACTTCTTCTAAAATACCAAAAGCCCTAGAAACATGATATTTGGCTGAAAGGTTCCTTGGATGAAGCCCGACAAAGTTTGCGAAAAGAAATGACCTTTACCTATATTCAAGGTCACAGGGATCAAATCTGTTTAAACATTCAAACGACTTCTTCTGAAATACCAAAAGCCCTAGAAACATGGTATTTGGCTGAAAGGTTCCTTGGATGACGCCCGACAAAGTTTGCAAAAAGAAATGACCTTGATCTATATTCAAGGTCACAAGGGTCAAATCTGTTGAAACCTTCAAACGACTTCTTCTGAAATACCAAAAGCCCTAGAAGCATGATATTTGGTTGAAATGTTCCTTGGATGAAGCACGACAAAGTTTGCGAAAAGAAATGACCTTGACCTATATTCAAGGTCACAAGGGTCAAATCTGTGAAAACCTTTAAACGACTTCTTCTGAAATACCAAAAGCCCTAGAAGCATGATATTTGGCTGAAAGGTTCCTTGGATGACGCCCGACAAAGTTTGCGGAAAGAAATGACCTTTACCTATATTCAAGGTCACAAGGGTCAAATCTGTTAAAACCTTTAAACGACTTCTTCTGAAATACCAAAAGCCCTAGAAGCATGATATTTGACTGAAAGGTTCCTTGGATGAAGCCCGACAAAGTTTGCGAAAAGAAATGACCTTGACCTATATTCAAGGTCACAGGGATCAAATCTGTTTAAACATTCAAACGACTTCTTCTGAAATACCAAAAGCCCTAGAAGCATGATATTTGGCTGAAAGGTTCCTTGGATGAAGCACGACAAAGTTTGCGAAAAGAAATGACCTTGACCTATATTCAAGGTCACAGGGGTCAAATCTGTTAAAACCTTTAAACGACTTCTTCTGAAATACCAAAAGCCCTAGAAACATGATATTTGGCTGAAATGTTCCTTGGATGAAGCCCGACAAAGTTTGCGAAAAGAAATGACCTGGACCTATATTCAATGTCACAGGGGTCAAATCTGTTAAAACCTTTAAACGACTTCTTCTGAAATACAAAAAGCCTTAGAAGCATGATATTTGACTGAAAGGTTCCTTGGATGACGCCCGACAAAGTTTGCGAAAAGAAATGACCTTTACCTATATTCAAGGTCACAGGGATCAAATCTGTTTAAACATTCAAACGACTTCTTCTGAAATACCAAAAGCCCTAGAAACATGGTATTTGGCTGAAAGGTTCCTTGGATGAAGCCCGACAAAGTTTGCGAAAAGAAATAACCTTGATCTATATTCAAGGTCACAAGGGTCAAATCTGTTGAAACCTTCAAACGACTTCTTCTGAAATACCAAAAGCCCTAGAAGCATGATATTTGGCTGAAAGGTTCCTTGGATGAAGCCCGACAAAGTTTGCGAAAAGAAATGACCTTGACCTATATTCAAGGTCACAGGGGTCAAATCTGTGAAAACCTTTAAACGACTTCTTCTGAAATACCAAAAGCCCTAGAAGCATGATATTTGGCTGAAAGGTTCCTTGGATGACGCCCGACAAAGTTTGCGAAAAGAAATGACCTTGACCTATATTCAAGGTCACAGGGGTCAAATCTGTTAAAACCTTTAAACGACTTCTTCTGAAATACCAAAAGCCCTAGAAGCATGATATTTGACTGAAAGGTTCCTTGGATGAAGCATGACAAAGTTTGCGAAAAGAAATGACCTTGACCTATATTCAAGGTCACAAGGGTCAAATCTGTGAAAACCTTTAAGCGACTTCTTCTGAAATACCAAAAGCCCTGGAAGCATGATATTTGGCTGAAAGGTTCCTTGGATGAAGCACGACAAACTTTGGGAAGGAAAATGATCTTGATCCATATTAAAGGTCACAGTGGTCAAATCAGTGGTTAAAAGCTTTGAGCGACTTCTTCTGATAAACCGAAATGCCTAGAGATATGATATTTGTCTTGTAGCGTCCTGGGATGAAGCCAAACAAAATTTGAAAATGAAAATGATGTTGTCTTATAAGGTCACAGGGGTAAAATATGTTTAAATCTTAAGATGTTCTTCTGAATGTCTTACAGTAAAAGATTTTAAGGGGACTTTAGGGTTACACTATAAAATAAGTCAGAGATTGATACCAGGTGAGCGATGCAGGCCCATTGGGCCTCTTGTTCACTACACAGTAGTACAAAAAAGGCAATGAGAAAATTTCCATACAACATGAATGCATAGTCTTTCAATTATGTCTTTTCTGCCAAAGTTGTTTTAGTTGTACATAGTTCAGTGTCCAATCAACAGCTAAGGTATTTTAAGGATGTGTTCACTCCAGAGCATATCTGCACTGTTACTTGGAGCAGCGGTGGCCGAGTGGTTAAGGTGTTCCGACATTCTACCACTAGCCCTCCACCTCTGGGTTGGGAGTTCGAATACCACGTGGGCAACCATAGGTTGGTGGTTTTTCTCCGGGTACTCCGGCTTTCTTCAACCTTCAAAACCTGGCATGTCCTTAAATGACCATGGCTGTTAATAGGACGTAAAACAAAATATTGTTGTGGTAAATCTTGTTTTTTATCTGAATGTTGTCTCAATTTAAAAAAAAAAAACACAACATGGTCTCTTCACAGCTCGGTAGTCCGGAGGCTGCCATGTTTAAAGTGGGATTTTACAAAAGTCACCCAGAGATCCCCGACAGCATGTCCCAGAATGCCAAGGCGTTCCTTTTACGGTAAGTGTAATTGCTACCATGTAGAATGTTGAAGCATTCCTTTTACGGTAAGTGTAATTGCTACCATTTAGAATGTTGAGACATTCCTTTTACGGTAAGTGTAATTGCTACCATTTAGAATGTTGAGACATTCCTTTTACGGTAAGTGTAATTGCTACCATTTAGAATGTTGAGGCATTCCTTTTACGGTAAGTGACATTGCTACCATTTAGAATGTTGAGACATTCCTTTTACGGTAAGTGTAATTGCTACCATTTAGAATGTTGAGGCATTCCTTTTACGGTAAGTGACATTGCTACCATTTAGAATGTTGAGGCATTCCTTTTACGGTAAGTGTCATTGCTACCATTTAGAATGTTGAGGCACTCCTTTTACGGTAAGTGTCATTGCTACCATTTAGAATGTTGGGGCATTCCTGTTACGGTAAGTGTCATTGCTACCATTCAGAATGTTGAGGCATTCCTTTTACGGTAAGTGTCATTGCTACCATTCAGAATGTTGAGGCATTCCTTTTACGGTAAGTGTCATTGCTACCATTTAGAATGTTGAGGCATTCCTTTTACGGTAAGTGTCATTGCTACCATTTAGAATGTTGGGGCATTCCTTTTACGGTAAGTGTCATTGCTACCATTTAGAATGTTGGGGCATTCCTTTTACGGTAAGTGTAATTGCTACCATTTAGAATGTTGAGGCATTCCTTTTACGGTAAGTGTCATTGCTACCATTTAGAATGTTGAGACATTCCTTTTACGGTAAGTGTCATTGCTACCATTTAGAATGTTGAGGCGTTCCTTTTACGGTAAGTGTCATTGCTACCATTTAGAATGTTGAGACATTCCTTTTACGGTAAGTGTCATTGCTACCATTTAGAATGTTGAGACATTCCTTTTACGGTAAGTGTCATTGCTACCATTTAGAATGTTGAGGCATTCCTTTTACGGTAAGTGTAATTGCTACCATTTAGAATGTTGAGACATTCCTTTTACGGTAAGTGTCATTGCTACCATTTAGAATGTTGAAGCATTCCTTTTACGGTAAGTGTCGCTGCGATCCAGAATGATGAGGCGTTCCTTCGAATACTGCAGTAAGTGTATACTTACCTGTAGTCAATAGATGTGGTCATAGATTTAGTGCTCAAGCCTTCTGTCCTGTTATACAATATGTAGTTATAAATTATTTCAAAAATACATATTTTGTCTGTGATTTGAGGGGGGGGAGGGGGGATTAGTCAGTGATTTGGGGGGAAAATTAAAGAGACTTAAAAAACGATACAGTAACTGTTTTTAATGTTAACAATTAAATGATTTTCGATGGTTTTGATGAGATAAGTGGAAGACTTTAAATTTGCTTTGAGTACAAAATCGATGTTTGAGTAAGAAAACTGTTTTATGAAAATGTGTTCTGGAGACAAGAATGCATTTTTGAGTAACAATTACAACTCGCAACATATTCTGTGTGTAATACAAGGACTTGCCCAATGAATCTAAACCATACAGGTGACTGGTAGGATGCTGAATCTGTACATTCTTAATTCCAGAACTTTCGATCCCTCTGCAGACGATCGAGCCACGGCAGAGGAACTCCTAAAACATCCCTTCATCACTGAGTAAGTTTACTCTTTAAATCATTCATTCCTGAAATTTCATAATGAACTATTCCATCCTTTGGATTGGAAGAGTTCAAATGTGTCTTCAGGGTGAAAAAGTTGAATCTGTTTACAATGTTTTAAGCACAGTAATACCATATGCCTGCTGTTACCCCATTTGTTTATAAATTTTCATTAACTATTATAGTATAAGTCATTATACATGTATTTTGGTGGGTCACCTTCACGGATTTCACAGATTTGATAAAATAATCAATTTTTTGTTTTATGATCCTGTGATGAAATGGCTGGGGCATGAAGTGTTGCTCTTTGCTTTTATTCTATCATTCAGTCATAATTTTCGTTTCCACTCATTTACTCTTTAACAGATAAAGATATTGAGCTATAATTTTGTAGACAATATACAGGTCAAATTCTGATTTGGTGAACTTCCACGTATTTTTATGGCCAAATATAACTTTGAAAAATTTAGAAAAATTTCATGTTATACAGAACTGCAAAGGAACTTTTTCACATACATGTATAGAGTGGTTGATACATGGAATAGTCTCCCAACACATGTTGTTAAAGCTCAATCAATTACTCAATTTGAAAAACTAGTGGATGATTACTTCAGGGATGTAATATATGATTACTGATACTCTGTTGTATACTATGTTTTAACATATTATTTTTGTGAAATATTAACTGATATGGACATACAGGCTTTTAGCCATTAAAGGCCCAATATACGTAATTTCAGGAAATTTTCGGGATTCTGAACAATTATGAAAAAATAATCCATGCAAAAATAAGTCTAAAACAAAGTAAATCTGAGCGGTAACTAACAAGAAATTCTTGACAGAAAAATCCAAAGAATTGAAAATGATTCAGGTGGGGCCCACTTCAACAACAAGCCGAGGTTAGAAGACAGTTAAAAATTGACGCGTGTTTACAAATACCAAGTTTCAACTACTGCTGTACTCGTAAGAATTCGTCTTGAATATTGCTGATATCAGTTAATCTTAATTAAATCTATAGATATAATAAGTAATTTGGCTTGATTATTGCTTTAAGTTTTGTCGAAAGTAATGTATATTGGGCCTTTAAATTTCCATTAAAGGCCCAATATACGTAACTTTCGGCAAAACTTGAAGTGAAAAGCAAGCCTAATAACTTATTATATTGATAGATTTAGTTAAGATTAACTGATATCAGCAATATTCAAGATGAATTCTTTCACGGTTACCGGTACAGCAGCAGTTGAAACACGCTATTTGTAAACAATTTCGAACTGTCTTCTACCTTTGGTTTGTTGTTGAAGTGGGCCCCACCTGAATTATTTTCAACCCTTTGGATTTTTTTGTCAAGAGTTTCTTGGAGTTACCGCTCAGGTTTATTTCGTTTTAGGCTTATTTTTGCATGGTTATCAACTGGATTTTTTTCAGAATTTTTCAGAATCAGGAAAATTTCCCTGAAGTTACGTATATTGGGCCTTTAAATTTGTTAAGATGACTGACTTTGTAGAGCCTTGTCTAACACCCTTTTTAATAGTTGTCAGTGAGGGCATTCATGTCACACGGACATATTTTCAGTTTTTAGAAAAGGTTTGTATTAATTTCATTCTTTTAAATTTTTGTCACATTATTATGTATGTTTTAGAACACTTGCAAAGAAAAAGAAGAAGAAAGTTCATGATGTGGAATATCTTAGAAGTACATCAAGTAAGTAGATTGTACAAGATCGCCTTGTTTGTGTGGGGAACTCACACAAAAACAAAAATAAATGTCTTCATTCTGATCCCATAGAAAACATATTAAACGTATACCATACTGTAAAAGCCAATATTTTCGCGTGTTGAATTTTTCGTTTAGCCAGCCTCCAAACTGTTCGCGATGAGGAAATGTTCGTGCTGCAGTCATGCTGTTTTGTACAGTGTGCCCATAATACTATTACACACTGTAGAGTTTGAGTGGTGTTAAATAGGTTCGCATGTGGTTATATTTATAGAGATTTATTGCCAGTGAAATAAGCGAAAATTTACACACCGCGAAAAAATCCACTTTTACAGTATTTGGCCTCATTAGTGCACCAGCTCCTACATTGTATATGTGCACCCCCACTTTTTTTCTGGGAAAGAAATTTATCACCTGTGTGATGTAGACTGAGAAATCTCAACCCGAGGGTAAGACTTATGAATCTTAGCATGAAGCTTTAATTTGCAGAGTGCTTAAATTTATAAATGTTATCCCGAGGATTGAGATTTCTCTGTATAAATTATACAGGGGTATTGATTATTTTACTCCCACACTTTTTAACGAAAATAAGTTCTGAAGTAAACTCGGTGCATCGTGCCATCATCATCGGCAGATGCAATGTTTGATGAAATTGGTGCATATTAAGTGATGACGTGATAGTCACGTTTTAGGAAAATAGCAAGTGTGAGCTGACTTTTCCCTTCCCCCCTAACAGACAGGTTTATCTTTTACCTCTAAAAAAAGGGAATACACCAATGGAGTGTTGGAGGAAATGAGTTCCCAATACAAAATGTTCCTGACCTAACTGATCTGGAAATATTATCTTTAGTTACTTGACAAAAGACTTTGAGGGAAATGAAAAACACAAATTATTCTTTAGATTTCAAATGTGGTCATTAAGTTCAAATACGGTATTGTATATTGTATACTGGGAATTTTTTGTTCATCTTCGGATTTTTTTCGCCAGCCATAATTAGGTGAACATTATCGTTACCGTGAACTACGGTAAACAAATAAAATGCATAGAAATTTAACGTGAATCGCAAAATAAACATTGCGCGAAAATAGATTTTACCTGGAAAGGACAAAATTTGACTGGTCGAATATTTCCTTGTTTTCGGTAATCCCACATGACCCTCAGTAGGAACTTTAGAGGTATCAGGTGACCATTATTCTGTCAGAGGCTCCATGACGGGCAAGGATATGGCTATTTTACTTTACCTTCTATAGCCAGTTTTCCTTTCATAAAGCTTAAACATTCATTTATTTGTATACTTTTCTTTTTCAAGTTTTGTGTTCTCAATGCATTTATTAATATCTTTTTTTCTTCGTTTTCCTGAAATTAAGTTATGAACTATTCCAATTTTTGAATTGGAAGAGTTCAAATGTGTGTTCAAGGGTGAGTGGGTTGGAATGACTAAAATGGAGTTTTGAAGGTGGCCTGTTAGCACAGGTGGTCTATTTATAGAGGTGTTTTCTTGAACCGCTTTGGCTATACACAATAATATACTCAGATATTTTTGTTTGTCACATGCGTTTGTCAAGTGTATATACGTGTGGGTGTGTCATATGTTTTTACTGTATTTTTATTAAAGAGAACCATGTGCACTGCATCCGTTATCAAAACAACGAAGAGTTCCGCACCTTATTAGCTTCCCGCAGTGATCAATCTATGTAACATGCGAGTACAGTACTCATAAAATTATGATGGGACTCATAGAAATTCGGGGAAATGCTTCAATTAAACATTGTGCGGACCAATAGTTTTCAGCAATGTGTTACAAAAAGGACCCATGAAAATAAATTGTAACTTGAGCACTGCTTTCCATTTCTAATACTTACCTTATATATTCTAAGGGTTTTACCGTTCCATTTCGGGATAAAGATTATTTGCATATTTTAGGGGCAACACAAAAGCTTAGTATAGCAAGGTTAAAGCTGTACTGAGCAAGTTATTTTTAGAAAGCGTAAAATCATGACTTACAGTCAAACCTTGTTATCTTTAAGTCAACCGGACTTTAGGACAACTTCAAGATATCTGATCATTTGAGTTACGCGAGTTTGAATTCTAGGGTAAAGCTTGGCGGAGACTGCCAATACTTCGAATTAAACAGATCCTTCGAGTTATACGAGTTCGGGATAACAAGGCTCTACTATAATTGGCTGTTGAAGCATTGTGCTGAAGCACACAAGTTTTCATAATCTAGGGGGCCAATAAAGGGAATTACTTTGTACTTTATCGTACAATTTCCTGTTATTCTGCACCCCCCCCCCCCCCCAATACTGTATATTTTTCTTGGTTTCTTAAATAACCCTTACAGAAAACTAGGAAATAACTATAACCCTCAATTCTGCAGGGGGGCCAACATCCCTAAAAGAAATAAAATAGAGAATACCTAAGCATCAACAAAACCAATATCCAAACTCTAAATCAATTAAACTAGGGATAAAATAATGATCAAAGGAAAGATTTATATATATGAGGACCCTTGGAAACATACAAGAGAATAAGACCAAGTAAGTGTTTCAGAAGAGTAAGCATCTTCTGCTTTATCAACGACAACTGCCACTGTCAATCTTGGTCACATCAAAGTAAAATTACAACTTACAACTGTTTTCTGCCCATGAATTATGTAACTATGCACCACATTTTGAGCTGCATTATCCAATGCTGATCCAAAATATTGCCGAAGTGTCTGGCAAGGAATTTTTATTGCAAAGTATCAAAAGGAAAGGTGAGCCCCACATCTGGAGCAGAAACTCTGGGCAAGAAAATTTTGTTTTTGTTGTTTTATCTTCTTTAATAAGTAAGGGAGAATACTCTTAATGACATTGGAACTCTTCGTTGTTTGTTTAAAACTGGTGCATTACATTAGCACTTCTCCATCTTGAGAATTATGTCTGTCAGTAAAACCAGAAATTTCTTGCAGATGCATTTCCGACATAGAAATGTATGTGTAAATACAACTAGGTTTCAACTGATCTTATGTTGCTAGGGATACTGAGGAAGAGAAAAAGTTGTGAGTAAAGCATGTGATTTGGGACGGACACGGAAACGTTACACCATGTGATTCGTGTTTAACTTTAGAGTACAGTGGAGCTTCGCTATATCTCTTTGAGTCGTACAGGCAAATAATAATGAAATATAAATAGATACTTTTAATGAGAATCTTTGACCTTTGACCTTCAATTTCCATGACCTTGACCTTAAGTTTTCAGAAGAACATTATGGTTTGGCAAATAATTTTCTTTTTTTAAAGAATAATTTTCAGATTGTTTTCATTGAGTTTATGCAAATATAGAGGGAACTGGAAGTTTTTTATTCTGGAAACTTGATGCATGGTGTGAAATGAAATAGCTGGTAAACTATAAGCCTGTACATTGGTTACATATAGAAGAAAAGGTTAATATGGCATTTAGCAATGCTTTAACCAAAATTAAGCATCCCTGTTCCACTGCAAACAAAATGCTAAATAAATCAGTTGGAGTTACTTCCCCTTGATTTTGTTTTCCCGTGACTACTTTGCCCAGATAGTTTTGTTGATCATAGGAAGCTCTTTTGGTCACAGAAACATTGTAAAGACGAGAATTCTAGAGTTCAAGTCCTGGTCTGACTCATGTACGTTTATTTTTACGCTATTGTTTTATTTTTTATTAGCTCACCTGGTCCAAAGGACCAAGGTGAGCTTATGCGATACCGTGGCGTCCGTCGTCCGTCGTCCGTCCGTCGTCCGTCCGTCGTCCGTCGTCCGTCGTCCGTCCGTCAACAATTGACTTCTTCTTTATAACCACTGATCGGAACTTGACCAAATTTGGTCAGAAGCATCCCTATGGGGTGGGGACTCAAAATTGTACAAATGGTTGGGCTGACCCCCCAGGGGCCTGGGGGGCGGGGCCAAAAGGGGTCAATTTGGCTATTTGATATAAACGACTTCTTCTCTGAAACCGAGCAATGTATATTGCTCATATTTGGCTGGTAGTATTACTATGGGTTGGGGATTCAAAATTGTACAAATGGTGGGGCTGACCCCCCAGGGGCCTGGGGGGCGGGGCCAAAAGGGTAAGTTGGCTATATTGATATAAACGACTTCTTCTCTGAAACCCAGTAATATATATCGCTCATATTTGGCTGGTAGCATCACTATTGAGTGGGGATTCAAAATTGTACAAATGGTGGGGCTGACCCCCAAGGGGCCTGGGGGGCGGGGTCAAAAGGGGTCAATTTGGCTATATTGATATAAACGATTTCTTCTCTGAAACCCAGTAATGTATATCGCTTATATTTGCCTGGTAGCATTACCATGGGGTGTGGATTCAAAATTGTATAAATGGTGGGGCTGATCCCCCAGGGGCCTGAGGGGCGGGGCCGAAAGGAGTCAATTTGGCTATAATGATAAAAATGACTTCTTCTCTGAAACCAAGCAATGGATATTATTCATATTTGCCTGGTATCATCACTATGGGATTAGGATTCAAAATTATATGATTATGATCACGGAGGGGCCTGAGGGGTGGGGCCAAAAGGGGCACATTAGACAATATTGGTATAAATGATCTCTTTCCTGAAACTAAGCAATGTATGACATCTATATTCTAGTGGTAGAATCCAAAGGTTGCTTGAATTCAAATTTATACAAATGTTTTGGTAACCTCGATCACAATCATGGATTTAGATATGACCCCAGGGTCTGCCACGCCCTTGCAACTTGACTCCTGACTCATAACTTTTAAACGGCTGAGATCCCCACCCCAAAACTATATATACAATTGCTGGGCATTAAGAGACAATCACAATTATGATTTTATATTTGACTCCAGGGTCTGCCACGCCCTTGAAACTTGACTCCTGAGTCATAACTTTTAAATGGTTGAGATCCCCACCCCAAAACTACATATACAATTACTAGGAATTAAGAGATAATCACAATCATGGTTTTTGATTTGGCCCTGGGGTCTGCCACACCCTTTTAATTTGACCCCTGAGTCATAACTTTTAAACGGTTGAGATCCCCACCCCAAAACTATATATACAATTACTGGGCATTAAGAGATGATCACAATCATGGTTTTTGATTTGGCCCTGGGGTCTGCCACACCCTTTTAATTTGACCCCTGAGTCATAACTTTTAAACGGTTGAGATCCCCACCCCAAAACTATATATACAATTGCTGGGCATTATCAGATGATCACAATCATGGTTTATGTTTTGACCCCAGGGTTTGCCACGCCCTTGTAAATTGACTTCGGAGTCATAACTTTTAAACAGTTGAGATCCCCACCCCAAAACTATATATACAATTGCTCGGCATTAAGAGACAATCACAATCATGATTTCATATTTGATCCAAGGGTCTGCCACACCCTTGCAAATTGACTACTGAGTCGTAACTTTTGAATGGTCGAGATCCCCACCCCGAAACTATACATACAATTACTGGGCATTAAGAGATGATCAATCATGGTTTTTGATTTGGCCCTGGGGTCTGCCACACACTTTTAATTTGACCCCTGAGTCATAACTTTTACACGGTTGAGATCCCCACCCCAAAACTATACATACAATTACTGGGCATAAAGAGATGATCACAATCATGGTTTTTGATTTGGCCCTGGGGTTTGCGACACACTTTTAATTAGCTCACCTGGTCCAAAGGACCAGGGTGAGCTTATGCCATACCGTGGCGTCCGTCCGTCGTCCGTCGTCCGTCCGTCAACAATTGACTTCTTCTTAATAACCACTTGTTGGAATTCAACCAAATTTGGTCAGAAGCATTCCTATTGGGTGGGGACTCAAAATTGTACAAATGGCTTCAATCTTCAAACAACTTCTTATCATTAACAAGAAAGCTCAGTTATTCAAAAGATGATTCACTTCTTGATGTCCAATTTGAGGTATAAAATACTGGCAGGTTTTGCAAAAAATTAGAAATCAAATGATTAAGCTAATCATAAGCTTTTGAACAAACTGGATCCTAAAATTAGTCAATATTAGTAATATTAAGTCTGTAACAAGCAGGAATGTATGGCTATCTAATTTCTTTAAATAAATAACCATGACTCTCATACTAGGTCACAGGTGTCAAATAGGCTAAAAAAAAAACATAAATATCTTGTTGTTATTACCAAGAAACCTGATATTAAACCTGTAGCAAGCTGGGATGCAGGCCGGGGCTACCAAGTTTGTTCAAACGAATACATAGACCTTCATTCACGGGGATCAAACAGGTTAAAGGGTCGCGGCGCCAAATACGGGAACCAGAAAATTCTTTAACATCTGTTTCCAAAAAAATCAAGGATTTTGTGCATGTATACCCGGTAGCATGTTTGGAAAAATGATATCCTATTTTGTTGGACTATGTATTGGAGCCTTTTTCTTTATCTATTCTTTTATCAGATATCAACATTTTAGTTTAACTGGCAGGTCTCAAACTGAAAATGTGTACATAAAATATTTTGAACCAGGTGAGCGATACAGGCCCTCTGGGCCTCTTGTTTATTTGATTTCAAAAACCTGCAAGATATGATTATTTTTGGATATAATTTATTTAATTAGAAAATAATCACTACTAAAATAAAGGTTTCCAACAGTAGCCACCCTTTTATTTAGCAGTGGTGCGGGGATCTTTAATTCGGGTGCTTTCTGTTCTTGTCATCAACACCTTTGATCAGCTGCTTTGTGTTTGACGATTTTTAAGTAGATAGCATTATATTCTGTATATTAAAACTGAAGTCAAAAATGTCATAATATTATCATTCACGCAAATTTTGTTAAGGTTGCCTTCAGTATTTTATTTGAAGATCTCCTTCCATTCATTTGTTCTGCTTTCATGTCTTCTCTTTTTTCTCATCATGGTGTCCTCATTCTCATTTGTTCCATATAGGAAGTTCCATGTTCTAAACATTCTGCCATGTCAACAAACTTCTGCTCACCTTTATATCCATTCCTTGGTGTTTCAGTTGTGATGCTCACAAATATTCTTTTTCATCACTGTTAAAAAAATACTGACCAATCTCAATTAGGCTTTTATAATCATATTCATATTCATATGGCTAATAAAAATATGTTGCCATGACAAAATTTAAACCTAAACATTATCATTTAAACCTGGATTTAAAAGAAATTCTTTCTGTGAAGTGAGAGCTGCAAACATTTTTAATTTACAGCCTTTCTCCCCCCAAGTTGTCTCCCTTTTATACCCCCTGTCTTGGCCTTTAAGAGACAATGGAGGAGCACCATGCGACTTCGAGACAGAAATTAAACTGTTATGCTGTCTTCGGATTCTTATGATGTACATTAAATCATTTACCCCTGAGGAGGCATTTGAACTCTTCCTATTCATAGGGTTGAAGAGTTCATTATGACATTTTTCAGAGGTGTTGGGAGCGTAAGTTATCATTATAACCCTTTGACTATTATTGGGGATAATTATATTTTAAAGACAAACAGCATTGTACCATATCTGTTCTATTGTGTGTGTTATTTAGAGTTAACATTAAATTTTTGAAGTTACTGGTGCCATATGTTTTGAGTGTGAAATGAATATTTTGGGGTTTTTTTTGGTGGTGGTGGTGGGGGTGAGGGGCAGTGTCCTATAACATTAGACTCGGCTTATCACAGATAAATTACTATATTGTCATTGTGTGTCCTAAATGTATGCAGCAATGCGGTCAAAGGTGAAGGTTCAAGGGTCAAGAAAGGTCAGCAGTGACCACAGAATAATTAATCAGTAGATTCTTAGATAGTGTCACATGGAATCTTGTTAATGAAATTATCATTATTTTTGTATACAAATTGTAAACTTTTTCTTTCTTTTTGGTGTAAAAGATTTACAAGAATAACAGTGAAAATTTAAAAGGTTAAAACATGTACCAGTATGTATTGCCTCATAGCCATAATTCCAAAGGTTATTTTAACTGATGTTTTCTTCTTCCCTGAAAGAATACTACAGTAAAACCCCTCTTACTCGGTACTTTTGGGGACATGATCAAAAGGTCGAGGAATACATGGTATTCGAGTAGTCCCAGGTTGGTTGAATATGTATGAACACGGGTCAGGACCAAATGAACTGTACAAATTCAGGGGTATTCAAGTAACCTGGGTTCGAGTAAGTAGGGTTTTACTGTATATAATATACATGTACTGAGAAATCGTTGTGCCTTTCTCAATCTTTGCAATAAAGGTGACTTTTAGTATAACTGCAACTATTTGAAGCCATTTTATCCTATACAGTCATTCCATGCAAAGGGCAAAATATACACAAAGCGAATATAGAGTCCCAGTATAAAGAATGTCTATGTAATCGAATCATGCATACCTTTGGATGATGCTTGTAAACTTTTTTGATTATTCTATACTAAATAATGGGAAACCTGCAACACTGGTATAGACGAAATCTTTGATAACCTAATATAAGAGTCTGTCAAAGTAAGCTAACAGTGTTACTTCAATTTCAACATAGCAACAGGGATGCAGAGAATCAAGTGAGAAAAAACACTTGAAATTTCAAGAATAATTTGGTCCTGATTGAAATTTTCGTATACTTTTTTCATGTTCATTCTGATGGCACAGATTAAAAATGTTTTATTTCATAAAAATTTGAGTAACAATTTGACCGGTGTCAAAGTTAACAAGATTCCATTAAAGTCAGGCTTATAATTATGAAGTTGCAAAGTGTTTGCTACGCAGTCGGCACAACTCACAGTATGTATGCAAAATAACAAATGCTTAAACGGTTAATGGTACAATGTAGTTGTGTTGGTATTTTAAGCAAGGTCTAAAAATTAAGTCACAATTTTGTCTTCAAAAAATAATTTTTGCAAAGTGAAAAATGATGTTGGTAAATATTTGCCATAAAGTGCCTATGGATATCGGATATTGTTTTGATGAACTGGCTGCAACTTTGTGTATTGCCTGGGAAACGAAGGCAGCATCACAGTGTCAGTGTCGTCATCTACTCAAAGATTTACTGTCGGAATCATCGCAATATCTGGACCTAAATTTGTTTTCATCAATGAATTTGTTGCAGGAATGGAGTTAATACTGTTTAAGCCCTGCGACAACAAACTAATGCACAGGTGCAAAGCCACTCTTAAGTGAAATATTCAAGTGAAACTAGTGTTTCATTTTTATCTGTCAAAAGAAAAAAATAGTACTGTTATTAAGTTCTTAATCAGTTCATACAGTTTCATTTGATCCAATGTTATCAGTAGACCACTGGCAGTCAGTTTCATTCTCTGTAACTTTTAAATAGTTCACTAGTGGTAGTGTTGTAACATATTTTTGTAATAGGCAGATAACTTTTTTTCGATACTCTATCTTTATTTTTTAATTTTCAAATACGGACCATTATTTATCTTTACCAGAGGTTTTGATATCTCATCAACATGGCTAAAAAAAACCCAACCAAATAAACGTGGTAGAAAAAATAAAAAATGACGAACATTTTCACGTTTATGTACAGTATTAACCGGGGCAATGTACCTACATACTTTCAAGGTCAAGGTCATGGTCAAGATCTAGCACATGTCATTTGATTCAATATGCCTATCTTTCTCTGCACCATTGGAACAAGTCATGACAAAATCGTAGACTTTCTGTAAACTGTTAAATTGGCTTCGGGTGTAAAACCCTGGATCAGTTTGCTAGGCAGACACCTGTCCTTTGTAGAGTCCCCGGAACCGATCCTCTCGAATTCTTAGCCTGACAATATTAGTGTTACATTGCTCCTTTTGTCTTCAACAAAGACATCACTAGATATTTTTGTATGATCTGCAAGGTTTCGCATAAAGAGTCATATATATATTATCCTTTCGTATTCCGAAGGTGCAAAAAAGTTACGCGTATAGGAAGAGCTGAAGTCTTTTAAGTTTGAAGATCGTTTTAAAATTAAGACAAGTTGGTCTCAGTCCCATACAGTTAAACCTCAACGTTTCGAACTTAATAGTGGGATGATTGAGAAAAAGCTAAAAAAATAGGTCTTCAATTCACAAAGATTTTTATCCTGTTCATAATATAACATGGAATGAAATAAGAATCCTTAAAGTTTGATTTTTGGCAGTTTTGCTGCAAATAACAAAAATGTATTGCCTCATAATCTATAATTTCTTATGGTGCCTGTGACTTGAAGAGATTTCTTCAAAAATAACCTTTAAAAACACCTTAGTGTAATCTCTGTTTATATTGCTCTTAGATCATATCTCATTATAAAATATATAGTTTGTGCTTGGTTTTGTAATTTATCTGTAGTTTATCATAACAGAATTCTAGCAAGCTGCATGAGGTCCTTAATTATATTGCGTCACAGTATTTATCAATTGTGGACCTTTGGTGAGGTTATTGTCACAGTGTTGTTATACTGACCTGGTAGAATCTGAAATATTGACCTCTGGCTTTTCCCTCGGTCAATATTTGATTCTACCAGGTCGGTATAACACCATATTGACTCCATCAGAGATCCTTAATTTTTTTTTATTAGACATGAAACTTTTCGCAAAAGATTGAAATTGCATTTTATCTATCTTGATAAAGCATGAAATTTACAGTGGGGCACTGTGATGTCACAATGATTATGATGTCATAAATACAATTTTGACTCAGTGTTTCTAAACGTAGAAATAAAAATCAGATCAGTATCACAAAATATGGACTTCCACGTGATCATCGTCGGACCATATCTAATATTATTTGTTATTAAATACATGCTTGGAATTGATTATTTTATAAATTGAACAATACACTCTACTGGTGAAGTTGATTTGAAATAACAAAAAACATTAGTTTGACTGCCTGTTGGGGTACTGTTCTGCAAAAAGTCTTATCAATATAACAAATACATGTAGGATATTTTGTTTGTATTGCATTTCTGTGTAAATTAGTTTTTGATATCTTGCATAAGATTAAACTTTTATCTATAATTAGATTTAGATCCTGACAAAGCAAAATGTATTTCTGTCCTGGATGTGGTGTGATATAATATATAGTTTCTATATTATTACCTACTTACAATTTTTTTAACAACACAGTATATACTTGCTTATTAATTCAAAATATATATTCATACATGTGTTTTAACTTATTTCTCCAAATATATTTGAAATTTATGAAAATGTGTGTCTTCTGCATTGTTTGAAGAATTTGCACTGGTATTCATAATTGAATCCTGAAAAAAACAAAAAACTGTATCAGAATTTTTTGGTAAGTAATTTCCGAATATATCATATTATTATAAAAAATATGAAGATCATTCTTTAAAAATTTCTCTTGATAGGTATTTGAGCTCTGAAATCTGACTTGTTAAAGGTCTTTCTTATTTTACATAAAAAATTATTCTCATCAAAACGCATCATTCAGGTATCTCATTGGCACAAAAATTTCAAGGTCATGATATATAGTTTTATGTCATTTAAGGTCATGACCCAATTAGGCTTAGTTGAGGTCATATTTTGAGTTATATTCATCAGGTCAAGGTCATGGAGTTGATGTCAAGGTCATTTGGACAATGAGCCAACTGTTGTTCAATTCTTTAAACAAGACACTTTACCTTGATTGTTCCAGTCTACTTAGCTGTGTAAATAGATACCGGGAAGTAATAGTGGGAAAAACTGGTGTAATCTTTCAGGAAGAAGATAGAGATTTTTTTTTATCAACTTCATGCCATGGAAAATGGATTTGAAAAATAAATGAAAATATTAATAAAAAATAAAATAAAAAAACAAGGCTTTCTCTACGATGGTATTTCAGAAATGTGTGTGTAAGACATTCCTTCTCATGTTCACTTTCAGTGCCAGCTGGACATGAAACCCGAAGTAGCAGCAAAAGCCCCATGAAGTTACATTTGCCAAAGAAGAAAAGGTTTGTTTCCTTTTGTACTGAACACTTACAATGAAAACATGGCAGATAAACACCCGTATTTTGACTGAAAAAGTGATATAAACATTTTTATTTTAGTCTGCTGAGGTCGTACAAATGAAATCACTTCTGGAGCTTTTGTTTTATAACACTGGTCATGCTCGAAGATGAGACCGTTATTCTGGATTTCAAGATTTTTCATTTTTTATTTTTATTTTGGTTTTAGGAAAATATGTTATCATACTTCTATAGATATTTGCCAAATGTTTACAACAGTTGAGCTTCATTTCCTTAGCTTGTTTGATGACCTCGAAAATATCATGAATATCGGCTTCAGTGTTTTCCCAATCAAGAATTCACAGGATTGAATATTGGAATAGAGGTGCTCTATTTTATTTAACTCCTTGTTATTTATGATCAATCAGATTAAGTATTGACATACTCGGAAGTGTTGCTAGGATGTAAGTATGCAGTTGTCATGGGAACGCTGTGTTACTGTTTTACTGTTGGTATGCTAAGAGTTATCCTCGATATCAAGGAGTTACGCTCACCTACACACTCTACACCCCAGGGATATGTCATGGCAAAACTGAAGAGACGCTCAGGTTTAAAAAAACCTGACCAATCGCTAGGCTGATCCCCGTTCTTTTGAAGATTACAAAGTAGCCGCAACCGACTTCAAAGCTTGTCAAATTTTACAGTTATGTGACCGCAGAATTATTTTGATGCACATCAAAGGGTCAAACCAGTTTTCTTGCCTCATCCACAAGGTGGTGCACCTGGAGCCTTCAGCTTTTCCATGATATATTCCAGGGGTGTAGAGAGCGTAGGTGAGCATGACCCCTGAATATCACGGATGGCAACGAATCACCGTTGGATCCTGTTCGTTTATACTAAACAGTATTTTTTATGCCAAAACTTTTAAGTTAATTTATCAACATCCACGCCAGAGCATTGAGTGACTTTTTTTTTTTCTGTTCAATTTTGAAAGCAGCATGGATTGGATATAATGTGCACCTAGATATTGCCTTAAAGTCGTATCCTACAAATTTAATGTGTTTAACCCCTGAAGACTCTTTTGAACTCTTCCAATTCAAAGGTTGGAATAGTTCATTATGAAATTGCAGGAGTGAGTGAGTTAAGATGTCTAAAACATTTCTGCTTTGCATGAGTTCTATTAACTGTTGTAGGAGAAGATCTGGAAATTGTTTTAACATTGTCAGCGTAATAATATTTTTAAAAAATCTGAATTAAGTTGTATTTTCATTATGTTAAAACCAAAACAGAAATATACTTATATCACATGCAAAATGTTTTTATATATTGTTTTAACTACCAGTAATTTGTTTACTAAATTGAATAAAATGTTAATTCTCTTATATATGATGATCTTGATTTGCTGGAGCTTATTAAAAAGAATTTAATGTATGAAATGTTACATTAACGGAAATAACTAAGGGCTATTCCAGTAAAATATATATCCAACCCTGGGGATGTACAGGATTTGTGTAGGGGTTAACCACAAACAGAATTTTATTAATATTTTCATTAATCATTTACATTAAAGTAATAGATTATTTGGATTATTTTGGATTCCCGCCTTGTCAGGGAGATTTTTTACTGGAATAACGCAAAGTAAATGTATTATCTAAGTAATCATATGCTTTAACTTTAGAGTTGTTAAATTTCGCTTGTTAAACGTTTTGTGATTTTTTGTCTAGATTATTATTCTTAAGTGTATTTGGGAAAAAAAAAAAATTCTATCTTGAAACACATAACAAGGAATTTCAAGTGTTTGTTACTTTACTAGCAACTAGCAGTAACTTACACATGGTGTATAAATGGTCTTCAAGGTGGAAAGTTCTTCTTTTGAACTGTTGCAATGCTCTCGAAAACAATATCAGGGGGTTTTAATTTTAAAACGTTTAATACATTCACAAATTTTTAAAACTCTCTTGAATATTAGCAATTGTACAGTATCGACTTATCCGACATTATTTACATTTGAAAATATAGGTGTTATTATAAATGACAGAACATTGTGTAAAGTCCGTCGTTTATATTGACCATAAAGACCATATCAAGACACTTCAATGCTTAATTAATAAACTGGAGGAAACAAAAGAGTAACAGATCTGAAGAAAAATAAGCAGAACTGTCTAAAATTGTTTTATCACTCAATATTTGTTTTAATTAAGACAGTAAGCTCATTAAATTGATGATAAATAAAAACTGCCTGTGCATGTATTTACAGCATTTTAAGTGAACCAATCAACTTCTTTTAAGTTTTTAGTGTCTTTTGACAAGGAATGATAATGATAATATGTTTTTTCCTTCAAACGAATGTGGGTTTTCCAATTTATTTTTCCCCCATGATAAAATTTTTTCGTAAAAAATAATTACGATCCAGTAAATTTTTGTATGCCCCCTGCCCCAACATTGCATTTAGTGTTAATCAT
Organism: Mimachlamys varia; assembly: GCA_947623455.1. Lineage (NCBI taxonomy): Eukaryota > Metazoa > Mollusca > Bivalvia > Pectinida > Pectinidae > Mimachlamys > Mimachlamys varia. Next base: position 8,283,798 of record OX392531.1, read on the forward strand.
ACCTGTCCTGTCCTGTCCATCCTTATTCAGTGTTATTGGTCTGAGGACATCAATTCCAAAAGGTTTTTAGCTCGCCTTGCCCAAAGAGCCAAGTTAGCTTATGCTGTGGCACGATATCCGTCGTCCCTCTGAATGAAATTTACCTTGTCTTATTTTCAAGGTCAGAGAGGTCAATTATGTTTTAAGTTTAACATGTTCTTTTGAATGTCTTACAGTTATAGATTTTTGGCCACTTTAGAGTTGGTTACAAGGGAGAGATAATGATACCAGTTGAGCAATGCAGGCCCACTGGGCCTCTTGTATTAACATTTCCACAGAAATTTCCTTTATGAACATCACCATAGGAAATTGCATTGAATTTCATAGAACTATGAGTACAATTGCATCAGCATCATTTCGAAGCTTCTCCTTCAGCTGCAATTACATATGACAACCACAAGAAGCAAACATTTTGATGACATCAGGCTGTTCTGGGAATCTTGTTACACTGCTGATATGTGAACACTTCAATATTAGAAATATAAGGGATATTTATATTTATAGGTCGATAAATAAAAATTCAGAATGTAAACTTAAGCATTGAACGACATTTTTTGCGATGTTATAACTAGTGTGATTTGATTTCTACGTTTAGATAACATGGTAGTAAGATTTTTCCTTTAAAATATATTTATTAGCAGTTCCCTCAACATTTCCTGATGGTCAAATTTTGACAGTATAGCAAGGTTTACTGTACACAGTGTGTTTATTTTGACAAAACATCATTGATAAACACCAAAAGTGAATATTCTGTGAATTAGCCTGAATTTTTCTGAGATCTCATTGTATTTATGTATTTATGACATGTCATTTATAAGGTAATATTACCGTTGTCAGATTTTGTCCTTAGCCGAAATTACATGGTAAGATTTGATGTATTTTTATGAAAGCTTCTCTTTTGTTTTGTATTATTTTTCATTATTTTTTTTTTTTTTTGTAATTATTAAAAAAATACATTTTATGAAATGTAGAAGCTGTTTGACTTTCAGTAGTAAACCTGTGGATGCCGCTCCGGAGAGCCCCAAAATATGTTCACCGACAAAGAAGGACGAGAGATTGTATGTAAATGTGTTGTGTATTACCAATGATGCCTGTATTAGCATGAAATATTATAAACCAAGTTTATTTTGTGTGCTATTTTGTAAATTTTGCAATCAAAACAAATTTGTGAAAGTTAATTGCTGCAAATTGTGATGGTGATAACTTGCTTAATACGATAAATAGAGGATATATCTAACAGTATCTTAAATAATATCAAATATATCTATTTCACTAGTGGGGCGAACTCTTAAAAAAATAACAAAATATTAGGCCCCCGTGTTAATTATATTTGGTATTACTGAAGTTATTGTTAGATAATCTGTTTATTAATTTGTACCACAATCTGTCCTTTTCATTTTACCTATGGTCGTTTGTAAGCAGCGTTTTGATTGGTCAAATCAGAAAAAGTGGTACCAGGGAAAAATATCATTTTCTCACTATAGTGAAAAATCATTTTTAAAGAATGAATAACTTTCAATATTTCAAAATTTGAAAAATATAATGAATATATATTTTTTGTGAAACTTCATGGCTGTGAACACATGTTGTGATGCGAAAATCTCGAAAGTTATTAGCCGCAAAATGAGCTTGAGTTGCTGTAGTTTGTCAATAAGTTGAAATGAATGCTGTGTTGTATGTTTTGTTCATGCTTGATTTGACGGTATGTGAGATAGTTGTTAGATGCACCATGAACATTAAGACTAGTAACCTGGGCCCCCCCCCCCCCCCCCCCTTCTGTAGAGGTGGAATTATATACAAACACCCCTACTAATCATGACTATATTACGGTAAGGTTAACAGCTCATTACGCATGTTTACAAGAAAAAAAACACACAAATATCGGTAATATGTGTACAAACTGTCTTAAACTGATGAGAATAATGTCACACATTGTCACTAACTACCCATTCTGGTCAAATTAAATTGTATTTATCGACTTTATAAAAATGACATTTCGTTCAGATCTTTTCAGATTGTTATAATATTAAATGCCCCTTTGGATTCAATTTTCTAGGCGCCCTGGGCGCCCTGTACAATCAAAATTGTTTTTTAGAAAATACTTACAAAGGAGGCAGGAAAATACGTAACATTAATAAGAGTTGGTCTCGTAATTGAATCGTGAATTGTTTTCGAAATCACCATTTACAGCTAACTCTTACTTTCTTTAAGATTCTGATTACTTTTATACCTACACCTGAATGATCAGCTTCTTTATAAGTCAGTCTTCTTGCATTGTGCAGCATTAAAAACTGATGCCGTACTGTAACTTTAAGTGTGCAGGTTCTTGTGAGTGGAAAACAAAAATTTGGAGAAAAAAACCTTTGAAACACTTGCCGATATACCCCGGTATGTGTATATAATGTGGGGCAAGGAATTTCAAAAGTGTGAACAAAATGATTTTCTTTTTAGCAATCCGATCCTTTAATGATACACAAAGAAGTAATATAGAAATATAACAAGATATGTTTAAATAATTTAAAAACAATAAGTCTTTCGGCTAGCATTAGCCGAATTAGGCAGAATTTAGAATAACCTTGCCATGTCTGCCCAGTTGACTGTTTGCGAACAACGACAAAGAGATTAAATATCTCGAGTAAAACTGAAGCGTGAAGATGCTGAAGCTGGCAATGTTTTGGGAGTTACATCCCTGTATCCCTATTATCATCTTGGGGGGAAATCTTCATACACTTATTTCAGTTTCAGCATCTTCACGCTTCAGTTTTTCCAAGATATTTAATTTTTTTGTCAGAAAGAGAACTTGATTTATTTTAGACTGGTAAAAAAGTTGCTAAATCTTATAGCTAACGTTTTTGGCTATATGAGGGATGATTGTATATTTTCTTATGCTCATGCAAGGACACCGTAATTAGTCCCCCACCGGAATCCGGGGGGGACTATAGGTTTGCGTTGTGTCCGTCCGTCCGTCCGTCCTTCCGCACACTTTTTGTCCGGGCTCTATCTCCCATACTATAAGACACTGGAACTTCATATTAAGTGTGTGGGTTCCCTGTGGGAAGGCGGTGTGTCGCATACAAAAACCGGGTCACTGTGACCTATATTTTGACCTCTGACCTACATTAAAGAAAAAGCTTGTCCGGGCTCTATCTCCTACACTATAAAGGACTAGAACTTAATACTTAGTAGTATTGTTCTCTGTGGGAAGGCGGTGTGTCGCGTACAAAAACCGGGTCACTGTGACCTATATTTTGACCTCTGACCTACATTAAAGAAAAAGCTTGTCCGGGCTCTATCTCCTACACTATAAAGCACTAGAACTTAATACTTGGTAGTATGGTTCCCCGTGGGAAGGCAGTGTGTCGCGTACCAAAACCGGGTCACTGTGACCTATATTTTGACCTCTGACCTACATTAAAGAAAGAAAAATTTGTCAAGGTTCTATCTCCTACACTATTAAGGATTAGAACTTTATACTTGGTAGTATAGTTCCCTGTTGGAGGGCGGTGTGTCGCGTACCAAAACTGGGTCACTGTGACCTTTATTTTGCTATATTTTGACCTCTGACCTACATTAAAGTAAAAGTTTGTCCGGGCTCTATCTCCTACACTATAAAGGACTAGAACTTAATACTTGGTAGTATGGTTCCCCGTGGGAAGGCGGTGTGTCGCGTACCAAAACCGGGTCACTGTGACCTTTATTTTGCTATATTTTGACCTCTGACCTACATTAAAGTAAAAGTTTGTGCAGGCTCTATCTCCTACACTATAAAACACTAGAACTTAATACGTGGTAGTATGGTTCCCCGTGGGAAGGCGGTGTGTCGCGTACCAAAACCGGGTCACTGTGACCTTTATTTTGACCTCTGACCTACATTAAAGAAAGAAAAATTTGTCCAGGTTCTATCTCCTACACTATTAATAGGATTAGAACTTTATACTTGGTAGTATAGTTCCCTGTGGGAAGGTGGTGTGTCACGTACCAAAACTGGGTCACTGTGACCTTTATTTTGCTATATTTTGACCTCTGACCTACATTTAAGTAAAAGCTTGTCCGGGCTCTATCTCCTACAATATTAAGGATTATAACTTTGTAGATAACAACCCGGTGGGGGACTGTAATTCGTTGAATTATCTTGTTAACCTTTAAAAAGGAAAAAGAGCATGATATTTGTAATGAAAGACTAAATCGGCCAAAGGTGCAAAAAGCCCGTCAAATTGTTAGCCAATTTCTAGTTATATGTTGTAAGTGTATGTATGCATGCTGGAAATGAAAATTGGTGAAGTTAAGTGTGTTTTTAGGGTTGAAAGAGGCGGGTAAAATGAAGAAATCAGTATTTTCATTTCCTTTTGAGTGTGACTAGTTCCAGTCGGAATGTATGTATGTTTAAGTTTATATTGCACATGTGTTAAATTATGTACCTGTTCACAATTTTTTTTTTTTTTTTGCCCATGATTGTAAATGTGTTTTTATTTTATTTTCATCTAAATCCCCCCCCCCCCCCCCCCCAAACATCCAAACATATCAATTCCCCACCCTAAATTACTATTTGTTTTTTTCTTCTTTCTTTTGTTTTGTGACTTAAGCATTGTCTACATTTGACCTATTTAATATTAGCTATACATTTAATTATTCCATATGCTAGAAGAAGGTTCTAAAATTATATTAGATGATGTGCTTGTTAGATTTAATATGGTAGTTATGATATAGTGGACGCCATATTTCAATCTTAGTATGAACTAGTACAAAGATGTTGTAACTACTAGTCTTGAAATTACAGGGATATCATTCTCGATATCCAGGGGTTATGATCACCTACGCTCTCTACATCCCTGGAATATGTCATGGCAAAACTGAAGACACGCTCAGGTAAAAAACAATCTGACACAGCTGCATGCCTGTCCTTTGAAGATTACAAAGGAGCCTCAACCGACTTCAAAGCCTGTAAATTTTTACCGTTGTGTGACCTCGGGATTTTTTTGATGTACATCAAAGGGTTGAACCAGTCTTTTGCCTCATCAACAAAGTTAGTGCACACAGAGCCTTCAGTTTTGCCATGACATATTCCAGGGGTGTAGAGAGTGTAGGTGATCGAGGGTGCAGTGCTAATTATTGTCTATGTACTAACGCATTAAATATTTATGAATATTTCTCCATTTGTAAAAATTGTCAACTGAATTTGATACTTCCAACTTATGACTTCTTGATCAGGGATCTGTTATCAAGTTTCTTGTCTCACCGACTTGAAGGAAGATTTGTGTGTTGGTTTTCTGTCATGGTGGTGGCGTTTTAATGTTGAACTCGTAAATTAAATGCAGGATGCGGCCTTCCTTTCATGATCCATTGACTTTGTTAGCATCTCCTTCAAGTTCAATATAAGTTTTGTTTGCATTCAGTTTCTCTGACATGTGTATCTCAATCACCCCTGAAGACGCAGATGAACTCTTGCAGTTCAAAGGTTGGAATAGTCCATTATGAAATTTCAGGTGTGAATGAGGTATTAATGTCAATATGAAGTACAGCTGACACGTACCAATCAGAATGGCTTGTAGTCCTAGGTTGTTAAAAGTTTACCATTATTCCTTTACAGAGAGCGCGGCCGGTCACCCATGTCCAGTACGGGCAGTGCCGATATGGAGCTGGACGAGGAGTTAGCCATGGTTGATGAGGAAAGGTAAGGTATTCCGTAAATTTCATAAAATTATCATTTTTGCAAATAATTTTTGAGAATTTTGATCCTTTCTCCTGATTTTTAAATTGATCTGTTTGTCATTTTAACACATGTACTAAATGCATTAAGATTCTGTTATTATTATTGTATACAGTTTGCATTTTGCTGCAGTGTAATTATTTTACTCTTAATATATATACAACTTCTTCAGAATTAAAGGACAAAGTGCCATCATATATTTAATTTTTTTACCCTTGACCCATACTCAATATATCACTTGTGAATATGCTCATTAAGAGACTTCTTTAGCAGAACTGAAAATCTTCATTTCATAATTATAATATTTGGCTGAGATTTTGCAGAAAGATAACAAAAGTTTTATTTACTCTGATATTTTAATTCATCAGAATAAGAGAAATTTATGAATTCATCTTAATTCTTAATATTTTTTAACAAAAGCTTTAAACACAGCTGTGATTGACAGAAGATGATAATTATTTACCATATCATCATAACAAATTACACTGCATAAAATTTGAATTGTATACATGACAGATAACTGGAAAGCTTATGTTTTTGTTTGAATTTTTTTTTTGCAATGTCTTGTGTCAATTAACAGTTACTGAATTCTCCCAAACCAGTGGGATATAAAAATCATGTTTCTGGTTTCGTTAATATTTAGAATGTTGACGGGGAAATGAAATTATCTTTAAATGAGTTCGCAAATAATCAGTAACAGAAAAATAAATAAAATTTGGTAAAAGTTCAGTGAAAATGTTTGGACCTGAAACATGACTTTTGTTGAATTTTGGCCTTTTTTGTTTTGAAATACTAAGTGATGTTTGTAATTTCTAAAGGACTTAATTATTATATAGCTTCAGTTATTGTTCTATGCCGAGTTTGTAGGGTTTGTTTATTGTTTAGCTTGCTTCCAAGTTTATGTTCCGCATAGGAACCCGGAATAAAGGCTTCACTATGAATGATTTATATCCATCCATCCATCCGTCCGCCCGTCCGTCCATCTGTCCATTACCTATCAACTTGTCCATTTGTAAGCAGAAATATGTCTATTTTTTCTATCCTTGGCGTATTTTTTTTTAGAAATGCAATAGTAAGGTACTGCATTATATTCTTCATACTTTAAAACTGATAAATTCCTCCTGCAAGTCCACATATAAACACTTACAAAAATATGCATTCATAGGTAGGTTTGTGAACACTGATTCATACATAGGTTTGTGAACACAATGGGATCAGTGTTATTTTGATGCTTTGTCTCTTGGCTGACTTAATGGGAAACCACTATAAGAAACAAACGTTTACGTGATAAAGGGCTGATGTTTTGGAAACATTGTTAGGCAATAGAATGTTTGCTTTATACAGCAAAAGTAGTGATCTCGAATGTCAAATCGGTAAATAAATATATATAAAGTCACTAGTCAGATATGTCAGTGGAAATTTTAAGAATCTTGTCTAACGTCAAAGAGATGTGACCGATTTCACAAAGACATTGGGAATCAGGGTCTTTCAAGAGCCTTTTGTTTACTTTTCAAAATCAGATTGACATTTTATGTAGGGTAAGTGCTGACAATGCACTGCATAACTGTTGAATTATCTCCCCTTAGCTGACATATTGCTCGGCCGTTAGTGATGTAATGTCAAGCATGAAAATTAAGGAAACACAACAACACTTATGCTGAAGTTTAACTTTACATTGCATTATGTGTGAAAAAGGGAAGTAGTGATTCTTCTAAACCTATCTCAATAAGAAGTGACATTATTTCTCATAGCCCGTATGTATGTGTAATTGCTGCATTATTAAATATTATTTTTGTTGTTGTTTATATTTACTAATAAAACCCCAGTTTGATTTCACTGATTCTATTCACAAGTCTGGCATGTATTTAATTATCTCCTCACTGTTAAACCCACCTGTAATCGATATATAACTGATTTGGAAACATGGTTTTAACATTGGTGAAACTGCTCAGTGGTTTATCCCTGATTTTCGGTAATGTAACGAATGCATGGAGTCTAACAGAGGTACTGGTAGCCCTATATGACCATATTTAGGCATTGGTTGATGTGGAGCTTTATTTGGCCAAGGATCATTGACAGGTCTTTATGACCATATTTGGTAATTGGTAGGTGTTTATGACCATATTTGGAAATTCAAAGATGTTTATGACCATATTTGGGAATGACAGGGAGTCAAGAAGATATATTTGGAAATTGGTAGGTGTTTATGACCAATGTTTTGAAATTCAAAGATGTTTATGACCTGATGTTTGAGAAATGACTGGGAGTAAAGAACATGAAAGTGTGGAAATTGATAGGTGGTTATGACCATATTTGAAAATTCAAAGATGCTTTTGACCATTTTTGGGAAATGATAAATGTTTATGACCATATTTGGTCAATGATAAGAGTCAAAAAGTGCATTTGGCCATTTATTTGGCATTCAGAACTATGTTTTGGCATAGATAGAAGCTTGTGATCATAATGGTTGTTGAAAGAACTTAAGAACCATATTTGAGAATTGAAAGGTGTTCACTACCGTATTTGGTCATTAAAAAGAGTAACTTACCGTATTTAGATATTGATTTAATTTTTTTACCATATTTGGGTTATGATAGGCAATTATAACCATATCTAGATGCCAATCACTATCTTTTGACCTCATTTAGAAAAGCTGTCACAACAGTTCAGTTTCCAAATACAAAAAAAATTGTACTGTTGTAATTATTTTGTGATTTTAATGATCCTGGCCCATAATTTGGATTTATGCCTCAAAAAACAACTTGGCCAAAACAAATTTTAAGATTGAATGTAATCTTCAATACGTTTATTATTACTTATATAGCCCTTGAATTTCAATTAGTTAACTTGTCCCTTGAATAATTATTCAGAAAAACAAAACAAAACTTTGAAATCAAGCTTAGCCAATCTGTCTTAAAATAATGAATTGTTAGGACATTTTCAAATTTGTTTGGTATGCTTCCTATCCAATTCAACAGGGACAAGATTTGGGTACTTGAGTTATGATCTCAAAAGAATAATTCATTTTTCCACCATATTTTCGTCGACGCATGTGAAATACCACACATTCTCCTGACATTATCAATCTTTCGTTCACATTTTTCCAGTCAATTTACCCTCCCTGTGTGAAATATTTTTGCTTCTGTTATCTTGGGTGCATGTAATGCATAAACTAGCTTTTTACCTGTCAGGTAATTTTTTTTTTTTGTAGCGATATTTGAATCAAAGTCTTTTATATTATAGTCAAAGGCCTTTTCACCCTGGCAACTGAAATCAACAAAGCACTCTAAAGTAATATGCAAATTGATTTCTTGGGATTGCTTAGTTTTACAGCAAAATTTTTAAGATATTTTCCCTAAAAGATGAAACAAAATGAGTACCTTTCATATTTCAGTAAAGAAATTTGAGGACCCTCAAGATCATTCTTTATAAGATTATACCAAAATATTGTATTTTTAAGTTCGATCAGAATTTAGTAGGGAAACATGTTTGTCAGCACTATATTCCCCAGTCCCCTAGCTTGCTGCAGTTGTAATTTTGAGAATTTACCTTCCTTTGCAAGGCCCTGAGGGCCTCCTCTACTGTGACAGATTTACCTCCCTTTGCCAGCTCCTGAGGTCTTTCTCTACTGTGACAGATTTACCTGCCTTTGCTAGCCCCTGAGTGCCTCCGCTATTATGACAGATTTACCTCCCTTTTCCTGCCCCTTGAGTGTCTCATCTAATATGACAGATTTATCTCCCTTTACCTGTCCCTTGAGTGTCTCCTCTACTGTGACAGATTTACCTCCCTTTTCCAGCCCCTGAAAGCCTCCTCTATTGTGGCAGATTTACCTCCCTTTGCCAGCCCCTGAAAGCCTCCTCTATTGTGGCAGATTTACCTCCCTTTGCCAGCCCCTGAAAGCCTCCTCTATTTTGGCAGATTTACCTCCCTTTGCCAGCCCTGAGTGCCTCCTCTATTGTGACAGACTTACATTCCTTTGCCAGCCCCTGATTGCCTCTTCTACTATGACAGATTTACCTCCCTTTGCCAGCCCCTGATTGCCTCTTCTACTATGACAGATTTACCTCCCTTTGCCAGCCCCTGAGTGCCTCCTCTACTATGACAGATTTACCTCCCTTTGCCAGCCCCTGAAAGCCTCCTCTACTATGACAGATTTACCTCCCTTTGCCAGCCCCTGAAAGCCTCCTCTATCATGACAGACTTACATCCCTTTGTCAGCTCCTGAGTGCCTCCTCTCCTGTGACAGATTATCTCCCTTTGCCAGCCCTGAGTGCCTCCTCTCCTGTGACAGAATATCTCCCTTTGCCAGCCCCAGAGTGCTTCCTCTCCTGTGACCAATTATCTCCCTTTGCCAGCCCCCGAGCGCTTTCTTTCCTGTGACAGATTATCTCCCTTTGCCAGCCCCTGAGTGCCTCCTCTCCTGTGACAGATTATCGCCCTTTGCCAGCCTGAGTGCTTCCTCTACTGTGTTTAGACTTAAGCTGAGACTGTATGCTCTCTCTCCCTGCTGACTTTGGGTGTATCTATATATCTATAACTGCGCTAATTGTATGTTTTGCCACAACTGCAATGTAAGCTACTTTGAATCCTTTGTGTGGTTGATATGTTGTGTATGTGTTGTAAATTTGCTTGCAGTTGTGAGCCAAAATATCTCCGATCTCGTAGTCTCCACTCAGGGCTCCTAACTCTAGACTCGCCAGACAGGTAGGTTGATCTCCATGACAACCTTGGGGATGGTAGACTTTTTCCGCCATCTATATATCATTGTATTCTGGTGAATATAAGTAGGATAGTGAGCTCCTTTACCTTTTTTTTACTAACCACTGCACTCTTAATGGTGGAGGTTCATGAATATTCATTACTAATTTGCATAGAAATTTATTCATGAATTAATTGGCAGAATTGGAATGAATTAATGCTTACCAGATATTAATTATAGTCTTACTAATTTGCTTGTTAAATATTAACCAGCTGCTTATCACTAACAAAAATGAATGATGAATATTTAGACTAATTTGCATATTAATAAACTAACTAGATGAGTAGATAATAGTCATATGTCCTTTGTAAACCTTGAAACATTTGAATACTGGTGTAATATTTTTTTTGAAGCCGTATCCACCACAACATACAGATACAGAAATGGACTCAGTCTGTCCTCAAGCCATATCAGTTCATTTATCTGTACCATGTAAATGATAAGTTGTTCATCACTTTAGATGAACAAAATAAGCACTTTCATTTTCAGATGAAAAATGTTCACAAATTAGTAAGATATAACAATTTCAATCATTTCCTCAATCCTCCACAACATGAATATTAGAATTTAGGTCCTTATGATATGGATAGCTACCTTAAGTATCAAACTATACTGATGTATCAAATGAAGTCACTGCGACCTATATCTTCTGTTTCACTGACTTACTATCGATGCATATATATATGAGTGATGCTAGCAACATCAAACAAATTAAGTATAAAATCCATGTCAGCCTTATAGATATCTGTTAACTGATTTTAGATTATCCCCTATAAGTCACAATTGAACCTAACCGAAACAGAGACTGAGCTAGTCCACTTCAGATATGTAGGGGTAAATGCAACTGCAACTGGCCAAACACATACTTGCCATGAAACTTCGATGGGGAGATTAAGCATGATTAGAATGAAAAACAGATAAAATTTGTTTGGGAGCAAATAACACATTAATTCATCAAAGTTGTTCTTTCAGACAAAATTGTCAAATCTTAGAAAATAAAAATATTTTAGCAAATCTATGGTTGAAAACACTGTATATAAGGGTCCAAAATTGGGAGTCTGTCTCCAAAATTGTAATCTGCCTACAAAGTTGGTAAGAGCTGGCAAATATGCTTAGACCATGAGCTGGTATGTATTTGTGTCAACAGATGAGCGCAGTTAAGCCCAAACCAGTAGGGAACATGTGGGGGGGGGGGGGGGGGGGGGGGGGGGCAGGGCTAGTGATTGAAAGCAAGGTTAGAATCACGTCATGAACAGGAAACTTAACTCTGCTTGTTCCAGTCTACTTAACTGTAATGAGTATGTGTTTAACTGTAATGAGTATGTGTTTAGGCAGTGCTAGAATTGTAGAATGCCAGATAGCTGTGAGCGCTGAAATGGCAGCACAGGCTGTATGCTCCCCAAAGGGCCAAGAAAGATATTGGCTGGTTGCATATACCTAAAGTCTTAAATTCCCTAGATATAATTTGTTAACTGCTTTGAGATGACATTTGAACAAGGTTGCATAATTTTTCAACATAAACCAACAAAACCTACTACAAACAGAGGTTTAATTATCAAATTCTTGTTAATGAGGTGGTCAACAAAATCTTCAAAAAGCTTTATTTACCAAATCCTTATGCTAATGAATCAGTCTGTACAATCTACTCCTAATAAAGCTTTAATTACCAAATCCTTATTTTAATGAGTAGGTCAGTAAAATCTACTCCTAATAAAGCTTTAAATAAAAAATCCTTATGTTAATGAGTTGGTCAGTAAAATCTACTCCTTACAAAGCTTTATTTACCAAATCCTTATTTTAATGAGTAAGTCAGTACAATCTACTCCTAAAAAGCTTCATTTACCAAATCCTTATTTTAATGAGTAAGTCAGTACAATCTACTCCTAAAAAGCTTCATTTACCAAATCCTTATTTTAATGAGTAAGTCAGTACAATCTACTCCTAAAAAGCTTCATTTACCAAATCCTTATTTTAATGAGTAGGTCGGTAAAATCTACTCCTAACAGAGCTTAAATTAATTGCGAAATCCTTATGTGAGTTGGTCAGTAAAATTTACTCCTAACAGCTTTAATACGCCGTTTCCGAGATACAAGAACTCTTTTGAAGTGGAGTTAGAAATCGGTGATTTGATCATGTGACCGCGAAAAATTTAGGGCACTTCACAATGGCGGCATTTATGACTAAACGGTAGCTATATTCGATTCTATTTTTAGCTCACCTGGTCCAAAGGACCAAGGTGAGCTTATGCCATACCGTGGCGTCCGGCCGTCAACAATTGACTTCTTCTTCATAACCACTGATCAGAATTTAACTAAATTTGGTAGGAAGCATCCCTGTGTGGCTGGGATTCAAATTTATACAAATGATAGGGCTGAACCCCAAGGGGCCTGAGGGGCGGGGCCAAAAGGGGTCCATTTGGCAATATTGATATAAATGACTTCTTCTCTGGAACTAAGCAATGTATTGCATTTATATTTCAGTGGTAGCATCCCTAGGTGGCTGGGATTCAAATTTATACGAATAATGATGGGGCTGACCCCCCAGGGGCCTGAGGGGCGGGGCCAAAAGTGTCTATTTGGCAATATTGATATTAATGACTTCTTCTCTGGAACTAAACAATGTATGGCATTTATATTTCAGTGGTAGCATCCCTAGGTGGCTGGGATTCAAATTTATACAAATGATGGGGCTGACCCCCCAGGGGCCGGGGGGGGGGGGGGGGGGGGGGGCGGGGCCAAAAGTGTCTGTTTGGCAATATTGATATTAATGACTTCTTCTCTGGAACTAAGCAATGTATTGCATTTATATTTCAGTGGTAGCATCCCTAAGTGGCTGGGATTCGAATTTATACAAATGATGGGGCTGACCCCCCCAGGGGCCTGAGGGGCGGGGTCAAAAGTGGCTATTTGGCAATATTAATATTAACGACTTCTTCTCTGGAACTAAGCAATGTATGGCATTTATATTTCAGTTGTAGCATCCCTAAGTGGCTGGGATTCAAATTTATACAAATGACGGGGCTGACCCCCCCAGGGGCCTGAGGGGCGGGGCCAAAAGTGTCTATTTGGCAATATTGATATTAACGACTTCTTCTCTGGTACTAAGTAATGTATGGCATTTATATTTAAGTGGTAGCATCCCTAAGTGGCTGGGATTCAAATTTATACAAATAATTGGGCTGACCCCCCCAGGGGCCTGACGGGCGGGGCCAAAAGTGTCTATTTGGCAATATTGATATTAACGACTTCTTCTCTGGAACTATAAGCAATGTATGGCATTTATATTTCACTGGTAGCATCCCTAGGTGGCTGGGATTCAAATTTATACAAATGATGGGGCAAAAGTGTCTATTTGGCTATATTGATGCTGCACTGAACCCATTTCATGGATTTATGCCCTATTTGCCAAAAAACCTAACATTTTTAGAATTACAACAAAAGCAATGTACATGTACCCATCAAAAATGCTTATGATATATTGACATAACAAGAAGGGCCACACATACACTTATGAGTCATTCTTGTTTCATATCACATGAAACCAGGTGAGCGATACAGGCCCTCTGGGCCTCTTGTTTTTTTAGTCGCTTTAGGTTAAAAAGAAACGAAACAAAGACACAGGCTCTTAAACTAAGTCATGGTGTGTTGTACCTAAAGGTGTAACTGTCAGTCGTAAAAGCAACAATCTGGTAAAATGTAATGTTCAGATCGGTTCCAACAGCAAAGAGATACCCCGATTACGAGCACTGTGGATTGCATTCATATTTCTGAATACACGATAAATTCAGTTCATCAGTGATCTCAGCTAATTTTACTAACACCACCTTTGTTTTATTTGAAGTTGTGATCCCTCTTTCGACCAAAAAACTTTACCTCGCCTACCCTCATTGAAAACTTCCATTAAGCCGCCATTTTGTTTTTAAAGTGCCCTAAATAAAGTCACCTGGTGATGAAAGTCACATGACTAAACCGACTGAAAGTTGTATCCCAGAAAAGGCGTATTACCAAATCCTTATGTAAATGAGTTGGTCGGTAAAATCTACGCCTAACAGAGCTTAAATTAATTGCGAAATTCTTATGTTTATGAGTTGGTCAGTAAAATTTTCTCCTAACAGCTTTAATTACCAAATCCTTATGTAAATGAGTTGGTCAGTAAAATCTACTCCTAACAGAGCTTAAATTAATTATCCTTATCAAGGAAATTCACATTAGATTTTTCCTTCCATCATAAGCTGGGATATAATTTAAAAAAAACTTTTAGGTCATTCATCCCTTATAAGATACTTTGAACTTCTACAGTTGAAAGGTTGGAATAGTTCATCTCTGATTTTCCGGAATGAAAGAGTTACTATTATAATAGGTCTTTTCTCAGTTAAGGTAGAATTCTTTCTAAGAAAATCCATTTATCGATATGAATTTTGTAATGTTTCAATTTTTCTGGGTCCTTTTTGCTCATTCCGATTATGGGGAAAAAATATGTTGTTTTTTTTTACGTCAGTCTGGGCTACTTTGTTACGTTTGTGTTTTTGACGCTTTGCCAGCTCACTGTCGGGCTGTGTGTATGGTATTTGTCACGTTTTTCATCTTCGCACCTGTAGTAGTCTGATCATTTAGCACTCCTGTAGATTCTTTAGAGGTGTCGGGTCGTATCGTTTGTAGGACTAATCTTGATGGCTTTCGGAAGCGTGCCGATTCCGATGGCAAATTTCAGCGTATCCAATTCCTGCAGAAACGGTGAGTATGGTCAACTAATAAACTATCCTCCAAAAAAAAAAATAGTAGACAAGATGGCTGCCTGTTCATGTTTGTTCTTCCCATCCTGCTCTTGCCATCCCGTCCTTGCTTGTCTGTTGTTGTCGCTTCCTGCATCCGACGTTAGTCATGATAATGTGTTGCTACCCCCCTTCACTAGTTTATGACAAATAATGGGAAAGTTGATTTACATTGTAGCACAATTAATGCTGACTGGCTCCCTTGGATCCATGTCAACACATTACACACTTTTTAACTCGAAAGTTTTCTGGTGATAATAAGCAATACAATTTTTGGACAGGGAAAAATGAAACAGCAATTTCTTTCAAATGGTAAATAAAGCTAAGTAAAATCTTTTGAATGACACTTGAAGAAATTTCAGAGTAAATTTGAGAAAGGTGAATTTAATACATATTTTATCATTTTAAATTCACCTAGTCATTAGGGCCAAGTGAGTTTATGCGATGGTGCAGCATCTGTCTTCCGTCCTGCAACTGTCATTTTTACCTTTGAAAAACCGAAAGGTGTAGAGTAATAATATTACTGGGGTCAAATATACAAAAAAAACAACTTCAAACAACTTCTTCTGAACTACTGAAAGGCCTCTGAGGTGACAAGATATTTGACTGATGCCTTCCCTCTAAAGAGCCAAACAAAATTTGCAAATAAAAATGGTATGTGGCTGGTTACACAATCCTCGGAAGGAGCCAAAAAATGTGTGTGAATAGAAATGACCTTGACTTACTTTCGAGGTCACAGGGGTCAAATATGGAAAAAATGCTTCTAAATGACTTCCAATGAAATCCTAATAGGCCTAGTTACGTGATACTTGGCTGATAAATCCCTTCGAAGGAACCAAAAACAGAATACAATTGAAAATGACCTTGACCTACTTTCAAAGTCACAGGTTTAAAACATGTCAAAACATTCAAAAGACTTCTCTTGCAATACCGACAGGCCTAGAGAGACATTATACTTGGATGGTAGTTGTCTTGTAAGGAATGGAATAAAGTGTGTGAAAAATGTTTAAGGTTACAAGAGAGATCCATACCAGATGAGTGATGCAGGCCTATTGGCCATCTTGTTATCCAAATTAAGTTTAGTTTGTTTTCAATTTTTATTCTAAATTAAAAAAAAAATCAAATACTTTTTCTTTTGATAGAAATACTGTTTGAAGTTTGATATTTATATATCAAATACAGAGAACAATTTTGTGGATCTCAATCAAAAGGGAGGTAACTCCAGTCACATTTTTTTCTGTTGCTCAAATATTATGTTATTACTGATTAAACAAGGTTAAAAATTTACGATGTGAAAAGGTGTATAGTATTGTCAGATACTTGTATCAGCAATTAGATTGTTTTATAGATAGATTTATTCTATCTTGGATGATTTTCTAGACAGGGAAGATGGAGTAAGTAATCAGTAAATGAATAAATATTCATGTTTTTAAATTAGTGCTAATTACAAAGCTGTCTCTGACAAATAAACTATGAATTACAATTCTCCATAGATCCAATTAATTGATAATTACATATCTGGTGAAACAGGGACACAGAATAACTTAACACCCACCAACTTAATTGGTTAACATCCACTGACTTGGTTAACATCCACTGACTTGGTTAACATCCACTGACTTGGTTAACATGCACTGACTTGGTTAACATCCACTGACTTGGTTAACATCCACTGACTTAATTGGTTAACATCTACGAAATTGGTTATCAAAAATGTATTGCGACAGATGTCATTTTGAATCGACTTTGACTATCATAGTTTATAATTTCAATACATAATACACCAAACCTATGTTAATCTTTCTCAAATAAAAACTAGTTGTTAAAAATATTGGTATATAAACAAGTGGTTTTATTGAAATACAAAAGTATACCAAAAATATGGTATTTAAGAGGATCTGCTGTGATTGGGGGTCAACTGTGTTAGGGGTCGGCTGTAATTAAGTGTCACCTACTTTAATTAGGGTATTACCTGTAATAGTGTCTACATAACAATCTGATGTGTCAGAACATCTTGGTGCAGATATACCATTGAACACAGGTATGAAAATATTCAAAAATATGCATGTCTAACATTTATTTGTTTTGTGCATGTGCTGGATTTAGTTAATTTGCTTCAAAATGGCCTTTCAACATAAAAAACACACCACAAATGGTATTCAAGCAATCTGCTATAAAAATGCAGGTTTCTAACCTCTTTGTTTTGCCAGTTCTCCTATGCCAATTTTTTTGTGTATTTCTTTGATAAAGATTACGAAATTCAATATAACTACATTTATATTTCTAAATTCCTGATGAGGATAAGAATGACCCTTTATACCCCAATCCTTTGGTCTTGGCTTTGGGAGGATGAAAATGGACAAAGTTAATGTACCACCAATATTTCTTGTCCTCTGTGCATGACCTACTAACGTGACTAATATCCACATCAGGATCCCTTTACCACTGCCTCCATTTATATGCCAATCGAAATCAAGGGGAGGTAACAGTTTATAAGAGCGCCTGATCGGTGCTCTTGAATGGTAACACATGTGTGCGTAAACATAGTTGTTTCCTCGTGCTACCCTTTTTTTCGTCCAATGGGGAAACCGGAACCACTTCATACAATTACATTACGTCACACTCGGCCTTCATCGGAAGGTTGAAAATAACCAGAATATCTTTCGGGTGATATCTGTTGCATTAATCTCTGTTGGTGCTTCAGAAGCTGTTTTTTTTAAGACTTATGGAAATGTTATCTCATTCTGAACCAGAATATAAATGAGTCTCAGTAAATATCAGAGATCTGATATTTACTAAAGCTATGCTCTGCCTTTGTCATATTATGTAATAAAACCAGTGCAGTTAGACAGGGATCCTTATGGCCAACTAACAGTGATGTTATATTAACAGCTGTATACATGTAATATTACTTATTATCTAATACCTGTTAATTTGATTGCAGTATTGGTGCCATCATTTTGCATAAAAATTGCACCACACTTTAAAAAAAATAACATATTATTATGGTATAATTGTAAACTCACATATTTTTCACATTGTTTCAACCTGTGTAATCCAATCACTCCCTAATCTGGAAACCTATTTTTAAACTAAAAAGTCGGATTCAATACTCTCTAAAACAAGTGCAGTACGATGCAGATTTTCTACTTAGAATAGGTCCATGAGTATCTAGGTCTGGCTTAATTTTCCTTTATTCGATAAAAACCTGTGTATTCCGACTGGAAATATTTAGTTACTAAGGTCTTCTTATTCTTGGTGTTATATATTGTATACATGCTTGGTTATTTTTTTCATCATTCACAAATCAATGTCAATAAATTTAAATCTTTAAAAAGCAAAACTTTTAAAAGGTTTTGTAATTTCAGAATTTGGCAGACCCTTTCTTGTTGTAGTGACGTGTACATATATATATGTCGTCGCCTGTTTTAATAATTCCTCACAGTTGTATGGTGGAATGGTGGAATTCACTTTGATAAAGATTGCAATTCTGACAGTTAGATTTCCAGATCAGTCTGTTAATTGGATGAAAATATTTGCATTTTTTAATGCTACTGTATATGTTATGAAACCAGTACAGTACATGTTTACACTTGTGGCCATTAAAATGAATTGAATGCGCAAGCACAGGCACTTACTCATCAAAGATTTGAATTACTCAAATCACATGCTAATAAAAAGAATTGAAAAGTTTGAATTTTGTTCCATCTGCTTAAAGCTGACAATGCAAGTTATAAAGCTTTTTTGTTGAGATTAAAAAAAAATACGGCAAAGTTATATTTCAGAAAGCTTCTGAGATGCCCCCTAACCGGTTACTAAGGAGAGGCAGACATTTTAGTTTTTGCCTTGCTTGGAAACGAGAGTCGGCCTCCCTGGGTATAAAAGGCACTCAGCCTGTCAAACCGGTTTTTACATGAACACTGGCCGTGCAAAGTGCAACACACCTGCGGACACAACAGGTGACACTGGAGTTACAAAACTGAAATGACAAACACACACTTACCTTGAAGTTGAAGTTACATGAAGATGGCCACTCTCTCAGCCACCATCATAAATCGTGTGCCAAAGCAAAATGAGAAAAAAAATAAAACTGAAAACACCCTAACTGTCCCTTTACCTATGTATACGTAATGGACATCAACATGTTGATTTTACATTCGGAAGCAGAGCGAAACATTCCGAACAGAATATGTACTCGCTTATAATGAAAATGTAGTGTAACACGCGAGCATAGTCTTGATTATGTAAAACACGGCACGAACACATGCGAGTGAGGGGAACTTATTTTGACGAAAATAAATGGATGTTATAGCAATGTTTATCACACAGGAACTGATTACTCGTAGCGACATGATGTTCCAATTGAATACTAAGGTAGGTTTATCAGTTGTCATTCATGTACTTATTTTTTATTCGCACGAGTTTTGGTGTAATCTAATGTTTTTTTTCTTACTTTTGCTCATATTGTATAATATCGTTATAATAACAACTTCTATATCCATGTCAACGTTCTTCAGATACTGATCGAAAATATCGTAAACAAATCAGAAAGTATGTGTTGGCTAGCAATATAGGTCTATAGAAGTGTCGCCGTGCGGTTTCATCACGACAATGAGAACCGTTTTGACGGCCTGGGTGCCTTTATACCCAAGGAAGCCGACTATCGTTACCAAGCAAGGCAAAAACTAAAATGTCTGCCATTCCTTAGTAACCTGTAAGGGGGCATCTCAGAAGATTTCTAAAATTTTTACTTGGCCGTTTTATTTTTTTTAAATAGCAACAATAAAGCTTTTTAACTTGCATTGTCAGCTTTAAGACATGTATTTTCTTTTTGGGTAACCATTCATAACTTTTGTTCTAATTAAATCAAAATTCTCTTCAAGTTCAGTATATAACTCAGACATCTGTCTGTATGTCATTTTCAGATATTGCCTGACAACTCTAAATATTTCTCTGACATCAACTTTGATAAGTCTTCATCATAAGCCTCTTTATAAGCAGCTACTCAGATTAATGATTGAACAAGAAGATTAATGGTAAATTAATTGGATTAAATTATGGTTAATGGAAGGGATGAATGTTCATCAAGTGATGTTAAATAAGTAATGTTTGATAAGTTAATAAATGTTTACCAGGTTAATGAATATGTAACAAGTTAATGAATGTTTTAACAAGTAAAGCTTAATAAGTTAATGAATATTTAACAAGTTAATGGAATTTTAACAAGTAATGCTTAATAAGTTAATGAATATTTAACAAGTTAATGAATATTTTAATAAGTAATGCTTAATAAGTTAATGAATATTTTAACAAGTAATGCTTAATAAGTTAATGAATATTTAACAAGTTAATAAATGTTTAACAAGTACTTTTTAAAAAGTTAATGAATATTTAACAAGTTAATAAATGTTTAACAGGTTAATGAATATTTAACAAGTTAATTAATGTTTAACAGGTTATTGAATATTTAACAATTTAATAAATGTTTAACAAGTTAAATGTTTAAGAAGTTAATAATTGTTTAACAGGTTACTGAATGATAAATAGCTTTACAGCATGTTAATGGATTGTCTTTTTAAAGTGGAATATTTCATCAATGGATGACTGAATCAATTAATTAGTTAATGGAGCAATATTTCACTGGTTACAAGTTTCTTTCGTATATAATATGTACAGAAGCTGAAGTATATTTTTCATATTTAATTTAGTTTGATATCTGGCCCCAACTAAACTAATATTTCTTTGATTTAGTTTGAAATCTTTCTTTAAAGTCATCATCTTTTTCCTGATACATGTAAAGGAAATTCATATTTAGGATGTTTTCATTTCAGGTATTTCTTTAATCCTGTTATGTCATGATATTGTATAAATTTGAACTGAAGGGTCATGGGTGAAAGGTCACAACCTGATGTCAGTCTTGCAAGTCTTATTTCTTTCGAAGTGCATGATAAAATGTTTGTTTTTGTTACAGAGATGTCTAGTAACATATATTCAAAATTATTCTCAAGCAGTGTCAAATTCAATTTTTGCTGTTTTGTGGATCATCATTTTGCAATGATGAATAATTAGACTCCATCAAATCATATCAAACTGAAAATAACGTTTGTTTCAAAAAATTTGAAGTCACTTTGGTTTTCTATTTCATTTCCTTGCGAACCAAAGGGGCTGTTGATGAAATAGAAAATGATTGAGTCAGAGGGCAAAAATTGAACTGCTAAGCTAGAGAATGCTTTACTTGATCATGATCATCTTTATATAATCACAGGGATATGATTATATGTCTATATTATCACAGGGATATGATTATATGACGTTGATTTCAGGTCTCCGTCCCCTCTCCGGTCACCTTCCCCTAGGTCCTGCTACAGGTAACCCAGACCAAGACCTGTGTAGTCATGGCAACAACTTCATTTTCATATTAGGCCACTCCTTCTTGGGATATTGTCTAGTTTCACATTAGCTTCTAACCCTACACTTGTGATCAACATGACCTTGGGAAAATAAAAATCATTAATTTAATTTAAAATCAAATTTTATTTGTCCTAATCTTCTATGACATTAAATTTGTAACGGTTTTGTGTTTGTGAAAATATTTTCCGTGTCTTTTTGTTACATACACCTGTCTGCTACTGTTGCATCTTCTGCCGACATCAGAAAGTTAAACATCAGTTCACAAAACTTTTATTCCAAACCACTCTGTAAGAATATTTGTTCAAGAAAACATTTTGTCCATTTTTGGCTGTATTGTAATTATATGACTTTATTGTGTACACTGCATGCACTGATAAATCTACGTGGGCCCTACATACTCTTAGAATTTCAAAAGAACCCATTGAATTTCTAGAAATTGTTTAAATTGAACGTTGTGGGACTCATTGTTTTTGGCAATACAAATGAAAAGTAACCCATGAAAAATGATTGTAGATATTTATCACTGGCATAGTTGCTAATATTTACAAGGGCTTCCATGTAGCTAAATTCTGGAATGCATAAAATTTTTAGATTAAACAGTTTTTCTGTAAAATTAGCAACAATGTTCTGAGTGAATAAAAACAATATGAGGAAACCCGAGATTCAAATCCAAGACCTTGATCAATAAATTGTCACTTAAACCAAGGTCTGGCCTCAGATCTCCCTTCACTTGCATCATAAAACAAAATTCAAGTAGGGGGAAGTAGCAACTTTAATGGGAGATTACTCTTTGTATAATAAACTACAGTAGAATCTATCAGTGTTTGCCTACAGTGGGAGGGGAATCAGATTTAACATTTCACACATTCACCCCTCAAGACCCATTTAAACTTTTCCAATTGAAAGGTTGGAATAGATAATTTTGAAATTTCAGGGGTGATCGATGTGAATAAATAGACTCACCCAGTCTTTGATTTGGTAGAGTTCAAATGAGACTTCAGGGGTGTCAGTGAGTAATTTTATCTGTGGAGGTCATGTGTATCACTTGTGTATAGTAACTCTTATCCAATTCTTGGCTCTTCAAGGAAGGGAGGTAACTATGTCGTTTTGTGTGTGCTTTGTGAGCTTTTGGAATTAGTGACATAAAATTAGGCAAGATTTAGTTGTCTTTGATGTGTTGTAGAGCTGACCTTTGATTGTTACCGTAAAATGTATTGTGAAATTGAAATATTGTCAAAGAACTCAAAATTTTATAATTGACTGCCCTATTTTCAAAAAACATATTTTTGAAGCAATAAAAATTGACATTGGATTTTGGTGAAATCACGTAGCTTCGTATAAATATCTTAATTTGCATAAGTAGTAGATCATCAAACTTTTTTAAAATTATTATTCTAGTGGATCTTGGTTTTGCGATAAACAGACACTTTTCAAGTAACAGCAGTAGAAGATTTTAGATTTCTTGTTGTGCCAATTCATGTACAAGGTTTATTACTGTAGAATTACAAACTCCTTTTAGGTGGAAGTCACCAATTGTTATCCATAAACATTTAAAGTACAACTCCACAAACTCGAACTCATGGGGACCTGATCAATAGTTCAAGGAAGCCCGGGTATTCAAGTAATCCAAGGTTGGTTGAATATGTACAAACTTGTTTGGTACCAAACGAACTGTTCAACGAATGGGGGGTATTCGAGTAAACCGGGTTAGAGTAAGTGGGGTTTTATTTCATTTGAATAATAGAAGCAAAACCAGATAAGATCATCATCAGTTCTCTGTTAGGAATAATTATTATCAGCATAATGAACATTTATAGGCTTAGGCACCTAAGAAACAAAGTACGATAAATTATTTTTATCCAACCTCCTAGACTGCATGATTATTTTGTTGCCTGAAACTCAGGAAAAAGTAAACTTTGAGTCCTTATGATTTTGTCAAGACCTATCCTAGGGGTGTCGAGAATTCATGTAAGTGGACGTAGTCAACCAATGGTGTAGAGGATGTAGGTGGGCTTAGTCATCCAATAGTGTAGAGGATGTAGGTGGGCATTATAGTCATCCAATCGTGTAGAGGATGTAGGTGGGCTTAGTCCGTGAAATTTCAAAGATGGAATAGAAAGTACACGTACCAACCTTTCTTGAAGACAAGCCTAACATTGAAGTGTTTTAATTGTCGAACCTCTCGAGATATCAGTGTTTCTGTAGTGTGTTACTGTCCACTCTCCACCTATCGTAACCTACAGCCTAATTTTTTCTTCTTTTTTTCCCCCGTTGATCACATTTGTTCACATTCTATCAGATGTAGTTTCACTCCCAATGATAGTTTTTTATTAAGAAACAGAATCTTTATAATATGGACTTAAAAAATTTGTTGCCAGTAGAAGTTGTTTCACTCTCTTAAATTTTAGAACAGATTCTTCTATATGTACATCATTCTGTTTCCATGGAGTGGTTGTCTGAAGGCCATACTTTAGCTAGTTTTAGTTGCTATGGCGATCTATGATTTCTGTTTCACCATGATAGACAATATATATATAGCTCCTTGAAATGAAATGTATTCCAAATCTGTTGATTACAATTTATGATATTCTTTTGGGGAATCAAAGTGTTCATGTAGACATTACAATTCCAGTCTCAGTATAAATATTTTCCGCTTGCTGTAAGCTGTGTTTCCCCATTTTGAAGTAAAATAATGACAATTGCATCCTGTATTTGACTCATTTACCGGTAGGTTAAAAGTCCTTACAAAAACAAAAACATGAAGATTTTGTAATTTTGGAAATTAGTTCAGTTAGGTTCTGTTTAAAATTAATATTGATTCAGAATCCATCACAAGAAATGGACAAAGAAACCTGTGTGTTTTTGTCAGTTTAAGAAAATAATCAAAATATATGTTGTGTTAGGAAATTAATGCCCCCCCCCCCCCCCCCTGAAAAATTACTTGTATTTACCTACTCCTGGCACACATTTTAAGTCAAAAGATTTATTTCACAGCACTGACTTACCATCTTTATTGAATACTAATTAGCTTTATTGTACATGTGGTGGTGATGCTTTAAATCTGATGTTGTTTCCTAAAATGGATGCACCCATCTATTCCCATACCTGTCAACTCTCCCTCATTAGGAGGGAAACTCCTTCATAATGACCAAAATTTACCAATCTCCCTTGACATCTCCCTCATTTAAGTCCAAACCCACAATAACTCAAAATCTACATCTTGTAGTCAAATGATACCCTAGTTACTGCAGCTAGGATATGTGTAATGATCATAAAAGGTATATCTGGGTCAAATGAATACTTTGTGAAGTTATTTTGATACATAATAAGGGAAAGACAAATTGAGCAATACAGTTTCAGTCACATTTCACGCACTTTCTCCCTCATTGGAAATATGGAAAGAGGGAGATCTCCCTCATTGGAGGTTTCAGAGGTTGACACCTATGTATTCCTCCTCTCCTTAACCTTATTTTGATCCCTCCAAACTTTCCCATTCATTTCTTCTATTCTATCTTGCATCTTCCTTCTTTCTTCCTTCTTTCTTGTCATTTTTCGTGTTCTTTCTTCCTGTCTTCAACTTCTGTAATTGCCATAAATAGCACACACAATACTTGAAGAATTGACCAAATGGGGTGATTATTAGGATAACAGTACAGGGGTCTAATCATTGGTTGTCAAGGCAACATAACACTTTTTTTTTCAAGTTAAAAAAGTATGGTACCATTCATGTATTTTGTTGCTCTTGAAACTCCCTGGGAAAGAGGATGCTTAAGAAATCATTTCTTTTTGTGTCCAAAACAGGGTTTTTGGTGCTAATAACTGGGGAAGGGCTTTAAATACAGTTTTATAGTATCCTTGTTCCTTAGATAATCTTTTTTGTTTTTTCCTTCCTTCCTTTTACATTGTATATTTTTCTGTTGTTCTAGCTTCTCTCCTTTTTTCCACTGCTCTTTTGTTTGCTATTTCTTAAATAATTTCTTTCCTCCTCTTTTATGTTTCTTTCTTTCTTTCTCCCTGACTCTATCTCTCTATCTTATATCACTTTCATTTCTCTTTCTCTAATTCTTGTTCTTTCTCCTGCTTTCTATTCTATTGTTCCTTGTACATGTCATCCATATTAGGACAATTATAAGCACACTGATCTCTCACTAAACTGTCGTGTTATTTCTCCTTTGTAGAGCATAAGTCTGGATCAGCAAAACTCTTAAATATTCTCTATGCTGTCATTGTATGTTATACACTAATATTGTGATTGTTTCGGTGAAGGGAAATTTCAAAACCTAATTAATAATTTGGTTTATACTAGCTCTTGAAACCTGTTTTCTGTAGATTTTGTGTTGTCAACCCACAGTTGTCCTCATTCATTGTTCATTTCAATGTTCATTTCCATTTTAATTTCATTGTTTATTTCAATGTTCATTTCTGTGTTAATTTCAGTGTTTATTTCAATGTTTATTTCAATTTTGATATTGTTTTCTGTGTTGTTTACTTTGTTGTTTATTTAATGACTTAATGGGATACCTGAGTAACAATTTCAATATTCTCTTTAATTTACAGCACATGTCAGTGAGCAATATTGACCTATATTTTATTATTTACAGTATGACAATTTTCAAATGTCTAAATTGTTTTTCTTTTATATATAGTTAAGTATGCATGAAAATTTACTTTGCATATTCAACAACTAACTATCAAGGGAAAAAAATCTTTTTGCTGATTTATGTTATCAAGATTTATATATTTTATATAATTCATATAGATAGAATTTTTTTTGCCTGCTCATTTTTTCCTTATCAATTTTGGTTTTTGACACTAATCAGAATCTGTTTTTAAAATGTCTTATAATTGCTTTTCCTTTGAAATCCCCCATGTCCCTGACTCTTTGAATTGACTGGAGATGCTGTCCTTTTCAGTATGGAGTTTGGCGGCCTGTCGGCTAGTTCTAGTATGACCAACCTTTCTCCTGACATCAGCGAGACGGAACACAGCTCAGCAGATAGCATGGGACGGGAGTTCGGATTCTACCTGCTCAGGAAAGACTCGGAAAGACGGATAACCCTCGTCCATATCCTTGATTTAGACACTGATAAGGTGAGTTTATAATTTTATCGTGAACTTATCTTTCTATTGTGTTGTATTTGTACCTGTGTAACAGGAGAAGAAAAATGCATGGCCAGACCAGGGTTCAAATCCGGGACCTTTTGAACTCTAAGACGGATGCTCTGAACCGATTGAGTTATGTAGTGGCAGAGGATCGACCAGGTCTACATCCGCTACATTCCTCCCTCCTTTTACAAAGTTGTCGACCTCTAAGACACACAAAAGGCTCTAAACAACCTTTTGTGGGTACATTTCCTTGGGTGCCAAATGCAACAGGAGAGGAAAAATGTATGCGGCATGACGTGTGCGGATCGTAACCCTTGGCTAGCGAAGATGGACTGGGGTTTGAACCTGGGACCCTCCAAACTCTAGACGGATGCTCAACCAATTTAGCTACCATTCACAGAATCACACTAAAGACCTTCTCTCCCAAAATGACATTAAAAGAAATTTTAATTGATCATGGGCTATTGAAATGTCTTAGTTATGAGCTAATAATGACTTTTCTATAGGGAGACTAACACATCAACCACTGAAGTCATGCAGACATAATTCTTAAATTAGAAGGAACAAAAATTTTACGAAAAAAGGATTAAAAGAATTAGAATGGCAAATAAAAAATAAAATAAATATACAACATTTGATATAGTGCCCAATCTAGCTAGCATAAGCCACTCTAAAGCGCTTTACAGTACATAGATATACAGCTCTTATACAATCATATGCATTACAATTAACACATACAGTTCTATCATATACAATTCTGAGGCGTTTGCAGGAGCTGCCTTATCAGGTGCTTACTACTTGTCCTATACCACCTGGCTAATATCTCCCTAAGTGTGTGTATGTATGAGCTAGTGTGTGCTGGAGACAAAACCCAGAGCAATGGGGAAAACCCTGGTTCTGAAGGGCATCGTACACTTGTTACTTCATACAATCATACAGTGGAATACAGTAGGCCATTTCCTTCGTAGAAGCATAACTGGAAGAGGATTTTATAAGACATCTGATAATTATTTCAGTGAACTTTTTTATCTCTTTAAGAAATTCAAAGAAAACAGTGATTATTTTGACATTTTTACTCACAAAAGGTATTATATTCTTATATTTTAAAAAATTATATAAAAAAAAAAAGTATTTTCTATTTTTGATAGATCTGCAATACCTGGTTAGACCTTCTACATAAAGACGCAACAATATCTAATCCAAAAATTACTGTGGTGAGTATTTATTTACCAGGTATGAACATACAAGTCATATTCTGGTAGAAATTCTGGGAGGTCTGTAGTAGAATCTACCGAAGAGTTTTGAGATTTGAAAGCTCTAATGAAGAAAATTGAAAAGAGGAAAATTTCAGGTGTCTCGAGAAATATTGCTAAAAAAGGGAAAATGAAATACTGTACTACAAGCTTCAATGTCAAATTGTTTGTAATTTTACATTTTCGGAACCAATTCTTTGGAACCACTTCTTCTTGATTTTATATCCTCTGGAAATAATAACCTCAGGGCACACTAATCTTCTAAAGGTGATTAGCTTAATCACATTTAAAAACATGTTTCAAACTCTAATCATTTCGGCGACATACAAGGCAAACTCTCATAACTTTGACATGAAAAGAGTGTGACTTTTTGTTTTAATTATTTTTTTAAATGCTAAATTCATTATATGGTTTTCACATGAATTTCATGTAAATTTATAATTTTAAAATAGTGTATTTTGATTTATTTGTTTTTTCGTTCAAATGTGAAACTCACATGAAGAAACATTGAATGTGTAATACAATCCATGTAATGAATGGTAAAGCTGTTAAATTCTTTGTTTTAATTAATTATTTCTCTCATTAGGAGCACCTGCGGCCATTGTTATGTGGCCTCCGCACATATATACAGGACCAGAACGCTAATGCAATCAGTGAAACACTTGGTAAGTAATAATGACTCTTACTGTCTAGTTCCTTAACTCTTTCACCCTTGGAGACACAATTGTCATATAAACCCTTCAAATTCAAAGGTTGGTTAAGTCGATTATGAAATTTTAGGGGTGAATGAGTTCAAGTCAAACTTTGCAGATTTGAACTTCCCAGAATTCAATATATTGATTGTAAGGAATTGATGGAATAATTAAACGATGTTTAACACACTGTATACGTATGAGACTACTAACCCTAATACTGTAAGTGAACTTACATGTATTTTGGCGCAACAGATTTGATTTTGAATGTTTTGCATTAGGCAAATATATACCTAGAATTCTATTTGCTTACAGAGAAGCTGAAGGTCCTGGTTGACTTTGATGTCACGGCCATTATGGAGATTAAGC
The DNA here is from genome assembly GCA_947623455.1 of Mimachlamys varia. Lineage (NCBI taxonomy): Eukaryota > Metazoa > Mollusca > Bivalvia > Pectinida > Pectinidae > Mimachlamys > Mimachlamys varia. Next base: position 8,312,908 of record OX392531.1, read on the forward strand.
TGGCTCTCTACGTCTTCCACGAGGCCGTAAGTGTGTTACCGTATTTGCCGTTATTAGCGCCCCTTCCCCTATAAGCGCTCCTCCCTCCTCCGCCAAGACATTGACATTATAATATGACAACAGCAAAGCCTTAAAAGAGCATACTTCCCTTAATCTCTGATATTTACTGAGAATCATTCATGTACTGGTTCAGAAAAAGATAAATTTACATAATTTAAAGTCGGCAAGTCAAAACAAAAAAGCTTCTAAAGTAACGACAGAGATAAAATTCAACAGAAATCAGTTATTTTCAACCTTGCGAAGGGCCGAGTGTGACGTAACGTAATTGTGTGATGTGTTTCCAGTGTCCGCACTAGAGGGCTAATTTCAGACTGGGAAAAATCGAAGGCAAAGTGTAGCAAGAAGTATTAACTTTGTTTACACATGCTTGTGTTACCATTCAAGAGCTTTGCTTGGTTGCCAAAGCTACTCTTCTAATCGTGACAGCTAACTTTTTCTGTAGTATGTTAAACCACACTGTGCTAATGTTTACAAGAAAAAAACAAATATATCAGTAATATGTGTACACATTATCCGAAATAGATGACAATAACACTGCACAATATAGGTACTACTCATTCTGGTTGCATTTAGGTAGGTTGTACATGTTTTAACTGTCGCATTCATGATTGAAGTGAATGACAGAAAGTAGGTTTGAGCTAAAATCCATGTTTGAGCATGAAAATTATTAGGCTACAGTATATGTACTTGTATTTATTTGATCTTTCAGGTCGGTAAATGTCTAAAATGTCACAATATCCAGCCACATTGGATGTTTGCATTAGACAACCTCCTCCGCAGTGCTGTTCAGCGAGCTATCACAATTCTATCTCCAGGTAAGTCTTAACGTCCTTCCTTACCAGCTCCAGCGAGCTATCACTTTTCTATCTCCAGGTAAGTCTAACGACCTTCCTTACCAGCTCCAGCGAGCTATCACAATTCTATCTCCAGGTAAGTCTAACGACCTTCTTTACCAGCTCCAGTGAGCTATCACAATTCTATCTCCAGGTAAGTCTAACGACCGTCCTTACCAGCTCCAGCGAGCTATCACAATTCTATCTCCAGGTAAGTCTAACGACTTTCCTTACCAGCTCCAATGAGCTATCACTATTCTATCTCCAGGTAAGTCTAACGACCTTCCTTATCAGCTCCAGCGAGCTATCACAATTCTATCTCCAGGTAAGTCTAATGACTTTCCTTACCAGCTCCAATGAGCTATCACAATTCTATCTCCAGGTAAGTCTAATGACTTTCCTTACCAGCTCCAATGAGCTATCACAATTCTATCTCCAGGTAAGTCTAATGACTTTCCTTACCAGCTCCAGCGAGCTATCACAATTCTATCTCCAGGTAAGTCTAATGACTTTCCTTACCAGCTCCAATGAGCTATCACAATTCTATCTCCAGGTAAGTCTAATGACTTTCCTTACCAGCTCCAATGAGCTATCACTAATCTATCTCCAGGTAAGTCTAACGACCTTCCTTACCAGCTCTAGTGAGATATCACTAATCTATCTCCAGGTAAGTCTAACGACTTTCCTTACCAGCTCCAATGAGCTATCACTAATCTATCTCCAGGTAAGTCTAACGTCCTTCCTTACCAGCTCCAGCGAGCTATCACAATTCTATCTCCAGGTAAGTCTAACGACCTTCCTTACCAGGTCCAGTGAGCTATCACTATTCTATCTCCAGGTAAGTCTAACGACCTTCCTTATCAGCTCCAGTGAGCTATCACAATTCTATCTCCAGGTAAGTCTAACGACCTTCTTTACCAGCTCCAGCGAGCTATCACAATTCTATCTCCAGGTAAGTCTAACGACCTTCCTTATCAGCTCCAGGGAGCTATCACTAATCTATCTCCAGGTAAGTCTAACGACCTTCCTTACCAGCTCTAGTGAGATATCACTAATCTATCTCCAGGTAAGTCTAATGACTTTCCTTACCAGCTCCAATGAGCTATCACAATTCTATCTCCAGGTAAGTCTAATGACTTTCCTTACCAGCTCCAATGAGCTATCACAATTCTATCTCCAGGTAAGTCTAATGACTTTCCTTACCAGCTCCAATGAGCTATCACTAATCTATCTCCAGGTAAGTCTAACGACCTTCCTTACCAGCTCTAGTGAGATATCACTAATCTATCTCCAGGTAAGTCTAATGACTTTCCTTACCAGCTCCAATGAGCTATCACAATTCTATCTCCAGGTAAGTCTAACGACCTTCTTTACCAGCTCCAGTGAGATATCACTAATCTATCTCCAGGTAAGTCTAACGACCTTCTTTACCAGCTCCAGCGAGCTATCACAATTCTATCTCCAGGTAAGTCTAACGACCTTCCTTATCAGCTCCAGGGAGCTATCACTAATCTATCTCCAGGTAAGTCTAACGACCTTCCTTATCAGCTCCAGGGAGCTATCACTAATCTATCTCCAGGTAGGTCTAACGACTTTCCTTACCAGCTCCAGCGAGCTATCACTATTCTATCTCCAGGTAAGTCTAACGACCTTCTTTACCAGCTCCAGTGAGCTATCACAATTCTATCTCCAGGTAAGTCTAACGACTTTCCTTACAAGCTCCAGCGAGCTATCACTATTCTATCTCCAGGTAAGTCTAACGACTTTCCTTACCAGCTCCAGCGAGCTATCACAATTCTATCTCCAGGTAAGTCTAACTACTTTCCTTACCAGGTCCAGTGAGCTATCACAATTCTATCTCCAGGTAAGTCTAATGACCTTCCTTACCAGCTCCAGAGAGCTATCACCATTTTATCTCCAGGTAAGTCTAATGACCTTCCTTACCAGCTCCAGAGAGCTATCACCATTTTATCTCCAGGTAAGTCTAATGACCTTCCTTACCAGCTCCAGCGAGCTATCACAATTCTATCTCCAGGTAAGTCTAACGACCTTCCTTACCAGCTCCAATGAGCTATCACTATTCTATCTCCAGGTAAGTCTAATGAGCTTCCTTACCAGCTCCAGCGAGCTATCACAATTCTATCTCCAGGTAAGTCTAATGACTTTCCTTACCAGCTCCAGAGAGCTATCAATATTCTATCTCCAGGTAAGTCTAACGACCTTCCTTACCAGCTCCAGAGAGCTATCACCATTTTATCTCCAGGTAAGTAAACCACCTTCTTTACCAGCTCCAGCGAGCTATCACAATTCTATCTCCAGGTAAGTCTAACGACCTTCCTTACCAGCTCCAGAGAGCTATCACCATTTTATCTCCAGGTAAGTAAACCACCTTCTTTACCAGCTCCAGCGAGCTATCACTATTCTATCTCCAGGTAAGTCTACAGTCATCTCTTAACCTCAACAGGATGTTTCTTGTGTCTATCATAATGAGCTCTCCAGACAATATTCTAATCTCTCCACAACTTCACCATTATGTAGCATTACCCTTCCTATAAGTGTCGAGGCAAAATGAAAATCCTTGTTCTACTTTTGTCACCTGCATGTTAACCCGTCTCTTGAGGACGGTCTCAGAGATAAGTGGCGACAGTGGCATTCATGTATTTATAATGCCAGTAGTCTGTAGGGAAGTGTATACTGTAAGCTGGTAAATTTTCACTCGGGTCATCTACTGTAAAAAACGATATTTTCGTGCATGGAATTTTATGCTAAGCCAGCATCCGAACTGTTCGCGATGTTGAAATTTTCCCGCTGCCAGACGTGCTTTTTTTGCAGTGTGTGCATATAATGCTATTAGACCCTGAAAAGTTTGAGTTGTGTAAGATATATAAATATACACATGTGAATATATTTGCAAAGATTTATTGCAAGCAAAATACGTAAGTGAAAATGTCCATGCCACAAAAAATTCCACTGTTACAGTATCTAAGTTCGTATTCTAACTGTAGATGTATGTTGTGTACTAGTTCCAGCTGTCTTGGCCCTCAGAGGGGAGGGCAGTAAATGGAGAAAGTTGAACTATGCCGTGAAAACTCTCCTGGCATTCAGTATCACTGTGTACAATGTACTTACAGAGCTAGGAGCCAGTCTATCAGTTGGCAGTAAGGAAGATGAAATAGACACATCTGGTGTTCCGTCCACTAACTCTAACAAGTCTGCCCTCGTGTACCGACCAAGTCCCGAGACCGCTGAGCTCCGCACTCAGCTTGACAACATTGAAGAGGAAAACCTGAGGTTCGTACTGAAACTGGAATATAGCTGTCTTCACGTAAAGAATACCATTAAATTAATAGAGTTGAACCTCGTTATCTCGAAGTTGACGGGGCCATAGGAAAACTTCAAGTTTTTATGTGAGTTTGAATGTAAGGCTAATATTTTGATAGTGATTGCTTAAAAGTTTTCTGTGATAAATAACCTTGACCTATTTCAAAGATGAAAGGGTTAAATGAGTGAAATAAACAAATCTAACCCCCTCCCCCATAATTTAGGTTGGCATGGTAACCAGGTCACAATACAACAATAAAGTTTATGTGGAAAACTTTGCCAGGACAAGTGCTTCTAAACCAATGCACCGATTTCTATAGAACTACACAGAAATGTTCGGGACTATGTGTAGAAATGTATGCAGATTTTTATACTAGAAATTTAGGTTGCTATGGTAACCACTGGTCACTATAAACAGGTTTTTGTTGGAAAATTTTCCCGAGACAACTCCTCCTAAACCAGTGAACCAATTTCAATGAAGCTACTCAGGAATGTTAGGGATCATGTTAAGATATGCATGCATGTCTTTTTATGCAGATATTTTGGTTGCCATGGTAACAAGTTCCCTATACATTATACAAGTATTTATTTCAAAGGATGGGGAGTGGAGGATATTAGTAAGCCGTTGGCTGACAATTCTAGTTTACACAACTGCATTTTCATAAGGCGCTTGATTATGATATCTTAAACATAGCAGTATTGCTTGGATACAGTCTAGCTCTGTATTAAGTTTCTTTAGTCTGAAACATTCTGAAGCCAACGGATAGGGGTAAGGGGGGTAATATACAGGCAAGAATTGGTCAGTGTGACCTATACATTTTATCCAATTTGTGTTTTGGTTATTTGCCTTCGTGATATTGAATACATTTAGTCTATTTTCAGATTACTACATGAATTAGTTGACGTAAGTCGTTCCTATGGCAACCTGCTCCGAAAGTCAATAGATGAAAAGAAGCTCCATATAGACCATGTAAAGTAAGTATTTGTTGTTGTTCCTTACTTAAAGGGCTTAAACTGTCTGTGAAATTTTTAGTGTAAGAATCAATATCAAAACAGCCTAAAAAGACTTCAGTTCATCACATGTGTATAAAAGACATAAAGAAAAACAAATATGGAAAAAAGTTTATCTGTAAAAGATGTGCATTGGTTAGGTTGCCTTATGAGCATTAGCTGTAGGGAATTTCCTGTATAAAGCTCAGCGGTAGAGCATCAGGCTTGAGAGCGAAGGGTCGCAGGTTCAAGCCCCAGCGAAGGCACTATCTTTTTCACTTTTCTTTGTACTATTACAAGCTGGTGCCGATTACCCTCCCTGTTCAAGGTAGGAGACAGGAGAGTCTTTGGCGGGGGTCAAAGAATCTGGTTTGGAGATTTTTTGGGAGAAAAGAGAGGAATAGTCAAGTGTAAAAGATGTGCATTGATTAGGTTGTCTGACAAGCATGAGCTGTAGGGAATTTCCCTTTAGCTCTGTTGGTGGAGCATCTGGCTGGAGAGCTGGTTAAGGGTCACAGGTTCGAACCCTAGCGACGGCACTTCCTCGTCCTATTACATATCTACAAAGGTGCTAGAAAGGCAAGAATACAATTGATTGATATTAATGAGACGAAATCATATTTTGTGTGAAAGTTAATGCCATGGAAATTGAATTATCATGGATCTTTCTTATGTTACTGTTTGTAGGGTATTGGGTAGCCTCACTCATCCAAATACCACATTGCCATCAGCTCAGGGAAAACGAGGTAAGTTTTCTTGTACAACAAAGATCAAGGTCTTTTCAGGTTGTTTGCTTTTTAAGTTGTCTCCCCTTGAATTTTTTTTTTTTTCAACATAACGTAATAAATTTTTGCTTTCAATATATATATATTTCTTTATGTCCCTTTTAAAAGATGTGTCCAGAATTATTGTAAACCTTCAATGTATATTAATTTGCCTTCAAAGGTTTTAATCATTCTTTCAAATGTTGTCATCGATTCTTGTGTACCATGTGAATGTGTCCACAATTCCTGTAAACATTCTGAATTTGCCATCACATTTTTTTACCTTTGATATCTGATCATCATTTCTTGTATACCTTGTAGATCTGTCATCAATTCTTGTGTACCTTTTAGATTTGTCATTGATTCTTGTGTACCTTCTAGATTTGTCATTGATTCTTGTGTACCATTTCAAATTTGTCACACGTTCTGTGTACCTATGAAATAAGACCCTTGGTCTCCAAACTTGATTAATTAATACATTATCAGATAATAAGCCAAGTTTTTTAAACATTTTAAATGTGTGAAATTCTGCAACATCAGCTTTGTTTGTTTGATGTTACAGTTCCAGAAATCCATGAACCCCCAGATGAGTCCCTGGTGGCCTGGTTGAGGGATAAAAAATTAGATGAAGAATCAATTCATAAGGTAGGTCAGAACAGTTAATATGACAAAGGCAAAGCCTTAAAAGGGCATAGCTTTATAGTTAATCTCTGATATTTACTGAGAATTATTCATGTACTGATTCAGGAAGAGATAAGTCGGCAGGTCGAAAAAACCTACCTTTTCTAGCAACGACAGAGATAAATGCAACAGACATCAGCTGAAAGATATTCCGGAAATAACCGAAGTGTGACGTAACGTTATTATGTGGCGTAACGTAATTGTGTGACATATTTCAAGTTTCTCCACTAGAGGGCTACTTCTGGATGAAAAAAATAAAAGGCAAAGGGTAGCAACAAGGGGAAACAATTCTGTTTACGCACACATGTGTTACCATTCAAGAGCTTCACTCTGGCACCCAAGAGCTGTGCTCTTAATAATCCTTTAACTAATGTAGCTCATAATACACTCACCCAGATCAGTTCACATAGGGCTGATAGGGTTCAGGTATACTGTATTCTACGTAATAAGCGTACAGCGCATACAAAAAATTGGTTCCATTGGGGGCACTTGATTGGATAACAAAACAAGGATCTGGACAAAAAATGTTGTTTTTATAAAGCAGATAATAACGATTTATTATAACAAGAATGGGTAGTACTCATGGTTTAATTACTCATTAATTACCTCCCTTTAACTTCCAGGTAACAGCGGAGCAGTATTCCTTAGAAGATATTTTAGAAATTGTCAATTATGACGATTTAAAACAACTTAATTTACGGTAAGTATGAACAGCACCCAGTCTTGTCATAATCACAGGGATGTGTCACTCTAGAATCACAGGGACATGTCACTCTAGAATCACAGGGATATATCACTCTAGAATCATAGGGACATGTCACTCTAGAAACACAGGGACATGTCATTTAAGAATCACAGGGACATGTCACTCTAGAATCACAGGGACATGTCACTCTACAATCACAGGGACATGTCACTCTAGAATCACAGGGATATATCACTCTAGAATCACAGGGACATGTCACTCTAGAAACACAGGGACATGTCAATCACAGGGACTTGTCACTCTAGAATCACAGGGACATGTCGGTCTAGAATCAAAGGGGCATGTCACACTAGAATCACAGGGACATGTCGCTCTAGAATCAAAGGGACATGTCACTCTAGAATCAAAGGGGCATGTCGCACTAGAATCACAGGGACATGTCACACTAGAATCACAGGGACATGTCGCTCTAGAATCAAAGGGGCATGTCGCACTAGAATCACAGGGACATGTCGCTCTAGAATCAAAGGGGCATGTCACACTAGAATCACAGGGACAAGTCACTCTAGAATCACAGGGACTTGTCACACTGGAATCAGAGATGTCGCACTAGAATTACAAAGTCCAGAGGATGGAATTTTCCTAGCGAACACCTTTGATCATGAACGTGTATATTTCTATCACTCCAACTACCAGAATAAGCTCAAAAAACACAAAACTACATTTGGACTTGGTTTCATTTTGAAAATATTGTGGCATGGGAATTTGTGACATCACATCTTTTATCAGCGATTGTGACATCACATCAGGTGAAATTGGGTGTAAAATAGAAATTTCTCACACCCCTTTCTTACACAGGGGAGCTCTATCCTACACAGAAATGAGAGAAATATCAGGTATATAACATAAATATTTCTAAAATGATGGTAGTTTATAATGAATGTTTTTGGTATGTTTCTAATTACTATTTACATTATATTTTGGTTTTGTTACAGGGGAGGAATGGTGTGTCGTCTCTGGAAAGCTATTACCAAATGGAGATCACGACCGAAAATAAACTTAACATGATGATCCATATTGTATTTACCTGGCTACCAAAGTTTTATATGTTTGACTGCATGTGTTTTCCTGTCCTGGTCACAAAAATGTTTGCACAGTTGTCAGTGTCCTCAGAAACCTTGTAGTACAGGATAGTGTGCAGCATAGCTGTCAAACGCTTCCATGACTGTGATATTTACCTTGAATTGGATTAGCATTGTCCCTATATTCTACAATGGTGTAGGCGTAAGCTTGGACTTTACAAATGATTTGCAATGAGTAAAGATGTCTATCTTCAGCTTTCTTGCAATTCATGATCAGATTCAAAAGAAAAATTCATATTTGCTGTGTATTTCCATCTGTATAACTAGAATCAATATTTGTTGACTTTCACTACCAAAAGTATTATGAAGTCACAAAGTATTCAAGTGTTTAAATTCGAAACTTAACTCATTCACCCCTGGAGACACATTTGAACTCTTTCAATTCAAAGGTTGGAATAGTTCATTATGAAATTTCAGGGGTGAGAGAGTTAAAACATCTTCCAATTGTATGAAAAATGTCCACAATTGTACAGCAAATTTAATTTTTGGGTTGTTCTATTTAAACTAATATATAATACAAAGTATATTATTATATATTTTTAATAAGAGAGCTGAGTTGAAATTTTTTTAAATGCCTGATCTCTGAATCTTCTATGTAAGTTGATCTGAGGCTTGTGTCATTGTTAGATATATTTATACCGCTCAAGATCAGATAAAGGTTGTGTGTGTTGAATCGTGCATGAGAACTCAATTTAGAAATATTCTGTACTGTCGAATATTCTGTGAAGCGAAAAAAATCAAAGACTTGTTACAGACAATCTTCGTAATTACTATTAATTGTGTACTGGATCATCTTCATTTTCAAAACATCTTCACTGCAAGGAAGGATTTTATTACTTTATACCCCCGATTCATTTTCATGAATTATTTATATTTTTTGTCAATAAATTTATGCAAAATAATCAGTATGTGAATTCTAGTCACAAAATATCCCATTAAAACTTAACTCTAAAGTACCAGTGGTAAGATTGGCAGTTTGTTGTTAAAACTTTGCTGAAATACTTGTTGTATACTTGCTTATATTTGTCAGATTTCATTTCACAAATTAAGTGAATACTTCACATTTAGCAAATTAAGTGCAAACTTCACATTTAGCAAATAAAGTGAATACTTCACATTTAGCAAATTAAGTCAATGCTTCACATTTAGCATATTAAGTCAATGCTTCACATTTAGCAAATTACATTGTCATCCCTTTCACCCCTAGGAAACTATGATGGCCTTCCCCATATGTTTATCTGGACAAGTCCATTGCTGTCCACAGGGGTGAAAGGGTTTAGTTCTTTGCACTTTTTAAAACTTTTTGAATTAAACAGAAAATATTATATGGTTATACTGGTAATGAATTGCAACTTAACGGGGTGATGAACAAACAAAACATATAGTAACTAAATTTTTATGTGTGTTGTAAATAAAATTGATTTGTAAGTGTACACTTCTCTATCGTTTGTATACTGTGGGCAAAAACAAACCGGTAAACTCATTTTTCGGACTAAAATAGTAGCCAATAATAACAGTTCTTTCATCTGTGGCTACATCTAGCCGGGATATTTCGTTTCTACAATATACAAGACAAACTAAGACGACGGCGGCATTACCTGTCAAGAAAACCTATGTGTTGTGTACAGTTATGTTTTAACAACATTAGTGACAAAAAGTTTTACCAGACATTGACATCTGTGTCATGCCTACAGAAATATACCAAGGTAAAATTATCGGACCAAGTGCCATGAGAAAGGACCATTCTGATTGTTGAAATCTCCGAATAGAAGTCTATTCCGGGAAGGAAACAAGATTTCCTGTCTGTTTTAGCCCACAGTATACAAACGATAGAGAAGTGTACCGTAAGTTTCCCACGATGGTGTAAACCATTTTTGACAAACACCTCTGAAAATCTTTGCACAATTTTTTTACCTAACAAAATCAACATCCTCTGGAAAGATTATAGATAACAAATAAAAGATGGAAAGTCTATGAAGTTTGGCCCCAGTTTTATGAAAGTTCCTCATCATTACAGAAGTTAGGAAAGTTCTATAAGAAAGCATTTGACTTTATGTCGAGACTGGGGTTATAACTGGTAAAAAGTATTATATTACCTTGTATGCAGATTTTTGTAATTAGTCAACTTGCAAGGTGTATAATTATATGCGAGTATTAAGTTTTAAAAGTCTGTGTTGATTTAGTTAATCTTTCCTTCATAAATACGAGTCAGAATAAGTTTGAATATTCAGATTTTTTTTTTAATTTCCTTGTATTTTTGAGTGTATAGACAGTCTTCAATAATCAGTACTTTTTACAAATGTAAATTTGATTTTAAAGCTTTTGTTCTTTAATTTAAAGTCTTTATTTTAAACAGTGTCTTTAATTGTTCAAGTTTTAATAATTATAGACTGTGTGTTACCAACGAAAGCCCATTGATGTTTTTCTTAAAGATTAAATTGGCTCTGTAAGTTTTGTTTAACATTTGACTGCATACAAGCTGTCTTTACGACCCTTGGATCTCCTTGTTGGTCGGTTTGTAGTGTTTTGGATTGTAGAGCTTTCCCAATTGTAGAACCAAACTGTTACCTTTTTGTCTTTATGAAAACCAAATGATCTGCCCAGGTTAGACTGGAAATCATGAATGTTTATCATAAACTCGGACTGATAAACAGTTTTTCAAGAAATATGTGCGTGCGTGCGAACTGTTACACATATCAGAAACACATACAGTATGTTTCATTCCTGAAGGGGTTTTGTTTTTCCTTGAAATTGAATAATAAGTTAGAATTTTCTTATACATATTGTAACTGAGTGGAGTCTTATGAAACTGATAAGAAATTCGAAAAATGTCCATACCAGTTTTATGAAACTGATAGAAATTCAAACAAATTTCCATTCCATTCAACTTAATTGATACTCTATAACTTGTTTCATAAAAAGCCTATTTATGATGGCATATCCCTAAAGCTTGTTTCATAAAAAGCCTATTTATGATGGGATATCCCTAAAGCTTGTTTCATAAAAAGCCTATTTATGTTGGGATATCCCTAAAGCTTGTTTCATAAAAAGCCTATTTATGTTGGGATATCCCTAAAGCTTGTTTCATAAAAAGCCTATTTATGTTGGGATATCCCTAAAGCTTGTTCATAAAAAGCCTATTTATGATAGGATATCCCTAAAGCTTGTTTCATAAAAAGCCTATTTATGTTGGGATATCCCTAAAGCTTGTTCATAAAAAGCCTATTTATGATGGGATATCCCTAAATCTTGTTTCATAAAAAGCCTATTTATGTTGGGATATCCCTAAAGCTTGTTCATAAAAAGCCTATTTATGATGGGATATCCCTAAATCTTGTTTCATAAAAAGCCTATTTATGTTGGGATATCCCTAAAGCTTGTTTCATAAAAAGCCTATTTATAATGAAAACCTTGGTTTGAAATTCAATACACATAGAAAAAAGGATATTAACCCTTTTGTATGTAAAAGTATATTGTTGCAGCAAAATGGTCAAAAGCTGTTGAAAAGGAAATAAATGTTTGAATTGAATTGGCTAGAAAATTGAAGCATTATAGATCTAAGAGTGTTTTTAATGAGTTTTTGTATCAATGGATGTTTCTTTTTAATGTGTTCAGTTTAGTCTATGTGCCATTTAAATACAATTATATTTGTTTTATTCGGTTTTTCTCTCTCAAACATCTGGTAAACTGTACTAGTTATTATTAATGTGTATTTTTAAGTGCTGATGTTTATATTTCTTAATCAATAATAATATACATAGATATAATGACCTATATTTCTAAAAATAGAATTCTGTGAAATTTTATTTTTGATTTTGTTTTTAAACAAGAATGGATGAGGTCAATATTTTTCCCCTACTATTGATGTAGATTCTGTCTTCTGGTTTTATCATCAATTTCCAACGCATTTGATCAAAAGGGGGTGACTAGGATAGCATTTAATGATAAACTCGTTTACCCCTGAATTTTTATAATGAACTATTCCAACCTTTGATTGGCAAGAGTTAAAAAATGTCTTTAGGGATGAATGTTTATGCTACTAAATTATTACTCTTCTTGTTCAAAGGATGAAAGAGTCCATTATGAAGTTTCGGGGGTGAACAAGTCCAAAGCATCTTCCTAACCCCCTTTCAAGTATTTGACTCGTTCCAAGTTTCAGTAAAATCCCCAGTTTTACTGACTTCATTACTTTTTGTACTCAATTTTGTTTTAAGGAGGTATGTGACATTTTAAGCCCGTTTTAAATTTTGATTTGTTGTAGAGGTAGTGTTGTTATAAAACTCTGTTGTTACCACGAAATTAATACCTATGTTGTTGCTGTTTTATTTTTTGCAAGATGTTTTATGAGTTCATTTTAGGTCTTCACTCCATATTTTTAGCCCACTATCATCAGAAGCTAGGCTACAGTATTCAAATCACCCTGCATCCGTCGTCCATCCTTGGACAATTTTTGTTACCGTTATATCTTGAAAAGAACTGTAAAGATTATATGCAGATTCCCCTTTGTCCCTAGATTTTGGGACTGATCGGAAAAAACAAAACAGCTAACAGGCGGCCATCTTGGATTTTGACAATGAAAATTTGTTACCGTTATATCTTGAGGAATACTGGATGGATCTTTCCCAAATTTCATATGCAGGTTCCCATTGGTGCCTACCCGTAGTTGTGCTGTATTGATATTTGGGAATGGAAAAACAAAATAGCTGAAAGGTGGCCATCTTGGATTTTGACAATGAAAATTTGCTGCTTGTTAAGAAATACAAGATGGATTTGGAATTTGGAACTTATCTGAAAAACAAAACTCCTGACAAGAGACCTTCCTTCAACTTTTATAAATTTTCAAGAGGAATTCATAGAACTAAGATTAAATAAAATAAGAAGGGGGGAAAATCCATCTTGCTAAGAACGAATGAAAAATCATCAATGGTGGGTGCCAAGATCCCTCTGGGATCTCTTGTTGTAATATAAAGACCTCTTTCAGTTGATATTTGCGATTTTTAAAACCTCATGATAAACCTTTGTATCGAGAGTTTTATATTTTGTTTTCTCCTTACACCATACTAAGATTGTGATTTAAAAACAAATTCTGCTTTATTGCACGAGAGCGATATATTTGTATATATCATTGTTTCTATTTATTTCAGAATTGGTATGTATTATTTTTTAATTCAGAATGAAAATCTTAACAAATGAACTAATAAAAAGTATTGAAACTTTTAAAGTGATGTTGCAATTTTGTAATATTTGGTGGGAAACTTTGGCACATCCATATCAGCAGTCATCAGCAGCCATCATTCAGATATATTGCCAGGAAAACTATATCTAGGTAAATGGTAGCGTCCCAAAACACTTAGATGGTTGAACAACCAGCTTGAAGGCCAGACCCCAAGATCATGAAACAATCTTAGACTTAAGATTGTGCTTAGCCAATCAGGTATGACGTTACTTTTTGTAACGTTATTTGTGATTGGCTTAGCCAAAAGACAAATTTAGACTTCAGATTGTTTCATGATCCCGGGGCCTGGATGCAAACTTACGATTCTAGATCTTAAATGATATTTTCCCAACAATATAACCAGCATTCCGAGAAACTCTCTGCAGGGGGTTTGTACCCCAAAAACAGGAACTTGTACCCTCAGTTTACAAACCTTTGAAAATACTCCAAAATGTAAAAGCAAGTGGAAATGCTGATATCATTGGTTTTTTGTTATGTGTAGCAAAAAAAACAATAGTTTTAAAAGTATAAACCGGTACCTAATTTAGATATTCAATTTAGCTTTGTAGACACATTTAACAACAAACACTTGATATAATATTCAAATCTTGTATTTATTTTTCATTTCAGTTAATCCATATAATGACAGTCATTCAATAAAATATATTTCTAAAAGATAATATTACACAACTATTGCATGTAAAATTTCCACATTTATTGATACACAAAATACAATATTTCCCATTTCCCTTTTCTGTTCCACTAAAAATTGTCCTAACAAGCTTGTTAAAGTTATTAAAAAAAAAATTTTGTTACACATTACCACTCTTAATCAAGTAAACTAAGTTCAATGAAACTATGAAATGCTATATTTGCAACTATGTAAACAAAAAACCATGCAACTTGCACTGGTTAACATGCATGGCAGTGAAGGCGACCGCCATGGTATAATGTTATTATGGTGAGTTTGGCCTGTATGATTGTAATGTTATGAGCTTAATAATTTAACACTGAATCATTAAATGATATATATATTTAAGGATTTATTTATGGATCCATTTTTTTCATGCCATCTTCAAAGACCAAAGATATCAAATAGGAATCTCAATTGGACGCAACAATCACAAGCGGATTTTCACAGTTCCCTGTATCCGAGTACATTATTTTTCTCTATCTGTTTACAAGTCACTTCAACTGCGCTACTGCTACAGCTAATATTTGTTCATCAAGCATGTAAAAATACATGCCCTTCCAAAAACCCAAGAGGTACCTACTCATAAGAAATTGAAGAAAGATCTTTCTAGAACATATTAGAATTACATTCAAACAAAAATTAGGCTGCCATTTTGTTATGACCAGTTCCAAAATAAAACAAAACTACAATTATTTAAATAGATGATTGCAATTGAGAAACAATGGGAGAACAGCCATTTTAATAACCAACAATCATTGAAGATGGTGACCAAGAAGTTTATTTTGAATCTCTCTGGAAATGTGGAGGAAGAATAACAGTTAGCCTTGTATCAATCAAGGGTATCTCGGGGGATGGGAAGACATTTGCTTCTTTTTTGGAAGCAACAAGGGCAGACAACCCTTACAAATTCTCACTTTTAGTTGTGAACTTCAAAATTCAAATGACCTGTAGGCCTAGAATTTGAAGACCTAACAGTATCCACTTTAATGAACAGCCAATCCCATGTGGACAGGTTATCACTGGTTTAACTGCTGTAACACATTCGAGAGGCATGCATTCCTTAAAAATTATTGACAATATTGTTGCTATAGGCCAGCATCAACATACTTTATAACGACAAAATTGCACTTGAGTCTGAGACCAGCAACATGAGGAATGTGATATTCCAGCACTGACAGATCTAGACTAACTCGTACATTTAAGCCAATTGTTATTTAATAACACATCAAAAACTTTGCCATGGATTAAAAGACTTGTTTTGGATATAGCACGGCAATTAGTAAATTGCAATACATAAATTATAAATCACTACATGATAATACAATAGTTTATTTAGATTTGGTTTTTTTTTCCATTTATGTTTCATTTCTCTGTCTGATTATAAAGTCATAAATGTATTACCGGTAACAGAAATACATGTACTACTATAATCACCATTTCCAATCAAGCTCAAAAATACACATGCCCTTCTAAAAATCCAAAAGGAATCTACACAAAAAATTGAAAAAGATGCCTCCAGAACCTATTAGTAATACTAACAAAAATTAGGCTGCTATCTGGTTTTTATGACCAGTTCCAAAATAAAACAAAATCTTGCTTTTGAGTAATTTATTAACATTATTTGATACTCTTGAGAAATAAAATCAAAAATCGTTTAAAAAGATGGTTGAGAAACAACGGGAGAAAGGCTATTTAAATAGCCAACAATCTGAAGATCGTCAATAAGAGGTTTATTCTGTACTCTCTGAAAATGCAATGGAAGAATACGGTAAGCCTTGTATTAATCAAGGGGAACACTGGAGATGGAAAAACACTTGCTTCTGTATTTGGAAGCAACAAGGGCAGACAACCCTTACAAATTCTTGACATCAACAACTTACAAGTAACAGACTTCAAATTCACAATTTTATTTTTTTATTTATTTTTTTGTCGTAAAATATTTCATCTTTTTATAACTCATTCTTTTGTAGGTGAATGGAAGTTGGGAAGAGTAGTTTTTAAAAAGCACACGGTTCTTGTTCACAAGAACCATATCCTTGACATGTTCTCTGCCAGTTTGTTACAAGATCATCCAGTACGCATTTACACCATTTGGGAGGAAGTGTGATTGTGATAAGGAATTCTTATCAACATTCTTTTTAATAGATAAAACTTCCCTTGTTAAATGGAGCATGTGTCTGGTTAAGTTCTCAATGCTGAGAGTGAAAAAAGATCACGCAGTCAAATGTATAGATAAATAATGCACAAAATTACTCCTATCGGACAATTCAAAAGCATCCCATCGCCAAAAACAGTGGATTCCACTTAATATCACCCCTGTTAATATCACATTCCTCTTTATATCATGTTTCTCCAGAACACCATTTTCCCTCTATATAATCTATAATTTTTGTTTGGTTATTTGTATTTGTGGCGAGTTCCTCTTATATCATGTTTTTTAACCAATCACATAAAATATCCAGAAAATGCTGCAATTTCCATTGATTTCAGATACAACTGTTACAAAATATTGCATAGAAAATGAAAAAATAACACCCCAAAAATGTGTTTTTGATGAAATAATGTTACCTATAGATTGAAACATCTTCAGATGTGTACTAATTACTTTTAGTTATGGATTGGAAATTGACTAGATTTAGTGGAAAAAACATGTTTCTCTTAATGTCACATTCCTGTCAATGTCATGTTTTTGTCTAAAAATTCACCATGATATAAAGAGGAATGCACTGTATTAATACATTTATTTTTGTGTTGACTCTATATGGTGTGCTGCCTCAAACCTGATAAAGGGCGAGTTATTCCCCTTGCGATTAACCACTCGCATAACAGGGTTATGTTGGTTCTCATGATGGCCATCAGCACACAGTATTTTGCTCAGATACCTACATCACGATAAATACAAATGTCCACTGTGTACAAGAAGACCAGGCCAGGGAAGTGGTCAGCCAGGACTCCAGCAAGACCCAGGAATTGTCGGAGGCCTGATCATTTGGTAGCATTCAACAGCAGATGTCAAAAGGACCGGCTAACCAACACCAGGGTCACCAACAATGCTGGTGACTTGTGATGAAAGACCTACTCCTGCAGCAGAGGAGGTACAACAAGCACACTCGCTCCGCCTACAGGCGGATAATGCAGGAATTTCAGCGGGACAAAGGGGTAAGCATTTGGCCCAATTTCAATGTGACATACCTTATATGGTAGTAGAGCCCTAGGTTTAAAGGGTCACTATTTACAGAGCCAAATAATGGAGACATAGAAAAATGTACATTACAAGATGTACATATCCGACAGAAGCATCACACAACACCATGTTTGTTAGAAGTGCATGTTTGATTCAAAGAATAAGCTTTTATTTATTTATATCTCACAACTACGGAAGCGTATTATGCTCAAATTGGAATATGTTTTTCTTTCATGCGAAAATGTTTCATCCGGCGGTTGCCACTTATATGAGTTTATGTGCCAACTGCCTATTGAACAGCGACCACTATATACTCAGTTATCTTGAAATGGACAGATGCAAAACCTACAACAACATGTAAGCTAACATTTTCAATGCATCAAATTGATTATATTGCTTCATTTCACGGTATCATTTTAACACGATTTCTTAATTTGTGCTTGCAGTATTGGATGTCACTTTGAGACCTGAAGGGGAGAAATGTTGGTTTTTCCATCATTGAAAAGATGGAAAGACATTTATGTGGCAGCCGCCAGATAAAAGATTTTTGCATGCAAGAAAAACATATTCCAATGTGAGCTTAATAAACAAAAAAGATCACACAGTCAAAATATTGGACTGTTGGAGGAAAGCACTCTCGTTTGAAAATCAAAATTTTACCGATTTGTATTGGGATTATTGCCAGGGAATGTCAGCGGGGCCAATTTTCATCCATTTAACCAGTGGTATGATATGAGCTAAATTTGTATAGACCATTTCCAGATGAAAGCATTACATGAGATAAAATTGATAATGCCTTGATATGCAACTTCAAGAAAAAAGAAAATACATCATAACTTTGAAATAAAGATTGCGTCTAGGGAGACAACTCCATTACTTAGCAAGCAAAGAGTTAACATCACGACACTTTATTTGCTAAGGCATGTACCTGTTTACTCACAATGCCCTGACAGTCAAACTATTTTCTGTGAAGGGAGAGAGTGACTTTAATGTGCCAAGAAACTTAAAAAATAACTATTTAATGTAAATACTAAACTTTTTTTAACATTTAAGACAATTATAAAAGCAACAAATATTACTGGAGCTTTCATTGCCTTCAGTGTCCAAATGAGGAAAACAAGTCGGACAACCACTTCAACTTCATATGACTCTCGTCGGTTAATCAGATTGATTTGGTAAAACCAAACCGAGGCAAATTTCCTTATCATTACAGTTTGTAGTGAAGCATACCGTTAGTTAAAATTTTTTTTTTTTAACTTATAGACAACCAACAGATATGAAATGGAGAAACAAGTTGGACAACCACTTCAACTCCATACGACTCTCGTCGGTTAATCAGATTGATTTGGTAAGACCAAACCGAGGCAAATTTCCTTATCATTACAGTTCGTAGTGAAGCATACAATTAGTTAGGGCATTGCTTGAAAACATCTTTTTTATGATTTTATCTGGCAATGTTTCCAAATTATTATTTTTTTTTAACCATCGGATATGACATGAGGAAAACAAGTCGGACAACCACTTCAACTCCATACAACTTTCGTCAGTTAATCAGATTGATTTGGTAAAACCAAACCGAGGCAAATTTCCTTATTATTACAGTTTGTAGTGAAGCATACCGTTAGTTAAAAAAAAAATTTTTTTTAACTTATAGACAACCAACAGATATGAAATGGGGAAAACAAGTCGGACAACCAATTCAACTCCATACGACTCTCGTCGGTTAATCAGATTGATTTGGTAAGACCAAACCGAGGCAAATTTTCTTATCATTACAGTTTGTAGTGAAGCATACAATTAGTTAGGGCATTGCTTGAAAACATCTTTTTTATGATTTTATCTGGCAATGTTTCCAAATTATTATTTTTTTTTTAACCATCAGATTTGAAATGAGGAAACTAAGTCGGACAACCACTTCAACTCCATATGAGTCTCGTCGGTTATCAGATTGATTTGGTAAGACCAAACCGAGGCAAATTTCCTTATCATTACAGTTTGTAGTGAAGCATACCGTTAGTTAGGGCATTGCTTGAAAACATCTTTTTTATGATTTGAGCTTGCAATGTTTAACAAAAAAACAAAAAAAATTGAACTTATAGACAACCATCAGATATGAAATAAGGAAAACACGTCGGACAACCACTTCAACTCCATATGACTCTCGTTGGTTAATCAGATTGATTTGGCAAGACCAAACCGAGGCAAATTTCCTTATCATTACAGTTTGTAGTGAAGCATACCGTTAGTTAGGGCATTGCTTGAAAACATCTTTTTTATGATTTTATCTTGCAATGTTTCCAAATTATTTATTTTTTTCTTGAACCATCCGATATGAAATGAGGAAAACAAGTCGGACAACCACTCTCGTCGGTTAATCAGATTGATTTGGTAAGAACAAACCGAGGCAAATTTCCTTATCATTACAGTTTTTAGTGAAGCATACCGTTAGTTAGGGCATTGCTTGAAAACATCTTTTTTATGATTTTATCTTGCAATGTTTCCAAATTTTTTATTTTTTTCTTGAACCATCAGATATGAAATAAGGAAAACACGTCGGACAACCACTTCAACTCCAAATGACTCTCGTCGGTTAATCAGATTGATTTGGCAAGAACAAACCGAGGCAAATTTCCTTATCATTACAGTTTGTAGTGAAGCATACCATTAGTTAAGGCATTGCTTAAGAGTTAAAAACCGTTTTCACCTAAGATAACGTTTTTTTTTTTTTATTTAAGCTTTAATACTTGCAATGTTTCCGAATAAAATATTGATATTTTTTAAGTCAATAGAGAATCATCAGATAGGAATTTTTCATTGTCTGAGAAAGAAAAGAATCAAATTTTAAATTTATACCGCACGAGTTGGTTTCAAACAGTGTTGCTGGGTTTAAGAGACATTTTTTGCTGAATTGCCACAAGTCAAATATTCTTATAAAATGCTCATTTTCATAATGAAGCAATGTCAAAAATCATCACCCAACCTCATTCACTTTTAAGGTAATGCAAAATTAAGCAGTCTTACCTCTTTTATTTTGCCATTTTGTCGTTATTTATATATTTCATTACCCTTAACTTTTTTTTTGCCATTTTGTATTCATGCATTTATTTATTTATATATTTCATAATCTATTTTTCTTTTGTTGCTTCATGGGATTCACTGCACAGTACATATTTCAATTATTACTTTTAAGGGCAAATATTCCTACATCCATCAATGGACTGTAAAACTTTTTTTTGTACCATTGTTGCAGGACCTAAATATCCAAATGACTAGGATATTTTCTTTGCTGAGGGTTCAGAGGATAGCACAGGTTATCAAACCTTTTTTCAAGGAAGCCTTCATTGTTTAAATCATGGATTAAGGTCATGGAGAAATGTACCCATTCCATAGATTTAACTATGGACAAAGTAAACTGAGTTTCTTTTTTACGCTAAGAAAATAAGGGCCAGTTACTGATTTCATTCTGAGAAACAAATCACTTTAATGACACTAAAGAAAGAATTTTCATTTGAAAGAATTTTCATTTGGTTTTGCAGAAATCCAACACCCAGAGCCTGCGCTAGCACCCTTAAAATAGCTTAAACCTGAGAAAAATTACAAGCATTCATATACTGGCAGAGATAAATGATAGCAGAATAAGCATTCGTACAACATTGAGGACGGGAAAGTCGTTATGGAAAATCATCTTGTAGTGAAGAGCAGGATGGCAAACCCCGCTATCTCCTGACTTCATAGGCATTTAATGCCATGTGAGCTAGAAAATAGCACCCTCAGCCTCAAAATTCAAAAGAGAAGTAAACTAAAACTGCCATCAGTAGGATATGGAATACCCCCCGCAGATGGTGGCAACTCACATCATTTAGTGATTTTGACCTTTGGGTCAATTTACAAAATGGAAACTCGAGACATTTTGGCTCTATAATTTTGCAAAGTTGGCTGTAATTATCTTAAAAAGGGTTGAAAAATGAAATTTAAATGCCAGTGCACCGCTACATAATAATATAATGATCATTAAAGTAAAGTTTCAATAAAAATTTGCCTGTTTGAGTTTTCCGTACAAGTTATTTCACAAAAAGGTCCGAAACTCCATTGAAAAGTGTTGAAACCTACAGAATTGTGTCAAGATCATTCAAATGAAGTTTTTAATTTGCTCTCTAGTTAAAAATGGAGACTTCTGCAGACGACAGACAGGCTTTGGTATAAACATCTACGTTTTATAACAAAAAAACATCATTCCATGAAAAATTGTCTCCTTGCATTCTTTCACAACATCCTTGAAACATGGTCTTCTACAAAGACTTTCTCTCAAAATAATGTAAAATATTCTTCTCTGATCCTTAGCATACCTTCTTTCACACAATGCTAATTTCACTATAATGCCTATTGTAAACTTGCATGATTAAACATTTTCTCAAAATCCTGTTACTTACACATTCTCGCATAATACCCTATTTTCCATCCAAATAACTTCTACACATATGCACACAAGTCTACCCGTATATAAACTGGAAATGTGATTGCAGCCGTTAAACTTTGCCCTCAATAGTGAAGGCAAATATATATCATATAAAAACAAATACCTGTAAATGGCTAAAAAATATAAAGGATGACTTATAGATTTGTTTGATCAACGAATATTCCACTTGGGCAAAAAATTCCTCTGCATATATTTCATGACATCACTTCATTCCTATATTTAAATCTTGTAAGATCTAAATCTTGTCTTTTCCTTTTTGTTTATCCTACTTGAGACCTTTCTTCTTGACGTAAGCGTTGAAATCGTCACTGTTCAGTCTGTAGGCCCAGTGTTGGAGGGTCTGTCTGACGACTGGTGAGACGGCCCTGTTGTCGTAACCACACCCTGACTTGACACACTTGGAGATGAGGTTGTTCCTCCAACGCCCAGTCACACCCGCACACCGAAGCCAGCGACCAACTTGTCGTTCGTCATCAGGCGTTCGCCTTCCCAGATAAAACCTACAATATTGCAAGTTTAGAGTTCAGAATCTACACGGTCAATGGTACATAGTTCATGGTGATATATTAAATTTCAATATTAAGATTTTGAATGTCTGAATCTTTCATCGAATTATTTCTCCAGATAAAACCCCAGTAATTTTAAACATTGCTAGATGTCAACAAAATTAAACTTCAGTAGGTTTGTTAAGTCTTAAGCCATGGCTTCAATTTCAAACATGAAATATCATAATCACATAATCCAAATATCAAGATTCAACTCCATAAATAATTTCAGTGGCATATATTTTTGTATATATATATACCACATCATAAAGAATGTATTTGGGGTCGTATGACAAAATGGGATTTTCTCAGGGTACTGTACAGTTGTTTAATTTCACAGTTCTAAAATTTTGTGAATTTCTGCCTAGAACTTGTTTGCACAGGCTTAATTTGACCGTATTTTCATAACACCATCATTTTCATTCATGTTTTATTTTTTCATTATCATCAAGTTCAATCTTGACACATAAATGTAACTTTTAAACAGTACTTGTAAATTTTGGTACGATACAACATCACTTCATATGACAGGGTGACTTTTTAAACCTACATTATATGGTCGAAATCTAAAGATTTTCATGAGCCAAGTATTGAGATGTCAAAATTTCTTTAAATCAAAACCCTCACGAACAATAGCATCCTAACAGTACTCTTGATTTCCTCACTCAATAGGAACCAAGCACAATGCCATGCTCCTTTGCATTGGCCAACTGACAACATTGTAGCTATTTAATACTCACCTACAATACCACTGGAACCAGCCATAAGGATCTTGCTTGTGTATCCAGTCACTCTCCTCCCACATTTCCAAGCTCCCTCCACATTTGACCTTGTAAGTGTTGACCTCATTATGGTACGTGGCACTGGTCACCTGTAAGTGGTTATATATATACATTATGGCCATAGCCACTTCAAAGATGTAGATTTTGTTGTAGATAAGCTATTTAACCTGGTTTCCAGTATTCAAAATATACTACCCAAAATACTATTAGGTTCTTATATACCATTTTATCACAACCTATAGGTCATCTCAAAGTGGTTCACAAATTATTATCTGTGGTTTTAGGGCTTTAGCAATCCGCCAATATCGTTTTCAACTCCCCGGAAAGCATAAAACTGCTGAACAGGTGCTGCAATTTCGGCACTCACAGCTAGCATTCTACAATTTCCAGATCTGCCCAACCACGTTCTCATCTATACAGCTGAGTAGATTGGAACATGCGGAGTAAAGTATTTTGTTCAAGGATTCAACACAAGTGCCTTGGTATACCACAAAAGGTATGCATACTTTCTTCACTTCAGTCAACTGATATTCACATTGATCAACCTAACATTAATTATTTACTTATTTCCATGGGTCCTTTTCAATTGTATTAATGAAAGTAATGGGTTCCACATTGTTAAATTTAAGTCATAGTGTTTCTAGAAATTCTGCAAGTCGCTAATTATATGAGTAAAGCACATATTAATCAGTGTATAGCTATCCACATACATTCTGTACTAGTACATGTTGTAATTTGACAGATTGATAAAAGACGAGCTCACTTGTGTTTAGTTATTCCACTGACACGTACCTGTTTTGCAATATTAAGCCCTGCAAACCAGTCAGAAGGAAACTCCTTATAAACCTCTGCACCAGAGTAACTTTTACCTGTAATGTGAAAATACATCGGAGTTATAAATAAATATACAACATTTGATAAAATACCCTATCTAGCTAGCATAAGCCACTCTTATGTGCTTTACAGTACATAAAATTAAATATACAATTCTTATACAATCAATATACAATTCTGAGGAGTAAGCAGGAGCTGCCTTATCAGGGACCATGTTTCCAACGGCATCTTTTATAGTGCCACCTCACTTAACTCTTTACCACTCGAACATTGTTGCAACATTGTATCTATTTTACTTGGTGGAGTGTCAGAGTTGGCTCTGTTCCAACCTCTGCAACAGTGTATAATTTGTGCACCCATTTCCTCAGGCATTTTATCAATTTTTATTCAAAATTGATGTGTGTTTTTAAAACTTATTTTTCAGATAATATTCAACAAAATATGGTATTATAAGTATACATTTTTTGTTTCAGTGGAACCTGCACAATATTTTGATACATATTTAAATTTCAAAATCAGAAGTATATGCAAGATTCAATAGATTTATTGCAAAACATTGATGCAACGGATGGATATTTGCAAAAAAATAGTTTTTCATATTTGTTTACTGTAAGTGTTATTACAGATTTGATCCCTTCATTTTCTAAAAATATGTCTTTAGACCAAAAGTCTTTGTAAGATGGTAATTGAAATACTCCCATAAAGATAAGCTTTAGCAGGCAGACATTTCGTTTCGTTTTCTATAATGTAATGTACCATATCTGATCTTCTCAACACTTTTTCTCACATTTCCGCCGGGTGTAATCATTAGTATATCGCACGATATCTACCGAACTCTCTGGCTTAAAGACGAGATAAAACTAATCTAAAGGTGTAGTAGTATCAGTATTAAAACCATCACGCAATACTGGTCGAGTTTCTTGCGGAAAAGCATGAACAATAACATCGTTAAGTTCACACGGTTGATCGCCGTAGCAGTGAGTAGGGTTGAACGCTTCCGGGTTGTCTTCGTCGCTCTCATCGCCAACCGGAGTCACTGTCACTACTAAAGACTACATCACTTTCAATGCCTGAATCCTTCTTGTTTGAAAAACCATAAAATCTATCTGAATCTGAATCGTCATAGTTGAAAATTTCCTCATTGGAATTCGTTCCCGGCTCGGCCGCCATTACGTTTCTAGCCACGCTTTCACAAGTTGACATTTTGCGATTTCTTGACTGAATTACGTCACAAGGTCAAGGTGATGATCTATAAAAAGTATCTAATTATATTGACCAATCACAGAGCTACACGCAGGTATGCGTCATTCAGCCCAGTCAGGTACAGTGGCCGAGATATTTAGTTTATAAATAGGTACACGGGGAAACACGCTTCCGCGGAAAACATGGCCATGCGTTCTCGGTCGCTTGTGAGTAAATACGATGCATGCGTCCAGACACGCTTCTGTGGAAATAACGGACAGGCGTCCAGACACACTTATGAGTGGTAAAGAGTTAAATGCTACAGCACCGATACTGAAACACCCACCCCTGACAACACTCACGACCCTTTCAGGGTTTCACATGAAACAGGATCTTCTTCAAATTATACTAAAATTTTCCATTATAGGACCCTCAAAATCTCAACATATCGAACCTAAGGACCCCCTGAAATGACAACTGAAAAATATTCCAGTCTCCAAATTTAAATGTCAGACAAGCATTGTATATTATGCTTAAAGCCACAAATACTTAAATTAAACATATATGGGGACTAAATGTTGTAACGTACGGTCACCCATCCAACTACTGGCCATGCTCACTGTTGCTTAACTAGTGTGAACGGGTCCCGGGTTATACTGCATGGCTGAAAAAGCTAGCTTGCCAGTTAGGCAGTATTCCCCCCTCATGTACCTAGCTGGACATTACATTGTTGATCAAGGACCCCCAATATTCAATTAGACAAAGACAAAATGGGATGTGAAACCCTGCCTTTTATATTACTTACACTGTTTGCATTTAGATAAGTTCGACATAAATATTTACCTGTTGCACCAGACTTAATTGAACGAAAATATGTTCCTCCGAAACTGCCTGCCTGCAAAATTTCTTTGGGAGTCATATTGGGAAGAAAATCTGGCCAGTCCGGGAATTCTAACTGATCCTTCTTGTTCCTGGCAGGAATTTTCTCAGGAGAATTCAGTTCAGTCTTCTGAAAATTAGATTTATACACAATATTTTCAAACACATTTGTATAGGTGTTCTTTTACCCTGCACCAAAAAAAGAAACACTTATCACTGTACATAACCCCCTCTTTCACATCTCTATACACAAATTTATGCAAATACTGTACACTGCAATAGAATCCTTACTGTAGACGGTTTTGCAGTAAAAAGCAAAAGCTTTTAGAGAATGACCTGTTTTTTCTCAAACTGTTTTCCAGCCTTCTTTCCACTAATATTTGTTCATACCTCAAAATTTGTTGACTGGTCAATCAGTTTTGCGTAATTCTTTGGCTTGTTAACTGTGGTTTTCACACTTTTTGACTTCTTCCCTTCTGAGCTAGATGCCTCCTGTGTCAACGCTCGTTTTGGCATGGTTTTTCCTGAAGAAAAAAATCTTAATAATTTGAATTATGTTTGAACAGGTCGGGCTGGGAAAACCACTAACTTGCGTATAATACGCAAAATGGCCAAGCTATGATACGCCATAGAATGAATCACTAAACCCTGATGTTTCAAAATGAACTATTCCAACCCTAAAATTGGATAATTTCATATTATATTTTCAGGGGTGAATGTTTTTTCAATTTTTATGTCCAAGTCGCGTTTATTTTAAGCACGAAATCTTATTAGCTCTAAATGCAAATAATCTTAGACATTTATCCGAAATCTGACAGAACTGATGATACCTTTAGTTGTATAGGCCCTAGCTGTTAGGCCTAGTTGTATGAATCGCTTCGTCTTGAGTCGCTCAGCTTGAACACGTACGTCCCGTCCCTTTCAGTAGCACGCGGTGGCACGGACGCTTAGATTTTCTCAATTTTCGACGTGGAAGCTGTGTTCATGGTTGTCGAGACATCATCTCAATTATTATCGTCGCACCATATACGTAAGACAAATTTCTGAGGACCACAATATAGCTGCTAAAGGGAGGCCGAAATCACTAGACTGGCCTAGGCCTCACGTTGTTTCATAAGCTCTAAGAAGGATCGGCCGACTCGCTATGCATTCTGGGTGAGATCTAGAAGATTCGACAAACCTCGTCGGCAGATTCCGGTACTCATATTCCGGCAAAGTACAGTAAACAAAAAAAATATCTTTTGCTCCCCCACTTTTCAACTTCGTGCTGGTTCACATCCAAGTGAATTTCACATCCTGAAAGATTGAACTAGGTATAATGTATTTTTTTTCGAACAAAACAACATGACCCACTGATTGACATGAGCATCACCTGTATTTTTTTTTAACAAAGCAGAATCCATTTTTTTCGGACAGATTTGGGGTCAAGAAATAAGCTCTTTGGTGGAACATACGAGCTTTTTTGCATTTTTCAGACAGCAGAAAAGAAAAATTATCTAAAATATTATTGCTAGATATGAATATATGCATATGGATTAAACATTTTTATATGAGACATTTTGCTTTCATACAGTTTACTTTTTTAATCTTGAAAGTTGCCTGTGGAACCAATTTTGAATTGTTTCAACGTCAATATTGAATGATTTATCAATTTTTGCAACCTGTATTTTAATAATGTAAAAAGCAAATTGTTAAAATCTGTTCACATGCTTTTATGTATGTACAATGGCTATTTAAATACTGTAGTAATTTTGTATAGGTAAATTTGTTAATATGTTTATAATCAAATCTTCAAAACATGATTACATGTTATTTGGGCAGAACGGCAAAACATGACTAAGTTCATCATGCTAAATAACAAAAATGTGTATAAATGTTGATTTGTATCCAATTACTAAATAACGTGGCTTGGCTAAAGACAAAGATATTGTATTGTTGGCCAATGCGAATTAAGTTAAATGAACTATTTTGAGTTGAGTAAAAGAATTATTTTACTTTTTCTCCATTATGGTAAATAGTGAAAATACATGAATTTCAATTAAATTATTAAGTTGTTTGAATGTTAAACATTTAGATTACAACCAGTTTATGGTAACATTTCTGACAAAGTCTTGAGAAATAAGGAGTTTTGTTGTCCTTAGCCATTTTGGGCCGTTCAGATTAAACTGAATAAGACACTGGTTTCAAGGTTTGATTGTCAGCATATAGACACTTATCTTATCCAATTCAGTATCAAAGATAAGTAATGCTCATACTTTAATGAAAACAAAAAACGGCTTCAAAGTATTTGCCTTTCTTATGATGTGCGAAAGCCATGCAGAATAAATCTTTAATACTATAATACTAAGCCATTCTTTTCAATCATCTAACAAACAAAAGTCTGATCAAAGATCAACTCAGACAAAATGGTATGAAATAAACATCCATCGATATCTTTTACCAATCGTCATTATTATTATTCCATTAAACGAAAATAAATATATACAATAAGACCTTTCAAAACAAAAACATCAACAACGAGAGCTAAAATGGGTTGCATTCTGTATCTTTGTGTGATATGAAGATGAACGTTTTTGAGTTTTCTTATTAGTGTGCTTACTTGTTGTGATGACAATGATGACTCGGTTCTCATTTTGAGGATTGATGCTTACTTGGATGTGACAGAGATTTACATGGCGGGTGTCGTCGATAAAGCAGAAGACGCTTACTCTTCAGGAACACCTGGTCTTATTTTCTTGTGCTTTTTCGAGAGTCTCCATGTAAATCTTTCCTTTGTTCTTATTTTGCCTCTAGTTTAATCGATTTTGAGTTCGGATTATGGTTTTGTTGACGCTTTGGTATTCTCTAAGTTTTTTTTCAAAATCAAAATAAATTTTAATCGAGACTATGTTATTTAAGGATTAAAGTTTCTTTCTGGTGGTTTTATCAAAGGATAAAGTTCAGTAGGATATCGATAGTTGGAATGGAACGCGAAGCGTTCCATGAAACAACTATCGATATCCTACTGAACTTTATCCTTTGATAAAACCACCAGAAAGAAACTTTAATCCTTATATTTACTGTCCAGACCTTATATTCCAACGTGTAATTATTTCTTTAATCAGATATTATGATACTTACTGCGATGAAATCAAACAGTATCGTTTGGTTTGGGTAGACTGTTGAAACAGCCGCCTTATGAGGTGACGAACTCCCGCGAAATTTCAGTCAACAAGTAAACAAAAAAGTTCCAAAAGATTACATCTTTTTATTGTTATTTTTTCACATAAGTTCATATATAAACAAACCATACTGTCTTTGTTACTGTTATTGTATTTAAAAAAACTATTAAAATGTTTCTTATTTATTTCTTAAATAAATTAACACATAATACGCGGCAGGATATTGATCGAGTCTGGAAAGTAGTGACGCGGCCTCGTGTTCAAATCGTAACGGAGTATATTACTGCGCGCTGCGCCAAAAGGCGCGTGATCCACTGATTTTATCGGAAAATAAAGTTCAGTAGGCATTCGTAGAAATGTATAGGCAATATACTATCAATTCCAAACAGACTGTAAATATATTGAAATAAAAAGAAGTCATGCATGCTGTGTACATTACAGACATAATGAGAAAACAACACGACTGTCAACTTCAGCATCAACATTTACCAATTAAAATCTGTGGAACTGAAACTTTTATGGACTAATGTATGACACAATGTAACAGCTAGAAACAAATGTAAGTACGTAATATTAGTCCGAAGGGTTCTGACTCTCTGACCCGCAAAAAAATTTGACGACTGACGGGTGCGTCAGTCGTCAAAATTTTAGCGGGTCAGAGAGTCAGAACCCTTCGGACCAACGTAATATATACATATATATATGGCATTTCAGTTGAAAAGAAAACATACTCGCTCGATAGAAAAGATTTTGAAACAAGAAAAATAACACAACTGTTATCAAGATTTGTCAATATTTTCTTAATGAAGTTTGCATAAGCACATTCATAATATCCAAAGTATGGACATGCTTGTTACATTTTTTATCAGGATGCTCATTTTTTCCCAGAATGCTCCAGTTGTACTCGTAGATAAAGGCACCAGTGATGAACAACATTAAAACAACCATCAAAACCATCATGCATGAATGTCATTGAAATATATTAGAAAATTAATTTGCAAAGATACTTGTTCACAGCATGAGATTAAAATAATCTTTCATCCCCTTAGATGATTCTCCAGAATACGGACAGTCATAGATAGAACTGAATGGTCAGGGAGATTGAAATGCTGATATAAGCATTGTTTGTCGTCCCGGTTTACTGCCGAACGGTGACCGCTCATTCTCTGTCGCAACTGGCCTTTTGTTTCACCGATATAAAGTAAACCACACAGAGAACACTCAATACCGTACACAACATTGGATGTTTTACAAGTCAAGTTTTCAAAACTTTTCGTAGAGTATTCTTTTAGAGTGAGGGAACTGTGGTATCTCTTGTCGGTAATCAGTATACCGCAAGTCTTACAATTTTTTGTTCCACATTTGGAAATTGTATAAAAATCTGACGTGTCAGAAACACCAAACAAATCAGTGAGACTGACTTTACATGGTTGGACACGAACAAACGAGTCAGAATTTTTATAAAAATACTTACTATCTTAGCTCTGTACATAGTTCGAGTTGATGCAGTCCTTAAGGACTATCCGTGCGGTACCTAATCTTCCAATAATGGATCCTATACCCTTTGAATCCACTAATATAGAACGGCTGAGCTCTTTAAATTAACACCTTCCCCCATACCATACAAACCAAACAATGGACAGCGTGGATACGAAATTAATGTCACCTTCTTGCATACACATTTCTACAGCGTCCCACAAAAACAATGAATTAAAACACATACCATCTTCCTTCACAACATGTAATGGACAGCTTCTTCACAACAAACTCAATACGGCACTGCACACAAATGATGTCGGACTTAATTCTACATTCTCCAACACATAAACATTTTGCCATAAAATAAACAATGGACAGCATGAAGCAGACCAAGAACGTTTCCATCCTTAATATGCATACACAGTGTCACACTACATACAAAATGTTAGTCCGAAGGGTTCTGACTCTCTGACCCGCTAAATATTTTGAGTCTCTCCACCTGCCTGTCGTCAAAATATTTAGCGGGTCAGAGAGTCAGAACCCTTCGGACTCTCTCCACCCGCCTGTCGTCAAAATATTTAGCGGGTCAGAGAGTCAGAACCTTTCGGACTAACAAAATGTATGCCACAGAATCTGACAGCATCTGTCAAACTCCTAACCTGGCAAATAGCAGTTAGCGTGTAAGGCGGTAAGTTTTCCAGATTTCGAACTATTTATCTCCATGTTTATCTTATGGATGAAAAGTATTAATTTCGGAGTCATTTCGTCACTTATTTGAACATATTTATCACGCTACAACTTTAATTCTAATGAGATATTTTTTTAACAGATATATTTCTGGGTTTACCACGCTTCATCCCAACTATCATCTTGGGACGAATCGCCATGCTGATGATGTCTCGGTGGACGATGATACGGTCTTTCTAAATTCTGCCTGTGGTTAACACTAGCCGAAGGGCTTATAGTTTTAAAATTATCGAAACCATTTACTCTTATACTTTTAATATTGTTTTTTATGTAATGTAATTATTTTGTGTTTCTTTGTGTCTTGATAAAGGAGCGGATAGCTCCGAAAATTTGACAACACCAGTTTCTGTACACTGTTGGAATTGCTTCTTTGCCCTTTTAAAATTTTAAGTAATTCGTATCCTATTAATATTCATTTGTAAGAATCCAGTGATATTTGGAAAACTACCGTTGATATTTCTTCTTAGACCCATATATATATATAGAGAGAGATCATCAGTTGGAAAATCGTGCCAAATCCCTGTGATCGTTAGGTACACAATGGTGTCACCTGAAAAAAGGCGTACATTGGAATTTAGACCGACAGGGATGTCGTAATGTAGACTATGAATAAGGATGGACCTAAAACTGAGCCCTGTGCGACGCCAAACCTGACGTCGACAGATCTTTCTCTTCGATTGAATACGTCCCTGGATTGACAAATATCACAGACATAAAGTAGTGATAATTTGCAACGTCATCTTCCGAGTTCACTGCATATTGTTTTCCGTTTGAAAGCAGGAAAATCGTATTTCCATAAAAGAAAAGTGGTTTTCTAGATATAGTATTAGGAAGAAAGCGTTCCTAAACTCGTGATGGTAGCTTACCATGTTCATCTAACTCCTAAAACTTGAAAATTTGAAAATGAAAACAAACCCAAGACGTATATGTATGGCTCTGTTTATAATTATGCTGATTTTTAAATAAGCCAACTCGATATGTTTTAACATGATATATCAAGCAATCGGTCATTGGGAAGTTTTTTGCTGATTCTTATATTTGCAATAATTTATATATTTATAGCATCCGTTACAGCATCCTCAATATCCAGGCGTTACGCTCTTCTACGCTCTTTGCACCCCTGGAATATGTCATGGCAAGACTGAAGCCTCCGTGTGCTTTGTCTTCAAACAAAGGCATTAGTTTAGCGATAGATCAAGATTTTTGTTTTTGTTTTTAACTGAGCGTACCTTAAGATTTTCTATGACATATTCCAGGGATGTAGAAAGTGTAGGTACATACTAATCATCATTATCATGATAACTAACCATCATCATTATCATCGTCGTCGTCGTCGTCGTTGTCATCATGGTCGTCGTCGACGCCATCAGTAGCAACAACAGTTCCATAATCTTCATCGTCCTTATATATATAATACATCGTTATCACCATCACTGTCATCTGTCATCATAATCTTCTCATCATGACATTATCACAAATTCACAAAACGTCATGACGTACAAAACCTCATACAATTATCAAAATAGTCACGACATCATCGCCAAAAATCATCAACATCAATGATCCATCATGCTAACCCATCATAATAATCACCAGCCGATCAGTTTTCTTTTCCTCTAGAAAGCTTTTGACCAATCCGTTACACCAATATCATTATGTCGCTTTTTAACAAAAAGAAAACAATTATTTTTTTGCCCATGTCAGTTAAGGTTATTTTCAGAGTTTTAGCCCTACCCAAAACATGCTTTCACTTACTAATTCTACTTCCGGTAAGGACGAGAAGAGGTGACGTCGACTGTTAAGCATTAGACCGTCCAGTCTTACCATAACAATTCACGATGGCGGGCATGCAGTTTGAATATGACGAAGAAGGAGGGACTTTTTTCTACTTTCTTTTGTCATTCTGGAGTTTATGTCTTATCCCAGTAACCGTCTACTACTTCTGGCCATCCGATACAAAAAGTGGTAAGTATAGAAACATTCCGGCACAAAGGGGTTTCCCCAAAATTTGAGGGTTCCTTTTATAATCATGATTGTGCTGATGCATTGAATAGATAACAACGCAAGTTTAAAATACGTTTTACGTTTAAATGTGATATTTATTTAACCAATATACTATGTCTATATCTGATCGATTGTTTTATTAAGTTTTTTTTTTGTGTTTCAACACCATCCATATGTTTGCCAAATATAACTACATTTTAGCTTAAACTAATAAATATCACCGGGTCTTGTCTTATTTAAGTATATTATTTAACTCTTATGAATGTGAAAATATAGTGTTACATATTTCATAAACTATAGAACAGTAGACAGCATAGATCTATCTTCTGAAATAGACCAATTAAGGGGTCTGAGTAGTTGTAATTACAGTTTTATAAAACAGACCACATGCTTTAAAATGTTTGCCTTTGCCATGTTGTATTGGGTGTAATTCGGCAGTATTGCACCATAATCAAAGTTTGTTTGTTTGGCTATGAATTGAACCAAATCCACAAATTTTCTGAGGAGATACGAGAGAAAGAATTAAAATATTTGTGATATTCAAATATTCCAACACCACTTCATATTATGGTATTGACATTTAGCTTGTGATTTTCAAATATTCAAACATCACTTTACATTATGGTTACGACATTCAGACTAGACATGCCTACCATAATCATTAAGTTGTAGCTTAACTCACCCCCCAGAAACATCATAATGAACTCTTCTAACTTTTGAACTGGTAGAGTTCAAATTTGTATATATCCAGGGTGAATGAGTTAAAGCAAAAATGAATAATAATACAGGATACTGATGAATAAGACCTTGGAGAAAATACATCATTTCCTAGATACTTTTTCTCTCCGGATTTGACCAGGTTTAAGATACGCCTGTCATGTGATAGGGGGGCATGTATACTTCCGGTATACCGCCAAAGCATCAGTACCACAAAACAATATAAAAAAAGAGCTGCTATGAGTTTCTAAACGTCATGTTTATCTACATGGTACTGGTCAGTAGAAACAACTTTGTTAGAGCATCCTAAATATCTGTAATGTCTGTCCTAATTTACCGGCGTTTTACGCCATCAAAGTTGATTAACTACTGATTTACCATTCCACCGGAAGTATACTTGCCCCCGAAATGTACCACGTGTCTGCCAAATCATGTGACATTTATTCCGGAAAGTTGTATCTCAGAAACGGCATATTGATACACCTATTACAAATGTTAGGGTAGATATATGAACACCTAAGGTGACAGTACCCAAATCGGATCACCAAACCATCATTTTATTCATTCATTAAAAAATCTGAGGATGAATTATATCCATTAATGGTTGCATCAAAAGAAGAACATCAATGGGTGTTCTTACAAAAAAAAATAGCACTTGAGGTTCACGCTGGATATTTATAGAACGCTCTGACGTCACCAATCAGCAGTTCGAGATTTTGCGAATTTGAGGACCCAAATCGGATCAAGACTTGAATTTTGCAGTATTTTACATTTCAAATTAATGTTTTTGTTGTGGCATATCAACATTTAATGATGTCCTTTAGAATTTATATGAATACAAGTATTTCTATCGGGTGGATTTATTTTTATAGTTCAAAACAGAACGCATAGTCTTTGCACGCGCCATTTTTTTCAGAAACGTAACAAAACACAAAGTTTTTAGATTCAATAATGTTTTATGGCATATTTAAACCAAAAAACGAATGATATGTGGACATAAAATGATGTGTGACTATCTATTCTAAGACTATATTATTGTTATAATTAATCTGTTGACACTGTTGTTGATTTAGAAGTATTTTTAAAAAAAGTGATCCGATTTGGGTACTGATCCGATTTGGGTACTGTCACCTTACACATTGTATAAACAGAAATGTCTTCATTCTACTTTTAACTCAGGACAACATGTTTCATCAGTTATACAGCGGTAGATGTATTTGTCTGCACTTGTACCATCTGCCACATCTGCTATATATCTAGTACTGATTTACATGTACCAGGTATATTTCCAGATCATAAGAGAGTTCACTTTTTATTTTTCAATGTATGCTTCTATTTCTAGAAAAATTATGATACCAGTGACATTATATATACAACCTCTTTTGAGATTAGGATATTATTTACCATGTTCTCGGGTTGATCCAAGCGACAGTTTATCCAATTTTCTTTATTTTCTTGTTTTGTTATAAAAAATATTTCATATTAATTTGTAAAGTTTATAGCTTAGTTTTATAGAAACACTTTCTGCATCCTGTCTTTTTGGCTATACCATAATGGTAATATATGCTAGCATGAGTTTTTGACAATTCCCCTGTTGTTCTTTAACAGTTATACAAGTTAAAATGGGATTACATTATATGGAAGAGATGTGCAAACACATTCATTATACAGTATTTTTTTAGATATAGTGATTTATTTTCTTTATTCTGATGTAATACCTTGTAAATCTTTAAGCTTTTGATAACAATCAGTTATATGCAGTCAAAACAGCTTGAGGCCCATCCTGATCAGTACAGAAAGCTAGAATAAATGACAAGACCACAGTACTATGACACTTGATCCTTCCATTTAGCCTATAGCTATAAATGCATTCATATCATATAAGGTCAAAGGTCACTTCCTGGTTCACCTACACATACATAGAATTTATAGTGTTAACTGTACATTCCTATAAAGGATGTTAACTTGTAAATTGTAAAGTGTACTTCAGGTTTGTTTATTCAGATTATTATGCATGTTGTAGTTGTATTGTTTTTATACAATGTCGTGTAATTTTGTATTTTTACAACATTTATTAAACAATGTCTTTCAGCTTACATTGTAAATTAATAAATTTTGTTTGGCCAGATAGAAGCTCATAGATCATGGTCTTGCATCTGCAATCATATGCATTCATCCCTGAAGTTTCATAAGGAACTTTTCCAACCTTTGAATTGGAAGAGTTCAATGTATCTTTGAGGTAAATAAGGAGTTAATATGGACGTAAACATGAGTCCCAGAGTAAACCCATTGCTGAATAATGAACAGTTGAGGAATGGTATGATTTTGGTAAGGTAGTATTGGAATTCTGATTGAAGATTTTTGATTAATTTTGTCTTGACAGCTGAATGTGTGAGGACAGGTTAGTTACTTATAGAGATGCTGTCTATTCTGATGAAACATTTTGCGTTGCTGATGTAATAAAAGTAAAGTTTATAAAAACTAAATTTAAATTGATTGATGATCCGACCCTTTGACATTTAGGTTATCCAAAACACATCCCTTTTCATCTCCTTAAATGATGTCATTAGTTACTGCATCATCTGCCCAAATTGTAATTAACAATAAATAATGTGTAATAATGCCCCCTCCCCCCCCCCCCCCCCGAAAAATTCATAGTGAACGGTTATGTTGTTCGGTTTCACTGTACCAAAACCTTGTTTTATAGAACCTGAGAAAGAGAAGAGAAAAGGTTGTAACTGTGAACCGTGTCAACTCAAAAAGAATCGACTGAAGGCCAACTCGAAATGGGACAAAACCAGAGACAGAGCTGTGTAAGTACAGACCTGTGGTACAGTACTGAATCTACTTATTATCACTCCTGTTATTATCACGTTTCCCCTTTTTATCATGCTTTTTTCAAACACCATTTTCCCCTCTATATAATCTATGTACAAGTGTAGTTGTATTTGGTTATATCATGTATTTTGAGGTGAATTACTCTTAATATTATGCTTTTTTTTACCAATCACATGAAATATCTAGAAAGTGATATCATTTCAAATTATTTCAGATACAACTTGCACAAAATATTGCATAAAAAAATAAACAAAAATATTTATGAATGAAATTATGTTAATTGTTATCTGTAGATTGACATTTTCATGTGTACATTGAATAGCTTAATTTTAGTAATGGAGATTGGAAATGCACTAGATTTAGTGGAAAACATGATTATCTTAATGTCACATACCTGTTAATATAATGTTTTTGTCTTACAAATGCAATATGATATAAAGAGGAATGTACTGTATATATAGGAAAATGTAGGTATTACCTTGGTATGAACGTTTTAAGGACAGAGGGAGGATCAGACACTCAAGAAAAATACTGTAAAAAGTGTACTGCAGTGATTTAAAGCTCAGAAAATTGATCATGAATTTATTGAAGTTGTTCTTCTTTCTCATTCAGATATTGATTTTTTCCTTCATTTTCATTCACAGAAAATTTGGCCTAGTCATCGGCTGGATAATATTAATAGCCCTTGCGTACAAAGTGTCAAAGATTCAGATGGACTACGTAGAATACGACCCTTACATGGAGCTTGCTATAGACAGGGTTTGTATAATGTCATAAAAGGCCCAATATATGTAACTTTCAGCAAAAATTTAAGCGAAAATCCAGTCTTATAACTCATTATATTAGATTTAGTTGAGATTAACTGATATCAGCAATATTCAAGATGAATTCTTGCATGGGTATCGGTACAGCAGCAGTTGAAACTCTGTATTTGTAAATATGCATCCATTTTGAACTGTCATTGTTGTTTGAATAATTTTGACAAAAATATTAGCCCCTTTGCTTTTAATACATTAAGTGATTGCATTTATGATTTTCTTTAAAATTGATTTTATGCACGTGAATTGAAGTCTTGATATTGATAATTAAAAAAAATCCTGTTCTGATTTATAGGGTGCATCACAAAAAGAAATAAAGAAGGCTTATCGAGCAATGAGTTTGAAATACCATCCTGACAAGGAGACGGGCGACCCTAAGAAGTTTATGAGGGTGGCCAAAGCTTACGCAGCGTGAGTACTGGGATATTCTCTGCATTCACCCCTGAACTTTCATAATGAACTATTCCAACCTTTGATTTGAAAGAGTCCAAATGTGTCTTCAGGGGTGGATGAGTTAAAGTTGGGATATCTAGGTCTTAGTGTGGAGGGAAACCGATGTCCCCAGAGAAACTCCTTGTGGTCGGGCAGGTGACCCCATACTCGTCCGATTGGGGAATCAAATTTCAATCGTCTTTCTGCTTGCCAAGTGGGCTATCTACTGCGCCACCCGACCACTCAGTGTTGGTTACAGATTGTATAGGGTTTAAAGCATTTAGCACCATATCAAGAACTAATTACAGTCTATTAAGAATTAATTAATGTCTATCAAGAACTAATTATAAGGTCATTTAAGGAAGAAAAGGGGACATGGGGGGGGGGGGTGCAAAGTTGAGGAAAACAATATTTTATTTTGAAGATTATAGAAAATCGTAAATCTGATTTTCAAAAAGGTTATACAGTGTATTGTATTAGTTTGGGCAATTTTCCAGGAAATTATTTTAGTAGAATTTACCCTCCTTTAATTATTAACTATTAAAAATATACTACCTTAATTTGTTAAGAGGTGCAACAGGATACAAAATGCTTTTGGCCTAAGTTACGATTTTCATTCCAAAGATAAATTGTGTGTTTGCTTTAATGGATCGAGTTGTACAGCAGAGTGACAAAATGATAATCAATTTCCTCTCTTCACAGATTAACTGATGAAGACACAAAGAAGAATTGGGAAGAGTTTGGTAATCCGGACGGACCTGGGGGTATGTAATCTGGCTACAGTGAACCACGCCGGCCTCCATCCTCAATACTCCGGGGGTGCTCACTCTTACACGCTCTACATGGAACATGTCATGGTGAAATTGCACAGCACACAGATAGGAATTTGTCAGATAAGAATGGGCTGATCAGTTGGAAGACACATATATATTCAAAGCTCGGTTTGGTTTATTTTGTTTTGCGTCCTTTAAGGACGCGCCAGGTTTTGGAGGTGGAAGAAAGCCGGAGTACCTGGAGAAAAACAACTGACCTATGGTCAGAACCTGACAACTGCCCCATGTGGGAATCGAACTCGTAACCGAGAGGTGGAGGCCTGGTGGTAGAATGTCGGAACACCTTAACCACTTGGCCACCGCTGGCGGCCCCTATAAATTCAAAGCAATTGATTTTAATTATATTATTATTCTGCTAGCAGTTTTATTGTACATTAAAGGATCTAACTACCAGTAGTCAACAAATTAACTTATCTCAGGGAGCAGAGAGTCTGAGTGAGTGCATCTGGAATACTGCGGATGTCTGGTCACTGCAATCATATTAGCTGTGATAATATTCTCTGTAACCCTCGCATACCAGGAGAATAGCAATCTGAAGACATAAAAAAGGTTTACAATGTAGAATTATTAATAAAGAAAATTGTTTATTTCATTATTTCTTTGAGAAAATTCCGGTAATAAGACACCATGGTTCTATCAAATCTCTCCTTAAATTGTATTTCTAGAAACAGTCGCCCATGTTTTGTTAAAACTAACCAGGCCGAATACTACTACTACTAGTACAAAAGCTAATTTCGTTGATATGATTAATTTTCTAGCAACAAGATTTGGTATTGCATTGCCTAAGTGGATTGTTGAAAGGGAAAATTCCATGTTGGTAAGTACCATGAAAGAAAAGTTCGATTGTTGACATCTATTTTAACTTATTTTGAAATTTATTTTTCATGAATAACATTGAAAACAAAATATTTGTTTTTGAAAATAAAGTGTAACAAAATATATTAAAGGCCAAATATACGTAACTTCAGGAAATTTTTGGTGATTCTGAAAAAATCCAGTTGATATCCTTGCAAAAATAAGCATAAAACGAAGTAAACCTGAGCGGTAACTAACAAGAAACTTTTGGCAAAAAAATCCAAAGAATTGAAAATAATTCAGAAGTTAGAAGACCATTTTAAAATGGACACGTGTTTACAAATACCGAGTTTCAGTTGCTGCTGTACTGATAAACGTGTAAGAATTCATCTTGAATATTGCTAATATCAGTGAATCGTAACTAAATCTATAAATAGTAAAAAAAGATATTAGGTTTAATTTTCGCTTCAAGTTTTGCCAAAAGTTACGTATATTGGGCCTTTAGTATACAAAAATTCTGACAAATTGTTTACTTTTGTTCAGTTCTAGAAATGTTTCCCTATTGGCTACATTTTTGATTGCTTGATTGATTGATTTTCTAGGTCTTGGCTGCATATGGTTTAATCTTCATGATCATCCTACCCGTGGTTGTGGTAAGTTTAATTTTCTAACCAATTAGCAATATTTTTTTCTCAGAAGAATGAACCTACACATCTTTGAGTTTGTGCCTCCCATAGCATTGATAGGTTTCATCACTCTGAACTCATTTGAATAAACTTAGGATGATTTGAAAAACATGTTTGTTTACTGTTTAGTTGGTAGCAACCAGGGCCCAGTTGTTCAAAGGGTGATTAGCTTAATCACTTTTTAACAATATTTTTTTCAAACTTTTATAATTCTATCAAAATACGAGGTAAAATCTTGAAATGTTGCATATAGATTGACACTTTTAGATATTTGATCTCTGCAAAGTTGTGACTAAATCTTTGATTTCATTTTAAATTTACAGAATAGTTAAAATTTGCGCTAATCAATGATTAAACTAATCAACTTTTGAACAACTGAGCCCAGGGCGTTATTTCATTGGTTAAATGATCTTTTTATGACGTCAGAAATTCTTTGTGATGTCATCTTTCTTAGTGACATCACGATTCATTGCAATTGTTTCCCCATTAAATAAACACAGGAATAATGTATTCTCGAAAAAAAACATGCTTTCTAGATATAACTATAATGTTTGAATGTTGGGAAAGGAAGAAAAAGGTCCCCCAACATGGTTAGCCTATTCATAAAAATTCCCAATTACCTATTTTCAAGTTGTAAAAAAAAACAATACTTATATGTCTTTGTACATTATGAAAATGAACTAAATCAAGTTAGATAAATATCATAGCCAATGACCACTGTTAAGGGAACCCCTATTCTGATATTCCCATATCTATTGTTGCTGGAATGTTCTATTTCACCAAGGATCTGGATCACTCTGATGAGGTTACAGACGTACTGCAATTTGTTTTGTTCCAATGGACATGAGAGAAAAGTCTCTACATGTGGCATTGAATTTTTGAAATATTTTTGTTATTTTACCTGTAAAAGTTGTCAAATACAATCTTTCCCTGAAAATAAGGTATTATAAAGGAGAAATTGTCATTGAGACAAAATCAAAAAAAATGTCTTTGCCAACTTCATGTTTTCTTTGATATTTCATAATTTGAGTGTAAATTCTTTTTTGTATTCCTTAACGAAGGAAAAGATTCTTTGATATATTTTAGTATAATAGTACAATATGGAGTATTTATCTGGTAATAAGCCCATGTCTGATAATAAGCCCACCAAGATATTTTGAAGTTCAATGCCTTTTGTTGATGCTGTGTTTGGATGTAGTGGCTAAAAACAGGTTTTAATTCCTCCCACTGGAACTTGTGTAAAATTAAATCTTGTATTTTCTTCTGAAGGGTATTTGGTGGTACCGCTCTATCAAGTTCAGCAAGGACCAGGTGTTGTTGGATACGACCCGACTCTACTATTTCTTCTTCCAGAAGGCTCCCAACATGATGCTGAAACGTAAGGCATTCTGCAGCAGAATCGGATCATTATCTTTTATCCTGGATATCAGAAATATTGGATCATGATCTTTTATCTTGGATATCAAAAATATTGGATCATTATCTTTTATCTTGGATATCAAAAATATTGGATCATTAACTTTTATCTTGGATATCAAAAATATTGGATCATTATCTTTTATCTTGGATATCAAAAATATTGGATCATTAACTTTTATCTTGGATATCAAAAATATTGGATGATTATCTTTTATCTTGAATATCAAAAATATTGGATCATTATCTTTTATCTTGGATATCAAAAATATTGTATATACAGTAAAACCCCACTGACTCGAACTCCTGGGAATCTGACCAATAGTTTGAGATAGACATGGCATTTGAGGAATCCGAGGTTTGTTGAATATGTACAAACTCAGTCAGTCCAAACAAACTGTTTGACGATTGAGGGGTATTTGAGTAAACCAGGTTCGAGTAAGTGAGGTTTTACTGTACTGGAAAAAGTTTTCTATTGTTTATTGATCATTGTTTCCAATCTCTTTAATAAATTATTCTGGTGGCAAATATGTTTTCACTAAAAATTAAATACTAACTTTGACAGTGATATGGATTATACCTTTAAAAGGACGGTGTGCTGAATTTTCGATTAATGGTAGCCTTTCTTCTTAATCAATATTGTAGAAATACAAATTATGATCAAGGTAAAGGTTTTGAAATTGTATTTGAGAAAAACATGATTCATGAATATTTAGTGACTCATGAATATTCAGTGCTAACGATATTGAATAGAGATTTGATTGGTCACCATATTTTTTAATGGAATCCACAGGTTGTATAATGGTGTTGGGCGCGTCATTTGAATTTGACAAGTTCCACAATAAAGAGGTTGTGGAGCGGCCGAGCGACAACGAAGAGGTCCCTCAGGTATGTACACTTACCTACCGGTCAAGCTGTCCAGGTCAAACAGCTCATAATGATGGACTTTGACCTTTGACCTGAGCTCCAAAAGTATATGTAGATGAATTTGCAGATAACTGAACTACTTACCACTCAAACAATATAAAAAAACAAATGCTTTTTGCACTGCTTGATAATACAAATGCAACAGGTTTGCTTGCAAGGGTGATACTTGATTTAACTTGTCAATGCATGCAAGTCTTAGGACTGTTTTCCTTTGACCTAAATAATATGCTGTAAAACTGGAAAATCTTGTGTGTGAAAATGTCCACTTAGTGACTCTTTTGCTGATTGCAGTGTGGACATTTTGGCTTTTCATCCTTTGCTCAAGTGCCAATTTTTTTAATCATATACCATTAAAGAATTCTTAAATGTTTTAAATTGTGATGGAAATAGAACCATCTTACTGGGTAGTAAGGTCATTAAAAAAGTTGAAGATTATACATTGAAAATACATGTAGTAACAGCTATTGCTAATTTTTTTTCGAATTTTCTCTGACCTCCCTCCCCAGTTGCATTGAATTTAAATTCCCCACTGTCGTTTACTTTGAAATACTATCTGTTTCCAAAGCCATAGGGAGTCTGTGATACTCCCAAAAAGGTGAACACCATCTCTCTTTGTGCTTTTAAGTGTTATCATTTCTTTGTTGCCTGACGTTATGTACATTGTAATTGTGCCTACAGCTGATTAAGAGATTGCCACACCTTGACGAGAAAAACAAGGAGAAGCCTCTGTGTTTCCCCTACAGTGTCAAAGCCAGAGCACTCCTCCACGCTCACTTTAACCGTCTGGACCTCCAATCATCCACTCTGGAACAAGGTAAGCTCAACCAATCAGGTGTGGAGGAATAAAATCTATTGGCGGTTATACTTTCATGAATAAAAAAAAATTGGGGGGGAGGGGGTATTTGATAGTAACCTTTGGTTAGATTGTTTAAACATAACTCTAACCATGTCTTAGGCCCTTATTCATTGAATCCTTCATGTGCTCGAGCATAGATTTTGTGCATAAGCTGAATTTCTTGTTGCAGCTTCAAATTAATAGGAAAATCTAATTTTGTTAACAATTTTGGAAAACATTGAAGAAATTTAAAGCAGAAAACTGTGTTTATCTGAGTTTTTGATCGTTTAATGTGGTTTTAATGACTTGAGCAAGAGAACTGTTTCATGAATAAAGGCCATGGTCTATCGGAAAAGAGTGTATATTGTACCCAGATCATATTGGAATGAATGGATTTCTGCAAACAAAGTTTCATCTGCATGTCACTTTTGTTTGTCTGGTTGTTGATATGTGGGGGATGTTATTATTGGGGAAAACTGGAGTACCTTGAAAAAACTGCACCACCCGACTACCCCACTACTCGTCCCTCGTCATGTTTCCCTCTCAACAGACCCTGACCAATGAACAAAACATCTACATACTGTAAACCGTTTATCAGGGGAAAACAATGAGTGCAATTTATTTTGTCAATGAAATGTACTAATGGTTTGAATTGTTTTGTTTCAGATAAGCAGTTCGTCATCAGCAAATGTCCGTGCCTAATCAACGAGATGATCAACATCACAGCCCAGCTTGTCGCTGGAGCAGCTCGTAATGGTATGAACAGTTTTTATCATACACACAGAAACTCATAAGATAAAGAAAAAAAGTCATCAATATTT
Organism: Mimachlamys varia; assembly: GCA_947623455.1. Classification (NCBI taxonomy): domain Eukaryota; kingdom Metazoa; phylum Mollusca; class Bivalvia; order Pectinida; family Pectinidae; genus Mimachlamys; species Mimachlamys varia. The sequence goes on from OX392531.1 coordinate 8,357,706, forward strand.
AAGTTAATACATATTTGGTACACTGTACCTGTAAAAATAGATACTGTGGTTACTTGTATATTTATACTGTTTCAATAACTGTTTCAAGTACTGAAGTTAACTTTATCTCGGAACCAAAGGTTCCACCCATAGCTGATTTTGCTCAGCTCCTTATTTAAGATGCATGATGGAGCGAAAGCAGCCATGTGTATCAAACAATAACTCCCCTTCATCGGAAATGTGGAATGAGGGTGATCTTACTCATTGAGAGGTTCAGGGTTGACATGTATGCTATGAGTTAAGACATAATTTGAAAGCATTGGTTGAAGGGGTTTGGAGGCATTGACTCTAACTATAGGGGTTTGGAGGCATTGAGGCATTGACTCTAACTATAGGGGTTTGGAGGCATTGAGGCATTGTCTCTAACTATAGGGGTTAGGAGGCATTGAGGCATTGACTCTAACTATAGGGGTTAGGAGGCATTGACTCTAACTATAGGGGTTTGGAGGCATTGAGGCATTGACTCTAACTATAGGGGTTAGGAGGCATTGTCTCTAACTATAGGGGTTTGGAGGCATTGATAATAACTTTGAGGTTTGCTTGTTCCAGCGGTGGCTCACATGCCACGCCTTGAGACGGTGGAGAACTGTATGAAAACGTCACAAATGCTGATTCAGGGCCTCAACGAGAGGTCAAGCCCTCTGCTGCAGCTTCCTCACATAGGCCAGGACATGCTCAAACACTTCAACACAAAGAAGGTTAGCTCTCTTATAGCTTTCCAGTTGGGGGGGGGGGGGGAGGCATATAGTGTTACCCATGTCCGTCCCGTCCCGTCCCGTCCCATGGTAATGTAACCAGCTGGGGGCGGGGCATTTTTGTCTCACAAACACTCCTAGTTTCTTCATCTATTTTTTAGAAGTATTTTTGCAACTAGATTATGCATAAAAGGGATTAAGAAACGAGCCAAGTCTAAAAATATTCTTACTTGATATACTCTAAACTTATGTTGGTGTAGTTAATTTCAGCGCATAACCAAATTTTAACAGATAAGCGCAAGGATGATTTGGTGCACTCACAATACATGCTGTAGAAAGCAATATACAGAAACTGTAATTTTGAGTATTGAGTTTGCTCATATATATAGCAGGAGCCCTTCTCTATGCCTTATTCTCATTTAAAATCAATTGAAAATAAGATTTCAGCAGTCACTTATTACAGTCTAAGTAAATGTTTGATTGTTGACATTTTTTCTCCCTCCAGAGACATATACAGAGAATCACAGATCTGATTGCGATGAAGGAGGAGGACAGACGGTTGTTGTTCCGTAACCTTGGTAACGAGGAATATAGAGATGTCATCAATGTGTGTGCGTCAATGCCGTACGTTAATATGGAGGTCAGGTCAGAGGGTAAGTGTTACCGTGTCATTGTAACTCATTCACCCCTGAAGACACATTTGAACTCTTCCATTTCAAAGGTTGGACAATTCCGTTATGAAATTTCAGGAGTTATTCTTCCATCATTCACACATTTTTCTCCTCTTTCACCTGTTCAAGATTACTGTCACCCCCTTGGGTATGACAGATAACACGAGCTGACAACAATATAATGACGTCACGGCAATAATATATCATTTCAAGTCAGCTTTGTGTAGCATTGATACTTTCGTAAAAAAAAAAACCCAAACAAAGGGAAAAAAACAACATTTCCTACATTTAAGTTGCAACAGAGAAATCTCCAACCCTCAGGGTGATATGCTTGATTGTCTAACCCTCAGTAGAGCCTTGGGTTAGACAACCAAAAATATTACCCCTTGGGTTGGAGATTTCTCTGTCACACCCTGAAGGTATGGGAAGATTCTATTAATAATGCAACACTATTGTTACAAAATTTGATACAAACCAGAAACTGAATGTACCCTGTACTGCCTTTGCAGTGTGTTAACTGCCATTTTCTTCCCCAATCTTATACATTAATAACATAGAACTTTAAGTCAAATTTGTCAAAGAACTGTTGTTGATTTTTATGTCCTGATGTGATAATGTATGAAGTCTCTGTCAATCTCAATAGTTAGTTTTACAATTTCAGAAACACTCATTTTTCAGGAAACAGTTGCAGAATTCAGTTCAACAAAAACTAGGATATTTTCAAACACTTGTTAAAGTTATTTTATAGCATGTGTTTTGTTTGCTGGAGGTGTGGAGTTTTGCCAGAAACTGATTATAAATGTATGGTATATTGCAGTACTAAACATTTAGATACACATCGCAATACATGTGACAGAGAAATATGTTGGTTTTCTGAAAATGATTTTTTATCAGAGTATTGTATTGTTAACTCATTCACCCCTGAAATTCCATAATGGACTATTCCAACCTTTGAATTGGAAGAGTTCAAATGTGTCTTCAGGGTCAAATGAGTTAAAAATAAAACATTGTCAATCTGGACCATGAATCAAATGAATCGCACATTAAAGGGTTTCTGTTGCACCGATCATTGATTAATGAATTTCGACCAATTCCTACTGTTTATATCAAAAATAGCTTATTATATATGTTTTTTTTGACTTGAAAGCATCTACAGGTACCAACAATGTATCATTTCAGTTCTTGACGATGAAGATTCAACCATCACAGCTGGCTCTATCGTCACAGTAACGGTGGAACTCCATCGAGAGAATATGGAGGTCCTTTTTGAGAAAGAAAATGTTCAGTTTTCTCATATGGACCAAGACGCAGCTGAAGAGAACCCCAAAATGGAAGAGAATGAACTGGTGAGAAAGATAAACTTGCTATAGACCACAACTTTAGCATCCTGTCTTGAGTCTCAAATAAATATGACCTCTACACTACTAAGGTTACAACGGAATGGGTTAAGTGTAAAACATTTACTTTGTCTTTACAAATAAGACATTATATTTCACACAGTGTATATTATATTTAGATTATATTTTATCTACAACATTAGGAATATAACCACTCCATAACAATAGAATACAAAATTATATAACATAAGACAGATGTTTGCTAGTTTCTGTTACATTTAATTGTGTGCTGTATTTAGATAACACAAACATGAAACCTTGGTTTTTGTTCCTTAGGAGCTGGCAGATTCACCAAAAAACCAACCGCAACAGACAACACAACCACAGAAAGCCGTGTCAAAAAAACAACAGAAAAATAAAAAAGTTGTGAAGAAGAAGAAAGCACCGAAACAAGCATATAACTGGAAAGCCGCGGCTGCCGAGAAGGAAACAACCAAACAGGTGTGTTACAGAATCAGCCATTGGTTGATGGCTAATCATTTGCTTATATATTACGTAACTGCTTTAACTATTGGTGAACTAAGATCTACTAATCCTTCATTTTGCTGGTTCCCCATGATTGAAACAAGTATTAATTTAAATGGTTTCTATTTATGAAATTAAGGGGATTTTTTTTCTGATTCATCATGCATTCCATAGGAACTGCTTCTGCAAGAAAGAAAGAAAAATGCATTGTAGATCAATGGTACCTACCTGTATATAGAAGGCCATGTCTTTTGTAATCATGGAGAGTGCTGATACAAATTTAAAATTGGATCTGTGCTTCAAGTGGCTAATCGTATTTTTGATTTTTCATTACTTGATCATTGTTATCATTACAGAGTGCAATGCCAGTGGCGACGGTGGGAGCCACAGAAACAGATGCTAGTAAGAAGGATGAAGAAAACGACAACAGCGAGGCTGAAACCGACGATGGAGGAAACGACTCGGAAGAGGAGAACGTCAGAGCTGTTGATAGAACGAGTGAGCAGAACAAGAACGGCGCCGAGGGAGAGGAAGAGGAAGAGGAGCAATGGAAAAAATACCAGGAAGAGGCCAAGATGGAAACAACGCTAGATACAAAGGTCAAAGAAAGCCATCCTGTTCACTGTCCGTACTTCTCAGATGTAAGTACCCGGTAGATTAATAGAATCCATCACCCTTGTGTGGTGTAGACTGAGAAATCCCAGCTTCAGGATAAGATTTATGAATTTTAAGCCTCATGCTAAAATTCATAAATCTAATCCCAAGGGTTGAAATTTTTCTGTCTATATCATACAGGCTTAGGGTGATTGATTATTTTTCTCTTACACTTTCATAAGGTAAAATAGGCAAAAGAATAATGGTTGATGCAATGTGTGACAAAATTGGTGACGTTACACTGCATAAAGTGATGACGTGACAATGATTATGACGTCACAATTAGCTCGTGTGAGCTGTCTTTTCCCTACCCTGGTAAAAGACAGGTTTAACTTATCCCTAGGAAAAATAGGAATAGACCTGTGAAGTGTTGGAGAAAACCTGTTATTGGATATAACTGGTTCTATTACTACTGTTATTACTTATATAATTACTTGTATAAAGAGACTTGTTTGATGGCAATTAAAAAAAAAACTTATTGTAGTTCTAAATAAATTATGATATGCTGACATACGGGTACAACAATAACATTGTAATTCAATTTATATTTTGTAAATTTCATCTTACTACCAGTTATGAGTATCATTGCATCTATTCTTTCCTAATTTGCGGTGAAGTTTATGTACATGTATCACCGTTTATTTTTAACGGGAGAAGACAAATTATGAGTGGTGTGACTTGTATCTGATCCCATTTGTATACATATTTGCAAAAAAAATTACATTTAAATAAATAAAATAAACAATCTTTAATATTTGATATCTATATACATTGTATTCCAGGATAGACAAGAAGGCTGGTGGCTCTATGTTGGTGACAAGAAAAATCACATGTTGATCACAGCTCCGGTACAAATCCAAACATTGAAAACTAAGGAAGAGGCAAGTATTTCATGATTCTCAATACCTCCTTGGACATTCAATATTCTCAATGGACGTAGGATTGATGTTTAAGTTTGATTTTAATTAATTTTTAAAATCAAACTTTATTAATTGCAAATCATAATCATTTAAGAGAGGAGAGAAGAATGTATTTGTGAGTGGTAGTGTATTTGTTGTTGAAATTCAGTGTACTTAGATATTTTAATGTATATCTTTACTTCTAGGTCCAGTTAAAGTTCTCCGCACCGATGAAGCCTGGTGTTTACACGTATTTTGTAATTCTACGATCGGATTCGTACCTCGACTTTGATCAGCAACAAAAAATAAGGGTAAGTTTGACTTTGATGAAAATCACTCTCATTTCCCTCTAAAATAATATCTCACCCCTGCTTCATGAAAATTTCAAAAAGTTTGTTAGTGAGTATGATAAATTAGCAAGGAAAGGAATTCTAAGCCAGAAATAAAAATCTACCTGTGGTTTTTCATCTTCGTCGTCATAGGGAGAAGACTAAAAAGTCAGTAAAAAAAACCCCAATAAAACTCTTCTTTCGAAGGAGTTTCTTTAATTAATGCAATGACAATGTACTTTCCATGATGAAATTGAGAGTTATCTTCCTTTGTAGCTGGACGTGAAGGAAGCAAAGCTCGTGAAGGATCATCCTCAGTGGGACATCTCAGACGACGAAGAAGACAAGGATAAAGAAGATGACAGCGATTCTGACTACTCAACGGACATGTCTGATTCAGAATAATTCTACTACCATATCACTTGTTCAGCTCATTCACCCCTGAAGACACATTTGAACTCCTTCAATTCAAAGGTTGGAAGAGTTCATTGTGAAGTTTTAGGGGTGAATGAGTTTGAAGACTGTACTAGACCAAGTTTTGCAAAAGGCCATCTTATTTGCAGCCAGAATCATTTAACTATGAAATGAAATAAACAATATGGATTTAAATTTGATCAGGTTTTTAAATGAGACCCATTAATATAAAACAACAACAATATCAGTCAAAGTTATTGTTTAGCAACGTTTACATGGATAATTTAAATAAAACGTTGATTTATGAAAAAAAAATTTTTTTTGATGTTTAGGAAACTAAAATCTTGCACTTATGCATTAATAATTACAATACTTATGTGCAGTATTGTAAAATTCAATTTGGTTTATAAATTATTTCATTAGAAAATATTTTTACAAGTGAGCAAAATTTGCAGGTTTTACATTTTTAAGAGCAACGCACAATGCAAAAACTACAATAATCGTGTTTAATACAAGCTGTTGTGGCAGTGGTGTTCACTTAGTACTGAAGTACTGAATTACGTGCCGAATAGTTAGACCAAATGCTAAAAATTAAAAGCAAATCGAACATAACACTAATATACAGTAAATTCTTTTATTGGTGGTTGAAATTTGTTTTTATATAAAATTTGAAGGCGTGTAAAATGTATGATTGTTAAGGTACTTCCTGCCATACCAGCTAAGTGTTTGGTGAACGTGGACTCTGGGTCATTTTTTGGGGGAAGAGGGGGAGGGGGGAAATTTTCTACAGAGTTCCTCCAATATCAGAAAATTTTGATCTGCTGCCAAAAAAATAAATCGCTGTTACATTTTGCATATAAAGCAGTCATGTTAGCTTGCAATCAATAGAAGCCTAGATTTGATCATAAACAATTGACATCTATTAACTATATACATATTGAAGAGAGTATTGTTGCCAAGGGATACATTTTGTTTTCTGTTCTTAAAATGAAGATCTTTTGGGGGTTAAGAAACATACTTTTGTGCCAAGAATATGTTTGAATGAAATTACAAATTGGCATTATTTTATGTGATTATCTGAAACCAAGTCTGTATTTGTCTCAATGCCACAAAGAAGGTTGAGATTGAGATGTCAATTTTTTTAATCGGAATTGTCCACATTATGGGGGTAATATGTTTTGTATTTAAGTTAGTTTGACTGAAACTGTGAGTGCTAGACAAACAAAATTTGGACCATAGATGATGTCAAAGTGGGGCACAGGCAAAACATATCAATCGGAAATGGCTTGTTTTGGGAAGTTTATGAAATTCCAAACCATCACATTGGCTTAACCATCAGAGTTGTTTAAACATGGAAACCCCCAGAACAGTTTTGGTATTAACGACGATTAGCCTCTTCAAAAAACCACAAAGGCCTGCAATGCAACAGATTTGTTCACCAGGGTTTTTCCTGAAAATATCAAATACTGATGTAGCCAGACTAGTAAGGTGTTGATTGAATGGAGGTAAATGGGAAGAAAGATGGCTCATGTGTTTGTTATAGCTGTTCTATGGGATGTGCCTAGCGTAAGAACGAGAGAAAGTAGTGGATGAATTATAAACAATATCAGAAGTAAATAAGACGGGAGAATTGGTGCGGAAGTTTTGAATGTTATAATAGCTGATTGTGCAAACTGCCATAAATCTTCGAAATCTTCAATGTATATTTATTTTTCTTGTATTTAATTTTACACAGAACTTTGACTTTGGTTTAAAAACCAGAGTTCTTGTACATATTTCATTATTTGCGTATTTTTTAATATAATAGAGTTTTGAAATTACCTAAGGACTTAAGTATCTCAATGAGAATGAGAATGGTTTTTGTCATATCGTCGAAATGTGGTTATTAATTTAGACAAATGCTATATTTATTGATTATTGGTTTCTCCTTGGCATTCCTGTAATCATATTTCACTAGGCATAAATATATTTATCAAAGAAACATAATGAAGTGTTTGGTAACAAATCTTTCTATAGTCCATCTAAACAACAAATCTAACAGGGATACATATTTCATCGCAGTATTGAAATATATAAATATCTACTCTATTTACCATGCAATAAGCCGCGGGGAGAGGGAGGGGGGCACAAACACATCTATAGCTCAAAGTAAGGGGATGGCTGGTGATACCCAGGTGAATTTAACTCAAACCTAAATCTGGTAATTTCCAGGTATTCCAAACCAAAGTCAAATGATACCCTGGTAAACCCAAACCCAAATATGGTAGCACCTGATTTGGGTTTTCGCTGACAAGGGCATTAATTACCACACTTGCTGGGTTTGGTATTACCAGGGAATTTACCAACATTGATTTGGGTTTGAGATTACCAGGGAATTGCAAACATTGATTTGGGTTTAGGATTACCAGGGAATTGCCAACATTGATTTGGGTTTATTGGGCTTACCATGGTATCACCTCACTTGGGTAATTTGAGATAATCAAGGTATCATCTCACTTGGGTTTGGGCTTACTAAGGTATCGCCTCACTTGAGTTTGGGCTTACTAATGTATCACTAAACTTGAGTTTGGGCTTACTAAGGAATTACTTAACTTGAGTTTTGGATTGCCAGGGAATTACCAGACTTGGGATTGGGTTTGTGTCCAGCAGGGTTTGGTTCTTACCATGGTACATTCTGTATCACCCAACATAGATTTGGTGCTGGATCATTGCCCTGCATAACTACAGTTCTACATGGGCTGGCTTTCTTCAGCTTTCAGAATTCATCTCAAATATTCCCCTTCCTCATTGGTTTCTTATTGTGTTGCAGCAAGGTAGTCCTCTTGAATGTGTATTTAGTTATAACTGAAACAGTGTTGATAAATTATAAGAAATTTTATTTTAATATATAAAAACTACTGGTGGATGTTCGCATGACTGTTGGTGTATATATATATTACAATTGTTGATGAAATATTTTCATTTTTGCCAATTGTGTACATAATTTTTTGTCGTCTGTGCAAAAGCTGAATGTGTGTGTGTGATGAAGGCTTATGTGTTGCCTGAAGCTGTGGCAATTTTGAAGAAGACATTAAAGAAAGCTCATTCACCTCTGAGACTTCATAATGATCTATTCCAACCTTTGAATTGGAAGTTTAAATGTGTCTTCAGGGGTGAATGAATTCATTCTTTTAAGACAATAAAATTGTGTTCATCACACTATATTCAAGGTTAATGATTTAGTGGAATAAAAACATGTGAACAAATTAACGTTTTGTCTTGTTATGTATATTTTGATATAAGAACCTGAAGCATTCAATTATATTATAATCGTAAATGATAATAATAACGGGTTACATATTGGTACATTTTCAATTTTGTGAAAAATAAACATCATTTAAGTAAAATCTACTGAACATGTGTTATTGAGTTACAATTAAGACTTTTGGAAATTTGTAAGTGTACAAATATTTTCAATTGCTCACTGGTTCTCCATGATAATGCAATGTTTGCAAATAATATAAAACAGAAGTTTGCAAATGCACGGTCCTTTCTGGGGACATTGTAATAAAAAACCCAAACATTTTTAATGAGAACAAAACGTCCAGTTACAAGTCAGCTGATAATATATAACAAGAGGCCCAGAGGGCCTGTATCGCTCACCTGGATACATTGGTATCTAGGTAATCATGATACCGGTAAAATATTTTCTTTTTGGCTCGCCCCTCAGCTCCCTAGGGGGTCAGTCCCACCATTAGTACAATTTTTAATCTTTGGCACCTAGGGATGCTTCCTGCCAAATAAGGCTGATTTCCAATCAATGGTTATGGAGAAAAAGTCAATTAAACCAATAAAGCTAAATAACCCTTTTTGACCCCGCCCCTCAGCTCCCTAGGGGGTCAATCCCACCATGAGTACCATTTTGAATCCTGAGCACATAGGGATGGTTCCTGCCAAATAAGGTTGATTTCCAATCAGTGATTATGGAGAAGAAGTCGCTTAAACCAATATAGCTAAATAATCCTTTTTGGCCCCGCCCCTCAGCTCCCTAGGGGGTCAGTTCCACAATTAGTATAATTTTGAATCCTGGGCACCTAAGCATGCATCCTGTCAAATAAGGTTGATTAACAATCAGTGGTTATGAAGAAGTCGTTAATATCAATATAGCTCAATAATTTTTTATGGCCCCCACTCCTAAGCCCCTAGGGGGTCAGTCCCACCATGAGTACAGTTTTGAATCCTGAGCACCTAGGGATGCTTCCTGCCAAATAAGGCTCATTTCTAATCAGTGGTTATGGAGAAGAAGTCGCTTAAACCAATATAGGTAAATAACCCTTTTTGGCCCCGCCCCTCAGCCCCCTAGGGGGTCAGTCCTACCATTAGTACAATTTTGAATCCTTGGCACCTTGCCAAATTAAGGTGATTTCCTATCAGTGGTTATGGAGGAGAAGTCGTTTAAAGAAATTGTTGACGGACGAAGGACGCCACGGTATGGCATAAGCTCACCTCGGTCTTTCGGACCAGGTGAGCTAATAATATTGATGTGACAAAATTGAATGAAGTATAAAAATGGACATTTGATCGTATTTTACTATAAAAATGTTTATAATGTCGGATATGAAATCACATTATAAACTGCTTCATTATACAAATGTGATTTAACTTATTAGCTCACCGGGTTCAAAGAACCATGATGCCATACCGTGGCGTCGTCCATCCATCAACAATCAACTTTTTCATAACCACTGAACGGAATTTAATCAAATTTGGTAGGAAGCATGCCTAGGTGGCTGGGATTCAATTTATACAAATGATTTGGCTGACCCCCAGGGGCCTGAGGGGCGGGGCCAAAAGGGGTCCATTGGCAATATTCATATTAACGACTTCTTCTCTGAAACTAAGCAATGTACAACATTCATATTTCAATGGTAGCATCCCTAAGGTGGCTGGGATTCAAATTTATACAAATGATTGGGCTGACCCTCCAGGGGCCAAAAGTGGTCCATTTGGAATTATTCATATTAACGACGAAGTGGGTAAAGTTAATTTAATTGAACAAACTTGGACCTTTAATCCCAGTATGCGACTGGCCCAATATCAGAATTATGGGCCTTTTAGCTATGGAGAAGAAATTGTTTTGAAGACGATTGTTGATGCAGGATGTCACACCATGGCATAAGCTCACTTGCCCTGAGGGAAGGTAAGCTAAAACGCTGACTAGCTAGTTGGCATAATTTCTACATAAAGCCATTGACCTATTTCCAGTCTATGTATTCACAATTCATAGAATATGTCCAGAAAGCTAATGTAATTATGACCTTTAAATATTTGTCGCTTTGAAACTGTAAGAGTGATCCTCATCCATTTCAAGGTCAAGTATAATAATTTATCACGGAACTTTAGAAACCTACCTGCTGTATAAAACGAAATGTTTGCTTGTACTTTTCTCCATGAATTGAGGCCAGTTAGATCGTTTCATGGTAATAACTCTCATAGATACCCTAAATTTCAAACTGCGACCATGAACTACATGAGAATGTTTATACACAACAAATATTTCATGTTATAGCTAGATGCCAAGGCGAGACATAATCTGATCCATGTGGAAAATTTCTGTGACCGGGACTGCCTATATACAATGAAACCTCTCTATTAAGACCACCTTAGGGACCGCATCAAAGTGGTCCAATACCGGAGGTGACCGTGCAGACAAATTTCTCTGAAATCCACCTTTTGACATGTTTTCATGGTCCATTAACTAATATCTAGGCTTTATAATGTGAAACCCAGTAATTGTAGGCGATTAGCCAATTTGACACAAAAATACAGCATACTGATCCGACACTCGACAGGTGTACACAGTGGAATACACAACTGGTGACTTTGTTTGGGCGGTTGTCTGAATAGCGAGGTGAAACTTAGTGCAAAAGTGGTATTTGGGACTTTTCAAAACTGGTCTAATAGCGAGGTGCTCTTAATTCTGAGGTGGTCTTTAAGCAAGGTTTCACTGTACATGTATAGACATTTTGAAAGTTATTGGAGATACAGAAGATTTCCTTCTCCTGGATACAAGAAATATCAGACACCACACAGAGACAAAGGAATATTTTTTGAATACATTTATTATTATCTATTACAGTAGGATGTGATCAAATGTTCTACAGTACAATGACTCGCACCAAACGAAGAATTGAATTCACACTAAGCAGCACATGGTCATCTCATTATTACACGCGTGATATTCTACACAAACACAGATTTATGTACTGGTCGCCCTGTGTAAAATATTTCCAAATGCGGTCCCATAATCCTTACAAAAAAAGAAATGTTTATATTCAAATGACATAAATACTACATGTACTACAATTTTACATAGAATTAATACAAGAATTTTAACTCTCTAACATCATACATCATATTATAATCAAGCAATATTGTGTCAGCATTTATATAATAGCTCGTGTATTATTCTTATACACGTGTTATTTTGATACAAAAGGAATAGGAAAGAAAAGAAAGTATAAATGAGCGGAAAAATACACAGAAGGACAACTTCTCTCAAAAAATAAAATACAAGATGTGTCTTTCATCTGTTTCATAACTGAAAATTTTTAAGGTTCTAATCAAGTCCGTGACCTCCCACTGATGATCAAAAAACAGATTACATGATACATTGTCATGCATATTGTAAGATAAGATTTTAACAAAAAGTGGACAATTATTAAATTAAAATCTCTTGTCTTTCTACTGGGTGTAAAGATTAGAAAGAAAAAATGAAAATAGGAAAAGGTAGAAGCTTTTCCCCCGAAATAGAAAGGACAGCTCAAAATCAAAGGAAAAATGGGGATAAAAGCATATTCTGCTGGTTTGGACTGAAAGAGAGATATTAGACCCAGCAAAACCCACATAACTTAGCAGGGAAATATCACACTATACTTCGTCAATAATCACTGATCATGAAAGTATTGAGACAGGAGGTTCATCAACATCATCATAACCATCATGATATACACACTCTCACAAACATACCGGTATATATATATATATATATAGAGAGAGAGAGAGAGAGAGAGAGAGAGAGAGAGAGAGAGAGAGAGAGAGAGAGAGCGAGAAACAGAAAAAGAGGAAACGGTCATACATAAAAGATTTGGAAGTGTTCGTCTAATCTAAAGTAAAACAGTAACAATTCCAAGTTTCATTGAAACCAAGCCTCTCACTGTCAAAATTTAACACAAAATATCAAAACTCCAAGCTACAGTCCCCCCCCCCCCCCCCCCCCCACTCTACATTATATTTTATATTTCCCTCGTACAGTACTTTTACATATTAAATGGAACTTCAAATTTATTTCAATAAAACAAACATGAATTAAATGTAATACAAATGACTATCGTAAAGAATTGGTACTCCTAAACAAGACTTGTAGCTTTATTTGCAAAGCAATATGGCGCCGACATTACTGTAATCAAATACAGGATAAATACAAGACAAATACATTATAACTGACAATATAAGTCAACGTTTTCTAGGATGAATAAATTATCTTCCAATCCTCTTTATCTGTGGTTTATATATGAGCCATTTGGCACAATTTTATCAGCTCTCACATCTCATAGATTTTCAATCATCTCATGCGTCATCCCAACTGGCTTGCAGTGCTGTTTATAGCACAAACGTTTTGCACCAAATCAACTTTCACAAGAAACGCACCCATCACTGGCCGTCAAAATTAAAATATTAGTGCATTGATACATACATTATTTTATCTGAGACATGGTCTAACTTAAATACAGTACTTATAAACTACAATCTTATAAAGGACATTTCTGTCATGTTCTGATCACTTGATAACCACTGCCCTTTAGGGCTGTTCCAGAACTAACCATGCGGGAGGGGTGGGAGGCACTTTTCAGAGACCTGACCATCCATCAAATATTTATGGAAATTTAATATATAAGGAATAGTTTGCGAATCTGGTTTTAACCCTACCATGATATATTACTGCAGTATTCTCCCACCACTCCCATATGGTTAATTCTGGAACAGCCCTCACAAATGTTTCATTTCTTACTAAACATTTCTTACTAATGTTTTAGGCAGATTGAATCGACACATATTATAACTAATCACAGCAATGTTTCTCTGTCTACAAAATTAAGACATTAACAATTTTTGGAAAAAAAAAAAGTTTTTATACAGAGCGACAAAATGTTGGACCATGTGGAGATATACTTTCATATATAACAACTTTATGAAAAATTCTACATGCTCAAAACACATCAGTAAATTGTGTGTATTTTACAGTTAGTAACAAAAGTAACACATTTAAATAATACATTTTGAGTTATTCTTCCAGGTGAAATCATTAGACCTCTAAAATACAGGGATATTATCAAAGTTTAGCAATTAATTCAATGGTTGAAAAAAACATGTTCTCATTACCAAATTTAAATGTCCATAATTGATAGCCTCCTTCTTAAATAGTGAATATTGGCAAGTATGTACATTTGCTTTTAAAATACAGATATGATATATATTAATGATGTTGAATGTTTTCAAAATTGTTCCTTAAATCTCAGAAAGTCCTGTGTCTTCTGTGTATAACTTGACATATGAAATGATAAAATCTTTTGTTTATTTTTATGTTTAGTATTTTTGTACTTTTCCAGATTTTTTCAAATTCATATCATGTACATAAACAAGAGTTCACTTCGATTCTTCAGGTCACTGGTAGACACTGCTCAACTGTCAAGAAAAAAAAAATCCTCAAAATTTTATAAAATCATTGGTAATCTCTAAATACACAAGTTAATTCAGGAAGTTTGTTCCTGGCTTCATGATAGGCGAGTCCCAGTGAGCAGAACTTGTGCGCTTGTTAAAGCGGGCTTTCTTCTTGTTGAAGAGAAGGTTAAGATCGGGTGGATCAATGGGGCCAAACAGTTGTTGTAGCTGTGGGGGATGGTAGTGCTGGTTAATCAGTAAAGCCTTCAGATTGGGACCTGTAACACAAACAATGTAAACAAACAATAAGCATATTTGCTTTACTTACAACTCAACCTCGACCAGTATTCATGAAATCGTTTGTATGCTCAAGCATGAATTTTGTGCTCAAGCCCGATTTCTTGTTCCTGCTACAACTAAATAATAAAATTATATTTTGTCAATGATTCGGAGCAACTTTGAAGAGATTTAAAGCGAAATACTGTTTCCATTTTACTTTTGGGTCGTTTAACATGATTTGAATGAGATTCCAAAAAGTTGCTTTGAGCACAAAATCCATGCTTGAGCATGAGAACGGTTTAATAAATACGGACCCTGGATTCTGTTACATGTTACCTTATGGATGGTATAGCATAGAATTAACCTAAATATAGTTCACTGCACATGCTCCATGGTCGATCAATGCAAGATTTTATCAAGCTTCAGAAAAATGTTTTGGTTTAAAATTCACAGCCCTAACAAGATCGATAGTTTGGCAATCGCCTGTATCTGACTTTTGACAATGAAGAGTATGTTTGTACTTATTGTTGCAGTGTTAGACGTATAAATAAGTTCACACAAACCTAGAGCCCATGCTGGTATCTTCCTTCTGGGTTTTTCATCGTCGTCAGTGGAGTCGTCAGATTTCATATCAGTAATGTCGTAATTTTCACTGTTCCAAGACTGTTTTCTCACTGGCGTCATTTCATACCTAAACAAAAATTTACCCATATATACATGGAAACTTAACAACAATAGACCTGTATATGCTTATTAAACGAGAATTGACCCATATATACATGAATAATGAACAACAATAGAATGACACATGTGCGGAAAATATAAAGCAACATTTTTTTTTAATGGGAAAGGATTTTCCCGGATACTTTTTTCACTTTAGGAAATCACAGCATTTTTTTAACAAGAGGAAATTGGCAGTAAAACTAGACAAAAAAAGTCATTAAACATCTAAAACAAACCAACTGGCATTTACTTAATGTTTGAAATGAGGATAAACTACTGTACTTACGAGTCAGAGTTGGTTGACTGTGCCATGTTGTGAGTGGTATTGAAGTTGGGTTTGGGTAGTGTGTTTTTGACTGGGACTGGCCCTGTCACGCTAGCATTATGTTTAGCAATCAAGTTCTGAAGCTCAGCAGCCTGCCTCTTCTGCTCCTCCTTCTGTTTGTCCCACTTCTCCTGTTGTTTCTTGGCCTGAACATTGAGAAATGTTTGAAATGAACATAATATGTTTATCATGCTTAAACAGATCTGGACCAAATTTCACTAAAGGTCGTATTAAAGTTTACATGTAGATATAAACGTAGACATAGCTTATGTCGAAAATGAGTTTCAATAAAAGTCTCAACTTAACGTAAAGTTACACTTAAATTTACACTGACCTTACGTAAACATAATTAAAATCTTAACTTGCCTTATATGTTTAGCTGTAGATTTACGACCGGTACTGATTAATATAATTTGGATTTGGAGATGCTAAAAAGAACATGGGCACTTTTCGGGTTGAATACAGGGTGAAAATTGCAAATTTCCTGACACATAAAAAATGTCAGCATTTATAACTAAACAACATACCATTTCCTTTTGTTTTTCCAAATTCTTCTTCAATAGAAGTTCTCGTTCTTTTCTTTTCTCAAGCTCTAGCCTCTCCTTCTCTGCCTGAGCGACTGCGGCAGCCTTTTCCCTGTAACACCAAAAAACATTCTGCAATACTTGCCATTAAAAGTCTACTGGAATTTCCTTTAAAGGTTATTCCAAGCCAAAGTACCACTTCATACACTTATGTCATGAATGTATAAGCCATGTAATCCAAAACATGTTTATTCTGAATAAAATCAACGAAATCTTAAATACCCCGAGGCCTGCGTTTATACTTTACCAATTCCAAAATACATTTTCCTGTCAAATAAGCCAGGTTTATTGTCTTTACCTAAAACAGCGAATCTTGTTATCTCTTAGGTCAGCGAGACCATAGAAAAACTTTGAGCTACCAAATTAATCAAGTTGACTGAGTGTGAGGATGCAGAGTAAAGTTTGCCGGGACTGAAACAATTTTGAATTAAATAGGGTCCGTGCAATGAGAATCAGTGACCATTTAATATGCTGCCCCCTCCTAGTATCACTCTAGAAAAACGTTACCTCTGATCTCTCTGTCGCTGTCTCTCCGCTTCCTTCTGTCGTTCCTCCTCTAGTGCTTGTTTGAGCCGTTCCTGTTCGGCCTGACGTTCACGCTCCAGCTGGGCGGCCCTCTCCTCCTGACGCCGCCGCTCCTCCAATATCAATCTCTGCCTTTCCTTCTGTTCCTGTTCCTTCTTTTTCGCCTGCATATCTAGGAATCTCTTCTCTTCTTCCTCCTATATAATGTGAACAAATAATAAATTATATCCTATTTTAAAATTCACGTTATATATACTTTGGCAATACCTTTCTATATCCCTTCTATGATGGCGGTTCCTTAATAAGAGTAAAGCTTATTGTGTTATTTACAAGGCATGAATACAAAGGCAGAGCACTACTAGGAGTGTGTGTTAACACACTTAAAATTAGTTTGAAATTAATCAGGTATGACAGCTTTGTTTTTTTATTTTAATTTTGTGTGGGAAATGATGCCAGACTTTACGTGTTTCTCAGTTGTTCCAGTCTGCGACATTAGCCACTAGTCTTATGCCCGAGACCAGAAAATTTTGGTTCGGACAGGTGGAAATTATTTTTTTTAGATTTTATAACAGAAGTAATATTAAAACTAATAAGGACTTTTCCACAATTAATCATGATGGAGAGGTCGGATGCATCTGTATTAATATATCATGGGTGGTGGGGTTAAAACATGATAAGCCTACTATTCCTTTAATATGTTGAAAGTCTTTTAATGTTTGATGGGTGGTTTGGTCTCTGAAAAACTGCCTTCTGCCCCTGCCAAATGGTTAATTCTGGAACAGGGGAAACTTTTCATTAAGAGAAAATGGAAAGAGGCAAAATCTTTGTGTACCTGTTCCTTCAGTTTCCTTAATCTGTCTTCTTCATCCTGTTTTCTCCTCTCTTCTGCTTCCTGCATTTTTTTCATCCTTAATATGTAAAGAAGAAAATTACCATCAACAAATATACAAATTAAATACAACAGCTGAATGTCAACTTTCAAATTTTACAGTATCCTCTTGATCTGTAGGTAACCCTAGGTTTTACCAAATTTTAAATTAACACTACAGCTAATAGTGTTCGGCTGTTCCAGGGATGAACAATTCTTTTATTAAATATTTACCTTATTCTTTGTTTCTCTCTCTCCTCCCTCAATTTTTCCTCCCTCAAGTTTTCTGTTTGCTGTAACTTTTCCTCACGTTGTCTCTGGATTTTGTTCTTTAAGTCGTTGTCGTGTTTTTGTAAGAGCTGCCTCTGATCGGCTGCCTTTTTCATCCTTTCTTCCCGTTTCCTGAAGAAGTTTTAATCGTGCAATGATAATCGAGGAATCTGAACCAACTAACTGTTTTCATCATTTTCCTATATCCTGATTTTATGTTTAAATCTAGCTCAAACAATCATGTATGTGTCGTTTTTCAGACACCAAATACAATGCCTGCCTTAATAAAAGCAAAGTGAGCAGGGGATCATATAGATATATAACCACTCCCACAAAGCTTTCTAGTGCGACCTTTGACTTTAACCTTGACCAATGACCATCAAAATCTTATCAGTTATAGAACTTGATAGTGTGATGGTATGGTGTGAACATGAACCAAATCTGACCAGGAGTTGATGAGATATCTTGTACACAATGTCTGGACACACAGACACATAACGTGTTTACTGAATCATATACCCCTTTGCCTAAGTGGGGGTATAATAATACCATCATTTTAAGTCTTTGCCTGAATGTATGGATAATTCCTAGAGTTGAAACAGTATTCTCACAATACACATTTTTCAGGACAATATGCTTGATATCAAAACACACATATATATACTCACTTAAACAGTAAGCAGTACTATGTTTTAAAAGACCAAGCCCTCTCTACTGTAATAGATCACCTCAAAAATGTCCCACTCCCAATAGGTTTCAACAAGATCTACTGGCAGATTTTGCCACATTTAGTCTTTTATAAAACTCTAGATCTCGACTAAATGAAAAAGAGTTATCATACTTGCGCTGTTCTTCAATCCTGATTTTCAGTAAGGCATCCCTCTGTTGCAATCTCTGTTCATCTTTTTTCTGTTTTTCAGTCAGCTCTTTCTTACGCAGCTCCTGCTGTTCCTGGAACGAAAACGTCTCAGATCTTACAGCATAGTAACATTTACACAATTGTGTTTGTCTCCTAAAACAGTTAAGACCTTCGGCATAGTAACATTTACACAATTGTGTATGTCTCTAAAAAGGGTCAGATCTTACAGCATAGTAACATTTACAAAACTGTGTATGTCTCTAAACACAGGTCAGATCTTACAGCATAGTAACATTTACACAATTTTGTTTGTCTCTAAAAAGGGTCAGATCTGACAGCATAGTAACATATACACAACTGTGTATGTCTCTAAACACAGGTCAGATCTTACAGCATAGTAACATTTACACAATTGTGTATGTCTCTAAACACAGGTCAGATCTTACAGCATAGTAACATTTACACAATTGTGTATGTCTCTAAAAAGGGTCAGATCTGACAGCATGGTAACATATACACAATTGTGTATGTCTCTAAAAAAGGGTCAGATCTTACAGCATAGTAACATTTACACAATTGTGTATGTCTCTAAAAAGGGTCAGATCTGACAGCATAGTAACATTTACACAACTGTGTATGTCTCTAAACACAGGTCAGATCTTACAGCATACAGTAAACTCCACTTAATGTCACGTCGGTTAATATCACTTTTCGGTTATTATCACGTTTTCTTCATGCACCGTTTTTCCTGCTATATAATCTATGTAATGCCATTCTTTTAATATCACTTGTTTCCAGGTGGATTTCGGTTAATATCACTTTTTTTGGCAACTGTCACACAAAAATTACAGGTAAATGTTAGAAATAATTTCATATAAATGCCCCGGGGACTCGAGTTTCACACCTGAAATCGCTATGTAAACAACGCTGTGGTCAGCTGCATCTTTTTCACACCTACCTGATCACTGCCGTACTAGTCGAACAATAGATTGACTTGGCATACCAGAGCAAAGATTACACCTTTGGGTGAAGGAACCCATACTTTTGTAATCTTAAATAACGCCATGTGTGATTTAATGAGTTCCTAACACGAGTTCCATTTTTCATTTCAGCTCGTCTTAGATCGAATTCACGTTGTCGTGAA
Organism: Mimachlamys varia; assembly: GCA_947623455.1. Taxonomy (NCBI): domain Eukaryota; kingdom Metazoa; phylum Mollusca; class Bivalvia; order Pectinida; family Pectinidae; genus Mimachlamys; species Mimachlamys varia. Next base: position 8,377,546 of record OX392531.1, read on the forward strand.
GAAGGCTTACAAGTGGATGGTCTTCCGTAAACATGACGAAATATTGATTGAAATTAAAATAAAAAGTGTCTTTTAAACAATAAGTGTTAAATTAATTAATTTAAGCTAATGTTCACGTAAAATGCAGAGATATCGTCTTTGTTATGATTTTTAAATAGCCAAAGTACGACTCCGACATGCCGTGATTCTAGGCAGGCTGGTGAATAAATATAAGTGCCGAGACTAAATCTTATCGCGTGGTTGTTTTATTTGCATAGAGGTCATCCAATGAAACGTCACGTTTCAAAGGTAAAAGTTCATTTCGCGGTAGCGCTATACAACCGACAAACTCTGTGAACACGATGTCGCACTTGCAGCGAATATCTAAAGAAATTAAACAAACAACAAATTTCACAAGCGAAAAACCAGTATACATTTCAAGATAACGGTAAATATTTACGGAGTGTCATGATTTCAATACACAAATTTGATGCAGAATACCAGCCACTTGTATGCCTAACGTTACATCATTACAGTAGGCCTAGCTACTGCAGTAAACAATCGTAGTACGTTTCGTCCCTGGTTTCGTGTGAAGTAGCCTACTGATAATATTACGTACGAACAATATATATGAAAATAAGTGCATTCCAGAATAAAACCAAAGATTATACGGTCACTGGAGTGGAAAAAACATTGTTAGTGATAAAATATCTTTATTCAACAATCTTCTCTGTTGAGTCACAGCACTACAACATTTAACCAAGTCCACTTCCGGTTTTGAGGGCTGAAAAATGTCAGAAAATACGTTTTCTTTTAATATCATGTTCCGGTTAATATCATGTTTTCCCCGGACAAATGAGAAGTGATATTAAGCGGAGTCTACTGTAGTAACATATACACAATTGTGTATGTCTCTAAACACAGGTCAGATCTTACAGCATAGTAACATTTACACAATTTTGTATATATCCCTAAATATATATCAAATCTGAACTGTAATTAAGATTTTGTTTTGTATGGGTGATGCTACAACAACCTCACTGATATTACTACAGCATTTGACCTAATAAGTGCATGTGCCATTTAAAGTGCACCCAACTCATTTTTTTCAACTAGGGAAAGAGGTTGTGTATGCTAATTAATGTTCCTTACCTCACTCATCTGCAAATACAATCTTCCGTCTTTTAACCAAAGATTCTTTACCGGAGAGTCAGACAAAAAAAAAAACCCACGCTATCATTAAATATTGGTATTACTACAATGGTTTCCACGCTATTATCGGTGAGTATGGCATACCTTTACTGTAAGTTTGGCTGGTGACATCTTCTGTTTGATGAAAGACTTGGTTATGCCCGTTGTCAAGGCAGAAGGCGGGATCACCTTTGACAAATTGTTTACGAATGACGCAGGTTTTTTGGAAAGCTGAAAGAAAGAAAGAAAAACATCAGGTAATCAAACACTACAAAGCTCATCTCAACCCCTCAACCTAGGAAGTCGCATTGAGCCCCTGATACAGCAGAATGTTCTAAACATCCTTAGACACATCAGCCATGAACCACCCACTTAACCTCAAAATTTAAACTCACTAAGTCATCAAAATGGTCATTCAAGCGGACAATGTAGGTCAAATACATCATCCAAAACCTAGCATGTCCTATTTATCCTTAGATACATCAGCCATTTAAGTTTGGTTGATGTAGGACTTAAGATACCTGATAGGTGACCTCAACCATTCTTCTTCACCTGATGTGGACCACACTGACACTGTGGGTATAGTATAAGCCCACCTCAACATAGTTGTGCGAGTTATTAAAAGTCATCTGCATTTGACCTAGAGACAGGTGAAGGTCAAGTCAAGGTCACTTACCACAGTTTTAGGACATATAAAGCAAATTGTCTCTGTACCATGAAATGTTCACTGCAGTTTTTTAAAAACTTTTTAGACTTTTATTAGATTTAGCATTGTATCTGACTGCAGATATCATTTAGAAAACTGCTTTCAGATAGAGGTGGGGAGGGGGCAAAGAAACAAACACCCCTACAACATTTAGTACTTACAGATATTGGTGTTTTCTCTGCTGATCCAGTATCACTGAAAACAGACAACACATTTGTTTATCAATTTGCTCTTGTCGATTGAGATACCTCGAAATTTATTCTTGCATTCTAAACACTTATAATATATTTACTTCTAATCTCTTGATACTGTGCTAAAAATGTCATACACATTTTAAGTACATGTAGGTTTTTCCCCCAAGAATTGTCCTCTAATCATAAATTAACCATTGTTTACTTAAAATTGTTTCTAAAAGATTCTCTGAAATCCAAAACCAACAGAAAACAGTCAACATACTGTAGTGTGCATGACCAAAATATGGCACTTTTTCCCCCTAAATGTCTTACCTAGACATTGGTGAATTTCCGTTGATCTTTGAAAAATCTGAAAGGAGGAAAGTGTACAGCTTTTCTTTTTAACATGAACAGACTGAATGAAGGACACTATATCAAAAGACCATGTTTGCCAAAAGATCCAACAACAAAATATTCGAGCTATTCTATTATCTGGTGATAGGGGAGTTAATATTAACTCAATTATGATCATATATTGACTTGATAGTACTCTTTGATTGAATTTAAAGGTAAAGTTAAGAATATAATTGTGTTTTTACCGGCACTGCTATTGCACAACCTCTCCAGCTGCTCAAAGGAATCTTCCACCTGAAAAAGCCAAAAAATATATAATATAAGGAGAACTCTGTACAGTTGTGTAAGACTTCGTACTTTTACCTGTGATAAGTTGTACTCTGTACAGATGTGTAAGATTTGGTAGTTTTACCTGTGATAAGGAGAACTCTGTACAGATGTGTAAGATTTGGTAGTTTTACCTGTGATAAGTTGTACTCTGTACAGATGTGTAAGATTTGGTAGTTTTACCTGTGATAAGTTGTACTCTGTACAGATGTGTAAGATTTGGTAGTTTTACCTGTGATAAGGAGAACTCTGTACAGATGTGTAAGATTTGGAAGTTTTACCTGTGATAAGTTGTACTCTGTACAGATGTGTAAGATTTGGTAGTTTTACCTGTGATAAGGAGAACTCTGTACAGATGTGTAAGATTTGGAAGTTTTACCTGTGATAAGGAGTACTCTGTACAGATGTGTAAGATTTGGTAGTTTTACCTATGGTAAGGAGTACTCTGTACAGATGTGTAAGATTTCGTAGTTTTACCTGTGATAAGTTGTACTCTGTACAGATGTGTAAGATTTGGTAGTTTTACCTGTGATAAGTTGTACTCTGTACAGATGTATATGATTTTTTAGTTTTACCTGTGATAAGTTGTACTCTGTACAGGATTTCTTAGATATTGACTCGTCAGCACTGTTGTCCTCATCCAATTGGCGCTTCCTCGTCTTTGTCCTGAAATGTATATTGGAGAAATGTCAATCACATGGAATTCATGATAACACGACAGAGCAGCAACAATGATTTAGATACAACATGTGTTTTGTTAAATATTTATTCAGAACACTTTTAGTTTTCTGGTAGATTTTGCGAATATTTTACAAATTTATTCATTGTCAATTTTGAAAAATTCAACAAGCTCTTACAGAAATCCTACCGTTTCCAGAACTCTTCCTTTACAAATCTGCTTCAATAGTGATAAACTGCATTATTTCATGTGTTAAGAGATGTGAAACACAACATACCTTGTGGAGCGCACTGGAGGCGCTTCCGGCATCAGGAACGGGTCGTCACACTCGTCACTACTGACGGATGCAGGTGTAACTCTGGGTTTGCGTGTCTTTGAGCGCGTGCTCTGGCGCATCTGACTCTCTCGGTCCACCTCCATCGCCTCATCATCAACTGATGACACAGACGAAGCTGCAGCATTTTTCCTCTGCTTCGTACGAGAACTGGTTCTGATGGGCGGCTCTGAGGTGCTCTCCCCTAAATCTGATGTCGTTGATGCTGTTGAAGCAGTTTGTTTCCGTTGCTTAGTTCGCGTACTTTGTCGTACTGGCACAACTTCTTCATTTCCCATTCTCTCATCATCAGCATCACTTTCATCCACAGAACTGGTGGTGTTTTTTGGTTTTCGCATCTTCGATCGTGTACTCCTAACGACATCATTTTCTTTTCCCAGTCCGGAATCTCTGTCAAGACTGGAATCATCATTGGAAGATACTGATGATGCAGCTGTGTTTTTACGTTGCTTGGTTCGTGTGCTAGCACGCACCGGCTTTACATTTAAATTCACAGTATTTGACTCAACCTCTTCACTTACACAAGGAATTTCACTTCCCTCCTTAATACAAATATCCCTAGCATTGAAAGTTGATCTACCCAACTTTGTATCAGTTTTCTTATCGTCCTCGCACAAATCTCTTTCTTCATCTTTCTTTTTATCATCCTCTGTATCTGAAATGAGTTCGATATCAGATTCTTCAATATAAACTATCTGTAGGGTTCGTACCTCCAGTTCATCATAAGACTCATCGGGATCACATTTTGCTGTTGGTGTATTAAGCACTTTGTCTGAATGTTCATGGTGCTGCTGATTAAAAGCACTGACATTTCCACTGTCTTCTGAGTGACTGGTTGATCTGGTTACCTGTTGAGTAGCATCAGATGGAGGCTCAACTGCCACCTTCAAAAACAAAGAAACATTAAAATGGTCACCTTCAATTATTTTGTTTATCTTTCTAGGTAACAAGACCGATATAAGAGGGTTGTGAATAATTGTGCTCAAAGCTTTTCATACATGTAGAGAGAAGCATTATTATATTTAATAACACAAATATATCTGAAATACTGCTGAAAATATAGAGAGTATGTATGGAGGGGACAGCTCTACAAACAAGGGGCCTATTTTATCGGGTTAAATTAATTGTTTTTTTATATATAAAAGATCACTTACCTCTTTTTTCTTCAATTTCAGTTTAGTATGGACAGTTTTCCGTTCCGTGGTCTTTAATAATTGTAAAAAAAGAAAAGAGCATTAAACATCAATACTGTAGCAATATATTGGTAAATAGTCCAAAAAATTTAGAAAATTGCAATGCAGTACACAGCAATAGTGTTTATACCTACCGGCAAAATTCTACTATGAAAATAAACTTAAGAGTATGACTTTGTGCAAAGGACAGTGGTAACAAAAATCATTAATCAATTCATTTTTTGCAAACCCAAAATAAACAGTTTAATATAGTTTTATTTATCAGATTCACCACCTTATTTCTAATATTTGTTTTGTAGTTTAGAATAACTAGATACTACTGTTCAACTTACAGGTGTCTGGTTCAGGCATCCTTCAGTACTTGGAGAATCTTGGTTAAAGGCAGCAGCGGACACCATCGAAGGAATCTGCAAATGACTCCTTAGCTTTGTCACTTCCAGTTTACTTTGAGAGGCCAACATTTTCAATGATTTCCTCAAGCTGGCCCTGGATGACCTCCGTGACCTTCTGCTGGATGACCTTCGTGAACTTGGACTTCTTTCTTCCGATCCAGTATGCGCGGAATAGGTGAGAGTGGTGTTTGGCGTTTCCGCAATATTTGAAGGTGTTTGACTAATACCTGTTGGTGTTTCCTCAGCAGATGTTGCTGGATGTTTTCCCGGCCCTTTGACAGTAGCAGGGGTTGCTGAATTGCTACTACTCTGTTCTGGAGTTTCTGGTAAAGGATCTGTCTCGTCAATAACAGATGTAGTAGCTGTGTGCGGCTTCGTTTGTGTGATGGGTGTGGTAGTGCAGCTATTGTTTCGTGGAGTTGTTGAGCAGCTGTTGTTTTTAGGTGTCGTGGGACTGCTCATCTCGATCAAGTCTTCAAACACATGAACTTTGTCTTTTACATGACCTGGTCCTGCCTTCTTCATGCTGGGACCTGACACAGCATGTTTTCGAAGGGGTGACCTTTCAGCAGGCATAGTATTGGGAGTAGCTTTTGTAGCCTGGAGCCTTTCATTTTCTGGTGTGCTGACACTAAGTGTATGTGATGAGATCTCTTTTTCTATGACTTTGATGATAGATAGCTTTGGAACATCTTCAGAAACCTGTTTACTTTGCCTTGTTCTAGAAGTTTTATTAGAAGAGGTGGACACAGTTCTGGAGGCAGCTCGGCGTGGCCGTCCTCGTCTTTTTTGCTGATCCTCTTCAAGTTCTACATCTGTGTCATTGTCGGGTAAACTGAAACACAACATTTAGTAAGAAATGTATCAAAATATACCACAAACATTTTTATATATATTCAAGCATAATATAGTAATTAATATCGACGGTATGATCAGTACTGCGCTACACACATTACGTTAACTGTAATTGCAGAACTATTCAAAATTGAAAACCAGTTAGTATACAACCCTGGTCAAGGAGAAATTACATTCATTTAAGTATTGAACTGACCCCTCCAGTACTTTCGACCAACACAGATAGCCAACTGTATTGTTGTTTGAAGACAGACAGCTGACTGAAAGTCTGGACCACAGATACAACTATATCAAATAGGACCACACCTAAATATTTAACTTTTGATAAAGCCCTTACCAAAGATCTACAGTACAATCAATACAACTCATAGGGCTTCACAGGAGCTGCCTTATGTCATAACTAATAGTCATATGCCACCTGGCTAATATCTCCCTATGTGTGAATGTCTGTGTGAGAGTTGGTGATATGTTGTGTTCTGTTTGTAGTGGGACTGTGCTTCCAACAGTATCTTTTGAAGTAATAGATTTATAGAGCCACCATTCTAGAAAGTTGAAAGCTATAGCACAGATATCGAAACATGATCTACTCCACACAATTTTATAATCCACCTAGAGTTGTGTGAGTAGTAGATAAACACATTTCCCAATATTCTATGTGTAAGACGACTTTCTCAACTTTTACAGAGTTTTATCCACATGACCAATCCTCCCATATATTAACTAAACTTAACATGTTATGCATGTCAAAGAAAAAAGTTAAACAGAGAGAATAAAACTCTAGCTTAATTTACTGGCTGTGTGTTTATAACTAATGATGTTTGGCTTAAAAATCAATTGGCATTAAAGCAATAAATTTTGGGTTAGAGACTTTTCACAAAAGGTTAGATTGAGTCCTTATCAATATACCATTTCTTTGCTGGTGGTTCAAAAACATCACTGCTATCACGTTTTTTTGTTTTCTTCTTTCCTCTCTTAGCGGAAGGTGTTTTTGGCAATAACCTGATATCTGGTCTGAAAAAAAATGCACAACTGTTACAAATGTTTAAAACATTAATACACATATATATAGCAATAATAAACATAGACAATTTTTTCCTATCAACTTTTGATCTGATGCTACCTGGTATAGAGATTAATTCAAAACCACTAAAACAGAACATCTATGAAATGATGCCGTAATAGAAAGGACAATGAAATGCTGAATGGGTAACATCACAAATATCATGATGCAAAAATTCTCAAATGAAAATCAACATCAAACAAGCTACATTACATAGATCTATACTTTCTTGATTAAAGTGATTTTATTGATAAATGTATAATATTTATCCAATCAAATAGAAATTACATTTGTTTTAAATATTCTTTTATCAGTTACATCTCAAAAATATAAAGACAAGAAAAACCAAATGATAACAAGTTTATGCTGGATATTTACATGAATTTCCAAATATATCGTTTACTGTTTACAATGCAAGTTGCCCTGACAAAAAGGCAGAACTCTTTTTGTGTAATGATGGTAGCTGTGACATAATTTCTCTGATCATACAACGAATTTTGTTGGTTATGTCATTTGTTTGTTTTCAACATATGTCGCATGGAAATTTAAGGCTACCTCAAAAGAATATCTCAATTTGGTTTTTTTCCCTCTTTTCAGTATAGTGTCAAAAACTTAAGTCTGGTCTTAGACCAAAATTCAGTTGTATCTATGGTGAATATTAAAAAAATCCTGACCTGACTGAGATGCTATATATACATTCAATTCCAGGTCATAACTTAAATTTTAGTCCCACTGGGAAAAGGATGAATGCAGGACTTAGTCTTGGGAAAAAAAAGCATATCACTCTGAAGAAAAATGTATTACTTTTCAAAAGCAGCCTTGCAGTCTGTCACAATGTTTTCCAGCCATTGATGGAACTCTGCCTGTTGCTCCTCAATTGTCTGCATATATTGGTTGATGGACCGATAAGAATCCAATCCAATGGTATGGATATACGATGTGGGTCCTCTGTTCATCCTGACACTTTTGTGAGTCTGTCAATCAGGATGCAACCAAAAACCTACAATTTTTAAGAAATTCAAGTCAGATTTGAGTTTGTACCTGTACAAAGTTTGGAGAGTTTTTTCTGTTTGCAATTTTAACATGTTTTCTTTGTAATACAGTCAAACCTGCTCTAACGACCGCCTGTCTATAACGACCAATTTCCAGATTCCCTGTGAGATTTCACTATATAACGATCATCTGTATAACGACCACCTGTCTAATGACCAGTAATTTTGGAATGACGGTCGCTAGTTCGCTTCCTATAATGACCGATTTTCAGATTCCCCACGAGAGTTCACTATATAACGACCATCTGTTTAACGACCATTATAGTAGTTAAAAAGTTTCCTGACATTTGTTTGAAAATAGCCGCCACCTAACGTCACATGATCAGAAACAGATTTGTCATGAAGAAGTTCTTGCTGGATTTCGCGACGCACGGCCATTTTCAAACAGATGTGAGGAAACTGGCTATTTTTTTTAGAAATGGGTGGCAACAGTTAGTTAGCGATCTCCTGTGACTTGAGTAAAGGCGTACTGTAGGTTAGTAGAAAAATATCTGTTCTTTCTATGCTACCTATACATGTGAACGAAAATGTTTCATATTATAAAACACAGCTTAAACAGTGACCCGTGGACGGGTCGGTAAAATTTCCACTTTTTAACTAATGAGGAATTCTGACTCTCGCAACTGCCTGTTGTCAAAATATTTAGCGGGTCAGAGAGTCGGAACCCTTCGCCTTCGGACTAGTCGTTTCGGTACTTATGCATGTTGAAAAACAATGATTAACATTAAATCAGCGATCACTTTTTGATTATATAATTCATATAACAATAAAAACAAATAAGAAAACCGAAACAGCTCTTGGAAGTACCGAAACAAATGCACATGAACAAATTACAAGACGTGCCGAAACAACCTTGGCTTAACTTGGTGCCGAAACGACTGTGTCCGCTATAATCGGAGAAAGCTATATAATGGAATTACGTTTATATATGTTATCATTACACACTGCTATTTCCCAAAACCAATCTTCTGTTAAATTATCGACGAGAGAGGTGAGGTGTAGCAATCATTTCTAGACTAATAAAGAAACATAAACAACCATGTTCAATGGCGGGACAACGTTACTTCTCAAATCATACGAATGTACACAATCTGAACGCAGTCCAAAAGAAGACAAAGGTTCATCATATTGGCCTATATGCCATCCAAAAATGTATTCGACATGTTTTTTAAATAAGTATGCTTTTTCGATTATAACTTGGATAAGCATTAGAAGCTGTCTACTAAACCTTCTTACCCCAGACACAGCTGAAGTTTACTTCACGTTTGAATTTCCTTCTGAATATTAGATCTAAATTTTGGACCAATCAGGAAACGAGAAAATATCCGGAGCTAGCCTTAGATACGAAACTAATTGTAAGCAAAAGCAAGAATGTAATAAAATAATATACACTTATAAACACAACGTATGCTAAAATCTCAGTTATCATTTTCTTATAATTTTGAAGCATAAATACAATATTAGTTTTAGACGAGAACAAAAAACATCGAAAGCAAAAGGGTGAATCTGTAGATCGCCATTCACTTCCGCCATTTTGACATGAAAACATCCTGTGGTGGAAGAAAACTCCCTCAGCGATGTCCAGGAACAATGAAGCGAACTCCTTCAGCCAGAGTTACAAGCTGGTTGTAGTTGGAGGTGGAGGTGTGGGCAAAAGTGCCTTAACTATTCAATTTATTCAGGTCAGTGGATTTACTAAGCATTGCATTGCAGATTTCTTTTACTTCCGTTCATGTTCACAACTCGTCAGCTGATCGGGCTCTGATAGTAGAATGATCTGCGATTTAGGGATTGGGCCTACATGATATAGGCCTAGCAGTGTTATCGTTAAAAAAAATTCAATCGCCATACTTTCTTTTATGCCCTTTGAGATGCATCAAAAGATGCAATGTTGCAATTACACATTCCATGTTCTGGGACGTACTTGTAAAATGCACACTCGTTGATGTTTTGCCAATTATGCGAGTCCGGTTGTCGACTGGCCTACTGTATTTCTGAACTAAGATCGGTCTTTTAATAGCATTTAATAGCAAAGTAATGGATGCAGGCTAAAAGCCTCTATATCCATATCATAATAACAAATAAATTCAATATAAATATAAATATAGTACTTCGGTGCGGTATACAGCTTAAGCGTTAAGGAATTGGTATTATTATTATTATTGGTAGTTGAAACAATTATTTTTGCAGTGTTTATCTAGAGCTATCTCAAAATTTAAAGTGCTGCCCGCCTCTACAACAGATTGTGGCAAGCTGTTCCAGATATCTACTATTCTTTGACTGAAAAAGTTTTTTCTTATATCCAGACGACATCTTTCCTTATATATTTTCTTGGAGTGGCCCCTGGTTCTGTTTGCATTGTCCAGTTGGAAGTAATCTTTAGTTATTCTTGAATCGTATATATTGTTAATAATTTTGAAAACGTTTATCATGTCTCCTCTTATCCTGCGGTGCTGTAGTGTTGGTAGTTTTAATTTCTCTAGGCGTTCCGTATATGACATATCCTTAAATCCAGGTAGTAGTTTAGTCGCTCTTCTTTGCACACTTTCGATAAGATCAATGTCTTTAGCTTTGTAAGGGCTCCAAACACTGGCGGCGTACTCTAAGTGAGGTCTCACTAATGCTTTAAATAGTAATTTAAACATTTGTGTATCAAGATACACAAATGACCTCCTAATTAATCCAACTATGCTGTTTGCCTTGTTAACTATACTATTAATGTGTGATCTAAAACTCAAATTATTATCTATCAATACGCCAATGTCCTTCTCGCTGGTAATATTTTCTAAATGAAGCCGTTCTTCTCCCGGTCCTGCCATGAAGTATGTTCTTTTTTCTGAAGCTCTTATGGATAATACTTTACATTTATTTGGGTGAAATTTAAGAAGCCACGTATCTGACCAGTTTTGTAATTTGTCCAAATCATTTTGAAGAATCAAAACATCCTCCTTAGTCTTTATCTGCCTGAATAATTTTGTATCATCAGCAAATAATGGTGAGGGGGACGCCGTTATTTCTGGGAGGTCATTTATATACAAGACAAATAAAATTGGACCCAGTACACTTCCCTGGGGGATACCACTTATTACAGGATATGTTGAAGAAGATTTTCCATTCACCAATACACATTGACATCTGTTTGTAAGGAAATCCTTGACCCAATTAACAACTTGTTTGCTGATTCCATAGCCTAATAGCTTTTTGATAAGTCGCTGATGAGGCACCTTATCAAATCGAGTTCCCAACCGACTAAAAATTCTCCCATAAATCATATGAAATATTTCAACAAAGTTGTGACTGTCAGTGTGTCATGAGCATTAATCAGGTTGGGCACAACGGCACATATATAAATTGGTAATAATCCTGCATTTGGGTAACAGTTACCCATTTCAGTATCAATATCGTTACTCATATGGTCAATAATGTGAAATAAAAACACACAAAGTCCTTTTAAAGTCTTTGAGCAAAAATGGTGTCATTCTTTCCGCAAGGTGCATTATGATTACCACAAGGTGCATTTGTGCACAATTTTTTTTATAAATTCCACTTAATATCACCCCTGTAAATATCACATTCCTCTTTATATCATGTTTCCCCAAAGCACCATTTTCCCTCAATATTAACTGTTGTAATTTTATTTGGTTTACTTAATATCATGAATGTATTTTGAGGTGAATTCCTTTTAATATTATGTTGGGTTTTTTAACCAATCACATAAAATATCCAGAAAAAATGATATCATTTAATTTGATTTCAGATACAACTTGTACAAAATATTGCATAGAAATAAAATAACCCCAAAAAATGATTTTTAGTTGAAATAATGTTATCAATAGATTGAAACATCTTCATGCGTACATTGAATAGTTTACTTTTAATTATGGAGATTGGAAATGCACTTGATTTAGTGAAAAAAACATGTTTCTCTTAATGTCATATACCTTTTAATATCATGTTTTTGTCTGAGAAATGCAACATGATATAGAGAGGAATGCACTATACCAGAAAATATATTTTTTTCCAACATATTTTTAAAGCATTTAAACTTAAACGCAGATACAACAGTTGCAGGTAGACTGTTCCAGTGTTTTGCTGTTCTTATACATTGTATTGAGAAAAAGGGGTTTCCTTGTTGCCAATGTCTCTTGCTTGATACTGTAAAAGTGGAATAATTCGCAGTATGGAAATTATGCTTATTTTGCTGGCATTAAATATCTGTGAATATATCCACACGCGAACATTTCTAATATCACTCAAACTCGACAGTGGTTAATAGTCATAGGTACACATTGCTAAACAGGTGACATACAGAGCGAAAAATTCCACTCCTCAAACAGTTTGTCGGCTGACTAAATGGAAATTATGTATATATTTTTTGTTTTGTATAGATTTTACTCTTCTGCCAATGCTTCTTCCTATGGTACAACGGTATTACTGCTTTTCTCGTTGTTTCCGTACAATTTATATAAATGTACATGCTTAAATTTAAAAATAATTCATAATACTGAAAGATAACTGATTATTTGGATCAATTTTGATTTTTGACCTATTATAAAACCTTCATTTTGGTTGGTAGGTACCTGGTATGCAATTTGTGTCTGCAACAGGGAAAATATATGATCAGTGCGATTTCATTTTTGAATTGAAAAGAAAATCAATGTACAAACTGGTGCACATCTATGATTTGGAAGTTGTCTCAAACTTCTTTTTCGGTTTAAAAAATACTGTTAAAAGCTAAAATATGACAAAAAATTTACTCTAGATTTTCTTGACTTTCTCAAATTAAACAAGCCTTGTCTAGTAACCAGTTATGACTTCACAAGGAATAGACTGTGGCTACAGTTTCAATTTCACCAGATCATATCAAACAATTCTCTCATTTAACTATAGCATTGAGTTAGAAATTCATTAATATGAAATTGTTGGAAATTAAATTGCTTTCCAAAACATTTGTAATACCTACCCACCCTTATCAGATTGCCCTGTGTCAGTGGACTGTGGTCCATGATCTATGGCCCGTCCATCTTCCTTAAATAATTCTTGTGATCACTATTTCTTGAAAAAGTGCTGAATTGATCCTTCACAAGTTTTATCATCAGGTTTTCCTTAGTCCCCAGTTGTGTCAACTTTTTTTAGCTGATCTGAAAAGCGACATGGCTGATAGGCGCCCATCATGGATTTTGATAGTGATAGTGTATTATTACTTTTTTGGGGAGATTTGCTGGATGGATTCTTCTCATATTTCATATGCAGGTCCCCCTTGGTCCCTAGTTGTGCATTGTCCAGATTTAAAGCAGAAGCTGATATGGAGAAAAAAACAGATCACAAGAAGCCATCTTTGATTTATTTTGGCAGTAATAGTTTGTGATCACTATTTCTTGGGAAGTGCTGGTTGAACCCTTTTCAAATTCTATATGCAGCCTTTTGCAGGTCCTTCTTGGTCCAAAATTGTGTAGATTTTTAGCTGATCAGAAAAACAACATGGCCGTCAGGTGGCCATCATCAATTTAGACTTAATTGTTTGTGATGCTAATTCTTGAGAAGTGTTGGATGGATCCTTTTCAAATTTCTTATGCAGTTGAAAATCACCAATGATGGGCACCAAGGTCCCTTTATATAATTAGGATCTGTTGTTTTTAATTAACCCAATATTGAAAACTAAATTATTTTCCTGGATTCACATTTTGTCTTTAAAAAGATATCCACTTGTGTTCATATTGTCATATTTGGCCTATATATATATATATATATACAGTGTAAAGGCAATTTTATATTAAATAGGGCTCAAATATTTCCTTATAGGTATAATATGAGCTGTATGTCTTATATTTACCGTATATCAGCTAGGTTATTTTTCGGAAACTGTCAATATTAACCTAGCTGAACCATTTTAAATATATGTGATTTCAAATTTTTGCGATTTCTATTCTTTAGAGTCATAGAATTACAAAAAAATACACATGTATAAAAATTACCCAATATGCAGTATATTAAACCTCAGTGTTTTTGCTACCTATATTTTACAGCCGTCTGTGCCTTATTGAATTAGGAAAATTAAGTAGGATTTTCAGATTAATTAGGAAAATATTCTTGAATTTTGCTTCAGTTTGAGAAAATAGCACAGATTTTGACTGGGGGAAACAGCCTTATATCGGCTGTAAAAATGGGCAAACAAAATCACTGAACCTCTATGTACTGATATTTCCTTGACATATTACATCTTGTTGTATCATTATTTCACAATTTCTCACAAATAAAACTTCCTAGTACAGTGGAATCTAGAGTGTATTGTTGTCCATTAATTTAGGTTATACATGTATGTAAGGGTCTGTGAGACTTCATGCTACACATGTATTTAGTTTCTTATACATATTAAATATGTATACCATTGTTCATTAAAATCTTCCTGTTATGAATCTAGAGCTGAATACCACAAAATCAAAAGTACCACGGTATACCACAGTGTTTTGGCAAATACTGTGTTACATACCATGGTATACCCACTTGAATGAATGTTTCAGCTACGAGTAGCCAAAGGTCTCTGCCTGTTTTTGTTCTGAAGCCAATTGATAAGAGGCCTGTCATAAGTTTCTTGTTGTGTTATCCTCTAATATTGTTTGGGTGAAGATATATGTCTGTCCTAGTTGATCAGTAAACTTAGAGGAAATTATAATAAAATCATATTGGAATTCCAATTGATCTATGTGTAAGAAGTAATTCTTCGATAAGTTAAATGAAGTTCTCAAAAAACCAGTACAGGTCTAATGTTCCACGGTACGTACATATACCATCACAACTTAATACTGCGTTATACCGCAGTATACCGGTAAAACCACCCTGCCCTATATGAATCATACTGAAACCCGTCTCAAATTTGTAATGAGAATTTAAACTTTTTTTTCTCAATTTTGAGCAAAATAAATTTGCATATATGTAAATACATTACATTTCCTCATGAATTAATTGCTTTGTTTTTTATATATAAACAAGAAAGGAGATTGCATTTGCAGGCAAACTATAGTATCAAGATTTTTTTATAGAAAAGTAAAGAAAAACAATATCAATATTGTTTCTGTAAACAAGAAATGACGTGACATATTATGGTATGGCGTTGTCTGTCCGTCCGTCGTAAACTTTTATTTGTCCGGAGATCTCCTCCTACAGTTTTCAATCAATTTCTATCAAACTTGATACACTTGACCACCATGACATGAAGTTGTGTTTTCCTGAATGGCAGTTTGATTTGACAATATTTACTAGAATTATGGCCCTTTGTAACTTCTTATCTGCTTCAATTTGAGGCATTATGTAGAAAATGTCAAAACTTTTTTTATGTTTTCTTCAATTCCTTTTAAATTTGATATGGTACTTCGAAAAGCCATAATGTTTAACATATGTTATGAGTTTTGTAAAGTTATTTCAACTTTTTGCATAAGAGCATTGCATATTTGCAATTGCAAAATATAGGCATTTATATGTAGACAATGCATTTCTATTGTAATTTGCTGTTTGTCCTGAGATCTCCTACAGTTTTCAATTGATAACTTTCAAACTTGCTAGGCTCAATCATCATGACATGACGTTGTGTTTTCCTGAATGACAGTTTGATGCGCTTGGCTTTTCTAAATACATAAATTGTATAGGAACTATTAAAGTCTTCGAAAATAAAAATAGAAAGGTCTTTAGAAAAATAATAAAAGGTCGTTAGAAATAGTAGTGTAATATATATATCTAGTAATTGATTATAGTCAAAAATCAAAAATCCCATTTTCTTAGAAAGAAGCTTACACCATTATGTTAATAATGGAGGCTTTGAATTCCTCTATTTTCTTTCAATGTGAGGAAGAATAAGGAACCAGATTTTACTATGTATATTTCCTTTTTTTTTGTTATTTGTAACGAGAATTTTCTTTGTGTTTCCAGTCGTATTTTGTGACAGACTATGACCCTACGATAGAGGACTCGTACACAAAACAATGTGTGATAGATTCGGTTGTGGCCCGACTGGACAGTAAGTATATCTGATATAGCCGATCTTACACCAGTGTTGATGTATGAGTAACATGGAATTTATTAAACAAGTTCAATAATTTAATAATTTATGTAACAAGCCTTAAGGTGAGTGACATATTAGATTATTTAACGAGTTTAATCAGTTCCATATTACATTGACACAAGTGTAAGATTCTATTCATCACATAATTTATATTCATGAGAAAATACACCAAAACGTACATATTCGATCTATATAAGAAAAGTTAATTTCTACTTTGAAAGTCCAATTTCACTACAGAGACAATCATATGATGTCATAAAGATGTCATTAGTTTATGACATCACAATAGTGTTATTACACGTGTGTAATACCATTTTTATGACATGGCCGTATGACATGACTGCATGGGTCAGTGATGTGATAAAACCTAATTAGACAACTCTACTATTAAGGGTCCCTCACCACTTCCAAAACAACTACAATCAGATGTTAAGCCCAAAATAAAATCACCCCGAGTCTGTGGTCCTTGGTTCGTCCTTTATCAATTTGTCTTTAAACAGTTCTTCTTATCGCTATTTCTTGAGAAGTGCTAGATTGATCATTCTCTCTCAAAGTTCATATTAAGATTACCCCAGACTTGGTCCCTTGTTGTGAATTGTCCCGTTTTTGGACTGATGGAAAAAAATTGATAAGGTTGACTGGCAGCCATCTTTGATTTTTAGAGTAATAGTTTATTATTACTATTTCTTGAGAAGTACTTGATTGATCATTAGAAAAATCATTATTTAATTCTATGTTAAGGTTCCCCTTGGTCCCTACCATATTTTACCGTGAATAAGCCCCAACCCCCAGTAAAGAAAATAAGCCCCAAAGTAGGGAGGGGCTTAATTGCAAATACCCCTTGCCTGTTCACAATTGTCCACCATCTTGGATATTCTACTGTTTCGATCTACGAGTTCAGAACCAACTTAACATGTAGTCTAATGTAATTGTTCATTTTGTTAAAATAACAACTTATTTACCATTAGCCATTAAGTGTGTACAATATGATACTCTCCTTTTTGCAATGCGCATTTTGAGTGGTCGGCAAAACCTAGCCGCATCAAATCAAAATGAAGGAGCGGGGGCCCCACTTTGTTAATATGATGTTGTTGTCTGGCAAATGAAAGATAATATAAAGAGGAATGCACTGTACAAACAGAATTAAACAGAAACAGTGTAAAATTTAGTGGAGTTACACCACAGGACAGATACAGGTGAGTTTAGTATCAATCTAACTGACTCACGTATTATTAGACTTCTGGGTATCCTTAATAAAATTCTCTATGTTATTAGGCTTGATTTTCGCTTTAAGTTTTGCCGAAAGTTACATATATTAAGCCTTTAAAATATACTATATTTATTGATGTAGTTAAAGCGTTAATATTTCTTTCTGTCGATAATTTTAACATTATACCAGTTATACATGTACACGTCTTGAAGCAATTAACGACAGTGTTATATTTCTGGGTGACGATATGGAGGGCTGTTGTGTACATTGAACTTTTAGCAGTGTTTCCCACTTGACACTTGCGGTAGTCTGTGAGCAGAAAACGCATAAAATAGGTTGTCTGGTTTAAGATGACCACTTTAAGATTTTTACGAATCCCAAGTGACACTAATACCCATATGCTAAGCCTTTCAGCACACTTCATCACCATGGCATTGAGAATTACCGGAAGTGTAAAACTTGACCTGGTGTTAAAACTTATATCAACACAAAACTACAATGTTATATGTTCGCTTATTTTTGGGAACCTCATTACCAAACGCATCCTCGATATGCTGGGGTTACAATCACCGGGCCGCTCTCTACAGTGTAGAGAATGTAGGTGATCGTTACCCCTGCATATTGAGGATAAACCAAATACTGAGTACAAGTGTACAAAAAACAAACAGTCCTGAAAATTTCCAATTACTGGTAAGACAGTGAAAACTTTGTCTAAAATTGTTTAGAAAAAAAAAACAATTTTTTTTTGGGGGGGGGGGGGGGGGTAATACACCTCCTTTGTCTGTCCATAAGTCTGTTGGTTTGTCTGTCTCTTTTTATGTAAATCAAAGTCAAAGTGTTATTCTGTTTTAAATGCAAAAATAGGGAAATCGTGTCACCAATCATCACCAATGTATACAGTATGTTTGAATTAACAGGGTATTTCAGTTACACAAATTTTAGATAGCGATCAGGTTTGACTATATATATATAGTACCAGGCATGAGATTATTGTACCCCTCTTACATTTTAGGTGAGTACATTGTAATAATCACTTAGTCTTTGCTTCTGTCCTAAGAGTCTGTGTATGCATGCATCTGTGATAACCTTCAGCTTGTATACTATAATGTATCTCACAAATTCTCTGGTAAAATTTGGTTCATATCCAATTATCCATACCATAATGTCACACTACCAATTTCTACAGCAGATTGGATTTTGGCGATCATTGGCCAATGTTTCAGGTCAAAGGTCACCATTGACCACTTTGAGAATAACATTTTTCGTAAACCATGTCTCTTGAACACCTTGACCGATTTTGTGCACATTCATTTCATAGCATTACACTCTAATGGGTTCAAAGGTCACGCTTGACCACTTGGAGGGGCGGGGACTCATTATAGGTGTTATCTTCGCGTTTACGTTAAATTTACCGACTGCTCCATTGAATTTATGATCTAATAAACTAAACAAAATCAAAGGTTAATTCTTATGTTTACAGTATTTTCCTATAAATGGTTCACAATTTTTCTGTTCTATTTAGCCCCATCTGCAGACATTATTTCATTTCAAAACTTACAAATGTGAAAACAGTTCAATAAATGTAACAACATGAAATTTGCATAAGCGGTAGCTAGCTCCACCCATGTCAATTGTTGATGACGTCATACAATTGTGATTCGAACGGGATCATTTGCATAGCTCCGCCCTCATGTATTGTTGTCGACGTCATAGAAATTTTGCACGTTCTCAAGTATAGTTATTGGAAATTAACACTAGTTTGCAATACAATGGTTATCGAGTGAATATCAGTGTAGACTGTAAATATTACTGGACATGACCTTATTTGTGGGTTAAATGTCTGTAAAATGATTCATTTTGATATTTGACACATATATGGTTTTAGTTCTAGACACAGCAGGCCAGGAGGAGTTCAGTGCTATGAGGGAGCAGTACATGAGATCTGGTGAAGGTTTTCTCTTAGTCTTCTCAGTAACAGATAAAAGTAGGTGAGTAATCGGCTCTTTCTCCATTACATGCAAAAGTAAGTGAGTATGTCTTATTACGAGCTCTCCCCCATGAAAAAGTCAATCTTTTATTAGCTCACCTGGTCCGAAGGACCGAGGTGAGCTAATGCCATACCGTGGCATCCGTCTGTTGTCCGTCCCTCCGCCGCCCGTCAACAATTGTTCTCTTCTCCATAACCACTGATAGGAAATCAACCTAATTTGGCAGGAAGCATCCTTAGGTGCCCAGGATTGAAAATTTTACTTATGGTTGGACTGACCCCCCAGGGGGCTGAGGGGTGGGGCCATAAGAATTATTTAGCTATATTGATATTAGCAACTTCTTTTCCATAACCACTGATTGGAAATCAGCCTTATTTGGCAGGAAGCATCCTTAGGTGCCCAGGATTCAAAATTGTACTAATGTGGGACTGACCCCCTAGAGGGCTGAGGGATGGGGCCATAAAGGGTTATTTAGCTATATTGGTTTAAGCGACTTCTTCTCCATAACCACTGATTGGAAATCAGCCTTATTTGGTAGGAAGCATTCCTAGATGGTCAGGATTCAAAATTGTACTTATGGTTGGACTGACACCTTAGGGGGCTAAGGGCGGGCCAAAAAGGGTTATTTAGCTATATCATATATCATGGTTTAAGCGACTTCTCCATAACCACTGATTGCAATTCAACCTTATTTGGCAGGAATCATCCCTATGTGCTCTGGATTCAAAGTTGTTATAATGGTGGGACTGAACCCCCAGGGGGCTGAGGGATGGGGCCAAAAAGAATTGTTTAACTATATTGATATTAGCGACTTCTTCTCCATAACCACTGATTGGAAATCATCCTTATTTGGCAGGAAGCATCCCTAGGTGCTCAGGATTCAAAATTGTACTAATGTTCGGACTAGCTGACCGACCAGGGGGCTTAGGGGCGGGGCCAAAAAGGGTTATTTAGCTATATCATGGTTTAAGCGACTTCTTCTCCATAAGCACTGATTGGAAATCAGCCTTATTTGGAAGAAAGCATCCCTTGGGCCTCTTGTTCAAATTTGGAACCTGTGGACATGTTCAATTCATTCAGTGAAAAAAAAAAACAAAAAAAAAATAAAAAAAAGTTGGTTAAATGTTGGGGGAAATATGGCTTTGTCCTATATGCCTCTTTATCCTTGATTTTTCAAAAGCGGAAACAGTAAGGCAAGGAAGTAATACCAACAGTGTAGACAAAATGATGCTGTCAATTCTCGAAGCAATCCGCTCCTTTATCAAGACACAAAGAAACATAAAACAATTACCGGTATATAACACAAAAACAATATTAGGAATATAATCAGATATGGTTGAAGAAATTTTTAAATCAATAAGCCCTTCAGTATATATATATAACTAATATATTTTTTGATGTTTTCAGTTTTAATGAAATCTATAAGTTCCACAAACAAATTCTCCGTGTGAAGGACCGCGAGGAGTTTCCTATGATCCTGGTTGCCAACAAGGCAGACCTAGACCACTCTAGAGTGGTAAGTATTTCACAGTAGATTTTTACTACCTCTTCGGGACACATAGTCCGTTTATTTCGTGAAGGCTTTGAGGATTAATTAGCCAGTAAAGTATTCTACCAGTGTGGATTCTTTGAAACCCTTAAATAAGATTGAGTAAATAAAGCTATAGTATTTGACATATAATTAAAACCCGCCCCTAGGCTTTTATGTATTTTTTCCCTTTCTTCAGAAACTTTTGAACTTCACATAAGTTTTAACAGACTTCTTAAGATAGATGTTTCCAAAGGGCTCCCAGTTAACTCATCTTGGATCATTTGTTGAATGATATCATGTGCAGTAAAATATGGTAATTCTTGCAAGAATTAGAAAATGTGTAAAACATGACAACACTGTATTTTCTTTGCAGGTGAGTCGGGAAGAAGGTGCTGAACTAGCGGAACAATTAAGTATTAACTACATAGAAGCTAGTGCCAAGGTGCGCGTGAACGTAGATCAGGCATTTTACGATCTCGTCAGATTCATCAGGTATGTATTGCATAAACAAAAAGGGTTTTTTACCTACCTATTTTTTGTGTTATTGACAATTGAATTGAATCTGCTTGCGTTTTTTGGATTTTGTGTACCAATTAAGGCCAAAGGGAAACAACCCTGACTATCCAAAATGGCAACATCCTTCAGATTCTTCAATCTGAAAAAAATCTTGACACATGTCTATATCAGTGTAATTTTTCTTATTGTATATGATAAAGACATTGGAGTCATAACCAATCAAAAATTTACAATTGTTGTAATTTAAGTAAGGCCAAAAAAATATTTGTATGTTTCAGGTGTCCCGACTGACCCTAGATTTTAATACTGACCCTCGTTATTTTATCACCATCTTGTTTCTAAAATTAATTTATGGCAAAGTTCACAGCAACTCAATAAAATGTGCTTCCTTCCTGTTCTGGGAGTTTGACCTAATTCTGGACAACCTAAATAGCAACCGAAATGTGTGGAAATGCATTGTAAAATTTGATATTAAATATTATATCTATTTACAAAAAAATGAATAAATAAATAAATTAAAGAATAATAATTTACCTACTGACCTACCCTATTTTTTTGAGGCACTTTACCTGAAACATACATTTTTTTTTTGGCCCTAAAGATATCTGAACCCTGACCAATCAAAATTTTATAATTCTTGTAATGTAGGTAAGAGAAATATAATACATTGTACATTCAAAGCTTCAGAGTAATTCGAGGGAAATGCACTGTGTACCGGGAAGTTTCTCTCACCTGAACCTTCCTGTTTCACCGTTAAACGTTTTGTTTAGCACTGTGTGGTTAATTCTGCATTTAATCATTTATACTGCTGATCTCTTTACAGAAAATTTCAAGCAGAAGAACGACCAGCAGTGAAGCCAGGAGGGGACAGGAAAAGGAGAAAATGTGCAATACTGTGATGGTCTATACAGGCCAGTGTGACACACACTCTGGTTGGCTTATTCTTGGAGGATGACACAACAAGGACGGCCCCTAACACTGATGTGACGTGCTCTGATTGGCCAATGTTCGGAGGATGACTAGTATGGCATTCTTTGATTGGAGGATATTACATTAGGGGTGACTTCCCCAAAAAGACTAGTGTGACGTTCTCCGATCGATTTATAATTAGAGGATGTCACAATAGGGACCAGCCTCTCCCGCCCTTTTTTCCTGAGACTAGTTTTGCGTGCTGCAATTGGCTGACAGACTGCAGATTTCTTGCGAGTGTCTGTCGCAGGATGTTGTCGTCCGGGCTACAAAATCTGCCTTCCAAATACCTGGTTCATTTTTGCTTACTACACCACTAGCAGAGTAATCAGGAAATTTAACATTTTTTATGTCACATCTATTATGCAGGTTATTGTATGACGAAATGTGCTGTGTGTTTCTTTGTCCCAAATGTTCATCATTATCATAAAAATCAGGCACACTCCCTTGTAAAAAGAGTTTCCTGAAAGTTTCATGTCTTAAGATCTGATTTTTTTAGTTCGAGTTCTCTTGAAATTTTTTATTGATGCCTTCATTGTACTGTAGTTTCTTTTATTCATGATTTACAATGAATAATTGAATTGGTTCTGTAAAAAAGGGTTATCTCCCTTTTGGATCATTTTCATTGCAAGTATAATGCTACATAACTTACAATAATCGGGAAAATTGTAAACTGAAAATGCTGTGTACTGATTGATAATTATAAGGTCATATCATAATGTGAGGCAACTGCTGTTTAGAAAAAAAATCTACCAGAAGTCATACTGATGCAATTCAAATTTAAGATCAAAATTAAAAGAAGCATTGGTAGCAAAACTGTTTTTGATAAATTTTGCTCTATTTCAGAATCATAAAAATAGAAAATACTTTTTGATTTTTTTTATAAATGTTTCTTTGTAGCATTTATGTCACAAATAATATCAGATGCATTTATATTCAATTATGAATTTTAAAAAAACATCATTTTATTTTAAGAAATCTTGAGCTATAATTCCCCTTAAGAAACTAAGGCCCTTTGTATCTTTGTCAGTTACCATCTAGTTGTGAGAAAAAACAATTATCATTGAAATTATAACTTACATCAACTTAGCATTAACTTATACTAACCTGTCTACTAGATACTAAAGCTGTTGGAATACTGTCACAGGTAGTTTGAATTTTGTCTTTATGGAATGGACTGTAAGTTCTAAGACCATGTTGCAATAGTTATAATTTCAGATTAATACTTTTTTCAAAGATTTTCATCGCAATTTGATACTTATTGTGAATACTAGTATTTTAAAATGGTATCCTAACAGCACATGCTTATAAGTAACAGCCAAGGAGAAATTTATTCTGGATTGACCTTTTAACAATTGAATATAAGGCTTATTCTGAAAGTGTAGTTCAGTATATTCAAAGCTGAAAATAATTCACTTATTGAGTTTGAATGGACAAAATTGCTTCTAGTTTTGATATTAAGCTACAAAACATCTTAAATACACTGCCCAAATAATATTTACACTGTTCCCATTCTCTGTCTGGATATTTGGGTCACCGCCCTCTGTCTGGATATTTATATTACGGAACAGGAACTTTCATCATTGATATCCGGGTGTTTTGATCACCTTCTCTCTCTATACCCCTGGAATATGTCATGACAAAACTGAAGAAATGATCCAGTAAAAAAAACTGACCAATCGCAAGGCTGATGCCTGTCTTTTGAAGATTGCAAAGACCACGAGATTCTAAAGATTCAGTTTTGCCATGACATATTCCAGGTTTGTAGAGAGTGGATATCGAGGTGAGGGATTACAGTCCCATCTCTCTCACTCTGTCTGTTTGGACAGTCTAACTGTCATAATTGTTTTGGCTGTCATGTAGGCTTGGTCATACAGCTTGTGTGCTGTAAAAGATTATGCATGAAATTGCATTGAAATATTTTGCTGTGGTTTGTAGCAGTGCTTAGTATATTTGTAAAGATAGGGGTTGGTTGTATCACTGATCTAGATTTGGTTGTAGTAATTAAAATAAAGAACATTTTTCAGCCTATTTTCTATTCTCAGATGAATTCATTGTTATGTTAAGTCCTAGGTCTCATGTGTTCCCTTAGTTGGTTAGAATCAGGATAGAAGTTATAGAAATACTTACTTTCAAGATTATTGTTAAATATATCAAATAAATATCCTATTTTTTATAAAAAAAATTATTACATCTCTTTCACAATTATTTTTCTACTGGAAATGACAAATTCCTTTCTACTTGATTTATTTTCATTCATAGTAAAGATTTTGGTCATTCTTTTACTCACACTGTTTACAAAATAAATAAAAAATCATGAGATAATAAGATTTAAAAAAAAATCATTTATGTATGAGTTGGATAAAGAAAAGTGTCTTTGCATGTTAGAAAAATAAGTGCAACCATTTCATTTTTAAAAAATGTGTTATATAATTCTTTGATATCTGTTGTATTTATTCTATCAAATGTGTTTTCAAAACAAACAAAAAAGCCAGTGAAGCATAGAATATCATAGCCACATTTCATACATTTTTCAAGATTTTTTTGTATATTTGACAAGAGTTGATGGTGTTTCTTCACATTATTAAGTGATATTTTGAAAGTGTTCTTCAAGGTCTTGAGATGCTTCACATACATATTTGATTTCTCCATAAATTAAAAGAGATTAATATGTTCTGCCTGCAAAATTTACTCATTCACCCCTGAAGAAATTTTTGAGCCCTTCCAATTCAGAGGTTGGAATAGTTCATCATGAAATTTCAGGGGTGAATCAAACCAGCTCTACACATTAATTAGTTTCCAGTACTGTATGAAAAATATTTGTTACAAACATATCTATGATGCTTTTTCTGTGTCGGAATTGTTGATGTTTAAGTGAAATTGTTTGAATGCTATAATTCTGTTATGGGTTCTTGGCATGAAATCTCGTAAACTTAGACTTTGAAAGTCTGAAATGTTTTCTGTCTAACTTGTTTTTATGTTTTAAAAGCACAGAAAATAACTTGATTCTGTCTTTGAAAAAAAGTAATTACAAAATATTCGCTATAAGAAATCGATAATATATTACCGGTAGATTATGTAATTTGTTTGGTACAAGTATACTTGTCTGTCTGTCAAACGGCAGCATTTTGAGACAAATATTGTTTTTCATTGAAAAATTGTAATTTTTTTTTTTTACAGAAATGTAAATCCGACTGTGAAAATACTAGTAACAGTGTGGAATACTCGTAAACTCACTCAGCCAACATTTATAAAGATTAGGGAGATGGTGAAATCTTTATTTTGTCCCGGTAATGTGACTCAGAATATGGTACATTTGTATCTTGTCCAAGTCATATGACTTTTATGTCCTGTGTTCCAATCAGAGAATATTCTTTGAAGACTGTGACTGGAATGATCTTTGTGTTCCATTCAAGCATTTTAACTAAAGGCTGTTCCAAAATTAACGATATGGGAGAATCAGAAGGCACTTTTTTCAGAGACCCCACCACCCATGAAATATTGAAAGAAATAGTATGCAGATCTGGTTTTAACCCCACCACCCATGATATATTAAAACAGGTGCCTCCCACCTTCCCCACACAATTAATTATGGAATAGCCCTTATGATCATATACCCCTAGAATATTCTAATGAACTATTCCAACCTTTCAATTGGAAGAGTTCATATGTGTTCTGGGGGATGAATGAGTCAACTTTAAGTTTAACTCTATCCTTGTCATGTGGCTGAAAATGTTCTGTGTCACAGTCACATGACAGGAAGTGTATCCCGGTCATGTGACGGGGAATATTTTGTGTCCCAGTTTCAAGTTGCGTACCTCAAATTTGTGTTTGTCCTAATCAAGTGACCTAAGGTAGGGATTTCTCTCCGTGTGTATGAATGCGTTCGGCATGTTACCTGCTTTGCGTGGTGTGGTGTATTATTCGTTATTTATAATAACAACCCTTTCTAGTCATGTAATTTTTTTGTTTGTTTGATGTGTTATTGACTATTTTGTTTCCAAAGCTTTGCCTCACCTGGGTAAACATTCCAGTTAGCAGCTTTATGTAGTTACAGCTGTTCATGCATGTTAAAATACTTATATTTTATTGTTATTTTATTTAAAAAGAAAAAAAAACAAAACATTTTTTAAGACTATTAATGGAGTATTATTTAAATCTTAATCAAAAATAGATTGTTCCGTTTATTGACGTTTTCACACTAAGGTTCAAGTCAGTGTTTTTCCAATGCGGAAATTAAGGGTTTTAGTCCTCAAAACACAGTTGGTTGTAAATCCATTTGTCAAAATTTCTTGCTATACAATGAATTACCTGTAGGTGCAGGTTCTTGAATTCTGTAAAATGTGCTCCCAAATCCAATATCCACAGGGAATACTGTCTGTGTATCCATGGATATACTGTCTGTGTATCCACGGACATACCATCTGTGTATCCACGGACATACCGTTTGTGTATCCACGGACATACCGTCTGTGTATCCACGGACATACCGTTTGTGTATCCACGGACATACTGTCTGTGTATCCACGGACATACCGTTTGTGTATCCACGGACATACCGTCTGTGTATCCATGGACATACCATCTGTGTATCCATGGACATACCATCTGTGTATCCACGGACGTACTGTGTGTATTCACGTACGTACCATATCCACAGACGAACTGTATCCACGGACATACCGTCTGTGTATCCATGGACATACTAATTGTGTATCCACGGACATACCGTCTGTGTATCCATGGACATACCATCTGTGTATCCATGGACATACCATCTGTGTATCCACGGACGTACTGTGTGTATTCACGTACGTACCATATCCACAGACGAACTGTATCCACGGACATACCGTCTGTGTATCCATGGACATACTAATTGTGTATCCACGGACATACCGTCTGTGTATCCATGGACATACTAATTGTGTATCCACGGACGTACTGTGTGTATCCACGTACGTACCGTATCCACGGACATACCGTCTGTGTATCCACGGACGTACAGTGTGTACCCATGTACGTACCGTATCCACGGACATACCGTCTGTGTATCCACGGACGTACTGTGTGTATTCACGTATGTACCGTATCCAGAGACGTACTATATCCACAGACATACCGTATCCACGTACGTACTGTATGTGAACTGTTGTCTCCCTGTAGCATCCATCATCATTTCACATTCTAATCGCAATATTTTAAAAATTCTTTTTAACGGAATAATTATGAACTTAATTAATTATTGGGGAAAAAAAAACAACAAATTCACCACGACAAATGTCGTATTACGCTAACATACCTAACAAACTCACATAAAGCCGAAATTGGCGTTATTAGTTTGAAATCAATAGCAATGTATGTTGTAGGACCATATGAACATTGGCTAAAACAATTATTGCTTGATTGAAAAAAAATAATCTCAGTATATTGTCGAACCCTTGTAATATTGTTTTTACAAACAATTATCGATTGCATTGTATTTTGTTCTCTACATCAGAAGCCAAAGTATGTTTCTTATTTCATTCCAATATGACATAACAATCCTTATATAGTGACTTTGATATAAAAAATAGATAGAAAATGAAAAATTATTATTTTCCCTTTTGGAAGTCATTTTTTAATCCATATAATAAATATCATATTTATTTAATTATTTTTTTTTTAAGCAAGCAGATATATTTTTCTATTGACATGTAACGCTGGCCGTTTCTGTAAAAAAAAATGTAGTATGATTTAATCAATAAAACAATTATTTATTAATATTTGTCAGCCCAAACAATTATCTAGTCAGCATGATATAAATAATTTTTAAATTATCTTATATCGTGTAGGAACATTATCATATTATGTAAATGATATTTTCTATAACATTTGGATACATGAGCATAAGAGGTGAAAATAACAAGCCGTCATTTCATTCCTGGTATTATCAGTGGTACACATACTATCATTAAATATATAAATATAAACTTTTATTAATTTTACAACAATTATGAAACAAGTTATACAACTTATATAAATCACTCTTGTTGGCCTGGATGTTAGCACTTGGGGAGTCTTATTGTGGGAGGAAAACAGAGTACCAGGAGAAAACCCAGGTTGTCTGGCAGGTGATCCCCATACCTTTTCACTTGTGGCGGGGGAATCAAACCCTGGCCGACTTTGTGAAAGACAAGTGTGCTATTCATTGCACCACCCGACCACCCACAAATCTTAATGGTAGTATGTGTGTAAGTGATATTTTCACTGGTGCACATACTGCCATTAGATCTGACAGCGGGTAAATATTGTATGTCTGCAGAAGGACATGAGACATATATTTCATAAATGGCAGGGCTTAGATATTTACATCCCATAAAGACAGAAATATACTTCACATGGGACAAGCTGCTTCCCCAAAGGACTTGAGATATTTTTTGTTCTTTAAAGGTAAAATTATGCTCCAGATCATTTGAAGAAAGATTCTAACTTATTTCATGGCTACTTGTAGTTTGGCACTTGGGTAACACCTAAACTTGTTCACCCCTGAAATTCAATAATGAACAATTCCAACCTTTGAATTGGAAGTGTTAAAATGCATTTTCAGGGAAGAAGAAAAAAATAGTTCGGATCTTGATCAAGTGCTTAATTTCCTCTTATCCATACTCTGAATGGAGATTCCTTTCTCAAAGCAATATATGATCACCAATATGGATGGAGGGCCAGCCTCAGGGCAAGTAAGAAAAAGAAGAAGCGTTGAGCAAATTGTCCAGAATAAAATAGCACCACTTTATCTTTAAAATAAAGGATTTTACGTTCAACTTACACAATTATTTTAGAAAAATGAAATAAAATCAAAATGCAGATTTCAAGGGGCATTGACTTACAATTTTACTGCCCAAAGAATAAATAAAAGCCAATCTGAAATATTTGTCCTGGATAGTTTTATGTGGTTTTCTGCATATTTTAGTAATTGTGTACAAAGCTATAATGTGGTTTTCTGCATATTTTAGTAATTGTGTACAAAGCTATAATGTGGTTTTCTGCATATTTTAGTAATTGTGTACAAAGCTACAGTCAGCTTTTTATATGATGTGGTTTAGAAATTCCTTTTATATGTCTGAGTATAAATATTTTCCTATATATACCTGTATGTAATTTTATGTCTAGTATTATACAAGCCCCTTCCAGTATAAAGGTTATTTTATAAATAAATTATTTTATTATTTTATTGTATAGATAATTCCTTGCATCATTCCATTGATATCCCTACTTCAAAATGCTGATTTTGTTTTTAATGAAACTTTTTTTTATATAAATGTGCAAGATTGACTGCTGTACAATTTATACAGTATAACCCCACTTACTTGAACCCAGTTCACTTGAATACCCCTCATTCATTGAACAGTGTGTTTGGTCCAGACTGAGATTATTCATCTTCAACCATACTCGGATTACTTGAATACCATGTATTGCTCGAACAATTGATCAGGTCCCCACAAGTTCGGGTAAGTTGGGTTTTACTGTATTTTTTTTGGCGAGATCAAATTGAATTAGCACACTCATGAATACTTGCTGTAGAAAGCAATATACAGAAACTGAGTAGAACAAGGTACAATCCGAATTCAACAGAACGCTTTCAGTGTGAAAAATCGCTAAAATATGATCACCACTAAAATATGTAGGTGAACAGTATTAAACATTTCCGAGTGAGGAGAATAATGTGAAGCTGTAATTGGTAAATGTGAAGTGATGATGGACAGGCTGGTTCTCTGACCCTAGACAATTTTCACAGTATGAGTTATAATCCTTTTGCCCCCTTTATTCAGAAATATCTATATCAACAGATTGGGGGGTGGGGGTGGGGTTGGGGGGGGGGGGGGTTAACAAAGTTCATTCTGTGAATGTATAGCATTCCCCATCAGTTTGTTCAACAGTATTAGACTCTAAAATATTGACACAAACTCTACTGACAGTTTATTTTTGTAGAAATAAAATTTCCTTTGTTAAGTACCTGTAATTAACCCTCCCCTCTCCTCTGTGTAACCTTATATACAATATTAGACTCCTGTGAATCAAGCTGAACTCTTGTAAACCAACTTATTTTCACGTGCGAATTTTTCGCGAAGTTAAATCGCAGCGAAATAGTCGATCGTTACATATGAAAACGCGAAATTAAATTGTCACGAAAATAAGTTAGTTTACAGTATTCCATGCTGGTATATAGTGATGAAAAGATTAAATTCTGGAAAAAGAGTCTGTTTTCCGGACTGCTTATGTTATCAGTATTCCTTGCATCTGACATGTTTAAAAGGACATTAAATGTCCTGCATGTATGTCCCTGCATGTATACGATGTCCGAGAAGTTTTCTATAGCTTACATATAAGTCTACTTAATTTGATCTACTTAAAACATAAAAAAAGCACTGGTTTGATTTCAACATTGAAGGTGTTTGTTTGGTTTTTTTTCTACTAATTCAATGTACATGTATCTGAATTAATTTATTTCCTTTTTTTTTCATTGATGCTTATTATCAGGCTCATGATATCTGGAAAACAAATTACAAAATTTCCAAGATATATTATGTCCTGAACAATTAAAAAAAAAAAGAAACACAAGTCTTCTCAACTTTTTGAATATAATTATAAATACTGATGTTTATAGTTGGGGAAAATTTGGGTTTCTGAATCAGGAGAATGGAGATACATTTATAAAGTATTTGTCTTATTTTGTTTGTGTTGATATTAATTTTTTCTCTGTACTTTCTGAGTGCAGGCACCCATTTAAGTGATTTGATATCTTTTGAAATCTTATTGTTTGATATTTTGTCATAAATTATTTTTAACACTTCTAGTCCTTAAGACAAGCTTCTATAAAAGAATTATGTAGACATAATCCATTTTTTTTATTTGTTGTCACAGAAATATATTGGTTCAGTCTGTCTAGTGATATATCTGAAGTTTTATTCAGTCATTTTATTTCGTTGTTTGAATAAAAAAAAAGTTTGTAAATTTTACATATGGATATTATTCAACACTCAAATTTTTCAGAAATTTTTCATATTTCCTGGAAAATAAATTATTAAATGAACATCATTTACCCCTGAAATTTCATAATGGACTTTTCCAACCTTTGATTTGGAAGAGTTCAAATGTGTTTTCAGGGGTGAATGAGTTAATCGAATGTGATTATGTTGTATATTTACAACAATATTATTATTTTTCAGTAATTGAATTGGTTCTTATTCAGTAATATATTTTATCAGTCTTTTAGCAGCAGTTGAATTGTCAAATTGACTTAAAAGGTACAATGTATTTAGTGCTATTCATGTTGTTTATTTCCTTGACTTGCTTGCCTCCAACCTCGATATCCAGGGTCTTGCTCACCTATGCTCTCTCTACACCCCTGGAATATGTCATAGCAAAACTGAAGGCATGCTCGGGAAACAAAACCTGACCTATTGTTAGGTTGCATGCCTGTCCTTTGAAGATCACAAAGGAGCCGCAACCGACTTCAAAGCCTGTAAATTTTTACCATTATGTGACCAAGAGGTTCTTTTGATGTACATCAAAGGGTTGAACCAGTCTTCTTGTCTCATCAACAAGGTGGCCGTTACGGAGCCTTCAGTTTTGTCGTGACATTTTCCAGGGGTGTAGAGAGCTTAGGTGATTGTAACCCCTGGATGTTGAGGATGATTCCAGGGGTGTAGAGAGCGTAGGTGATCGTAACCCCTGGATGTCAAGGATGATTCCAGGGGTGTAGAGAGCGTAGGTGATCGTAACCCCTGGGTGTCAAGGATGATTCCAGGGGTGTAGAGAGCGTAGGTGATCGTAACCCCTGGGTGTCAAGGATGGCTTCCCTCACACAGTTGACACAGTGTGAGCAATATTGTTTATCTTATAGATTGTCGTAAGTCGTTTATATGTTGAATTATCCCGGTCTGCGACCAGTATTTATAGTGGAGGATTTCTCTAAGCTACATGCTTATATATTTCCATGCTTAAATGACTTATTTTCTGTGTGAAGATTCAATGGTATGCTCAAATTCCAATAAAAAGATATGAACTCCTATATAATTTATGTATTTCTTAAATATTATGTTACAATTTAATACAAACTTGCACAACCTTAAAGTTACCTGGCATGACAAACAAAAAAGTGTCACAATGTGGAATTTGTCTGCTGTAAAATAAATCCAGAAAAATAGCATGATTAAGGATCCCCATACACCTAAGACAATTTAGAACTAACTTTACCACTGACAAAACTTACTTTAAGAATTCCTGTACCAGTGACAATATTAACTTTAAGCATCCCCGTACCACTGATAAAACTAACTTTAAGGACCCCTCTACCACTGACAAAACTAACTTTAAGGACCCCTCTACCACTGACAAATAATGTAACTTTAGTAATCCCTGTATCACTGTCAAAACTAACTTTAAGGATCCTCTTACCACTGACAAAAACTAATTTTAAGGATCCCCGTACCACTGATAAAACTAACTTTAAGGACCCCTCTACCACTGACAAATAATGTAACTTTAGTAATCCCCGTATCACTGTCAAAACTAACTTTAAGGATCCTCTTACCACTAACAAAAACTAATTTTAAGAATTCCTGTAGCACAGAAAAAAAAAAGAGGATCCTGGTACCACTGACAAAAACTGACTTTAAGGATCCTGGTACCACTGACAAAAACTAATTTTAAGGATCCTGGTACCACTGACAAAAACTAATTTTAAGGATCCTGTATCACTGACAAAAACTAATTTTAAGGATCCCTGTGCCACCGACAGATACTACAACTTTAAGGATCTGCGCACCACTGAACTAAAACTAATTATAAGGATCCTCATACCACTGACAGAAACGAACTTTAAGGATGCCCTCTACCACTGATAAACATGAACTTTAAAGATCACCATACCACTGACAAAAACTGTTACTTTAAGGATTCCCATACCAAAGACAAAACCTTATTTTAAAGAACCCCAAACATCTGACAAAACTATGATTTAGGATCCCTTACCACTGACAAAAAAATGTAACATTTAGAATCCCTATATCACTGACAAAAAGCAAACTTTAAGGATCCCTGTACTGCAAAAACTAACTTTAAGGATCTCATTACCACTGACAAAATTTTTAACTTACATTATGGAACATATAGGGAAAAAAATCAGTTGAAAAGGAAGTGAACAAAATTTAAGTTTCAAGAGTAAAAATTCAGCAGGGGCTTCACCAGGATCCCATTCTGAACATCAGTTGTTACTAAAAAAAAATACACTTTTACTTCACCTAACTCGTCTAGCAGGTGATGAAGGTTTGGCACAACTGTGGTACCTGTCAAAATTAAGGGGAGGCTACTACTAAATGTACCAAACAAATATGTGGAATTCTCTCTCTTTTTTTTCAAACAAGGTACAGGGAACCTTAAATTTGCTGACAAAGAAACATATATTTGTTATATACAGTCCTTCAACATTCTAGATGAGTCGGAATATGTACATCAAACTCCTAAAAGGTTTAATGATGTGTTCAAATACTTGAACTTTCAAGGGAAAACACCCAAATTTATTTGATGGATTGGGTATACATACAGGTATCTTAGAGGTACAATGTATATGCTTTATTTTTTAAATAAAGGATTACTTTTACTGTCACTGGTATTTAATCCTGAGATGTATACCGTATTCGCCGTAATAAGTGCCCCCCCCCCCCCCCAGAGGTATTAAAATTATGTAAGGGTCCCCATCAATCGTGACACAAATGAACGATTCTATTTAATCACCGTGTGCATGTTTCCAAGAAAAACACCCACAATAATTGATAATTTGAGTACAACTTTTCTGAAATTGATGTCAAAACTGTCGCATATCAGGAGTTACTTCCCATTCCTGTCATAATTTGTCGTACTTATTTTCTTTATAAAAACGAATTTTTTTCATCCAGATCCTAAAGGTTTGTTATCCTATTAAGCGCCCCCTTTGGAACCATTTTTAGGTGCCCTGGACTAAATACGGTAATGGCTTCCGACCAGTTATCGTGACAGTGAAATGAACATGCGTATAATTATTACACATTCTTAAAAAAAAAATGTGGATACAATTTTAACAATGCCCAATAGTTTTCATCTTCCTTAGACATCTAGAAATCTAATGTGTGCTAGAATATGGGCATGTTTATGATATCTGGTTCACAACCCAGTAATACTACTTCTTTTTAAAATCAAAATCAAAAGTAGATTTTTCGTAGTTTCATTATCACCATGGATTCCAAGATGAATTTAATTTCATTGGTAAGTTCATTTAATAGTATTTATTGGTAAATTTATTTAGTTTGAATTACAAGTGGCCCGAATCTTTTTGTCATCCTTGGTCTTGTATCATCTTAACATGCAATAAGAAACTGGTCTTCATTTCCTTCATATACAAATGTTGCCTAATTATATATATAGCAACTGTATTCGCCATAATTAGTTCCAAGGGCGCCTAAAGAATTGGTTTCCAATGGGGAGTGCTTAATAGGATAAAAAAACTGAGATCTGGACGAAAAATGTGGTTTTTATAAAGTAAAAATTTAAAGTACAATAATGTACAATGACAATAATGGCTAGTACTAATGATATGCAACATTAATGTTATCTGAGTTCTGGACAATTTGTACACATATGATCAATACTTGTGGGGTTTTTCCTTGTAAACATGCACACAGTGAGGTTTACTGCATCATTACAGAGAATCATTTAGTAAAATGTTTCATGATTAAAAGGGACACTTATATAATTCTAATACCTATGTAGAAGGGGGAGGGGCGCTAATTACGGTGAATACGATACATTGTATTAGTGAATACATTTGTGTATTATAGTTGAAATTTTAAATCAGAAAAGTCAGTGATTTTTACTCAAATTTTTGTTTTCTGTAGAATAAATAGAAATGTTTATAATAAGCTTTTGAAATATAACAAACCAGATGAACAATTACGGTATGTATTTGACATCGAGCGATGCTTACCCATATTTACTGCAGTTCAATGGAAACACAAATACTTGCTTTGTTGTCAGGCTCAAAGTATGGCGATAAATGTTTTGGTCCCTCGCCTTTTTGAAAGATACATACAGTGCATTACTTGATTTTGATAATTTCCGATCACAGTTTTTATGCTATGTTTCCCATAATACAGAACTTTGAGTATTTCCCATCACAGTTTTTAAAGTGTCACTGCCCCATACATAGATGTATCCCTATCAATTCCAATTATGATTGGACAAACAATTTTTAATTGTTTTATATATATTGTTGTTAATTTTAGCTCCTGAGGGAATGATAATGTGTGTAAATGCTTTTATTAATAAGTTATATGTACATCATGAATGCTAGAGAAGACACAAATGTCAAATCCATCGTCATACCAGGCTTGCACTGCTTTTCTTTGCCGATATATTGACATATATTCGTCTTGTTACATCTTAAATATGTTTATGTATCATGGTTCTCTTGTCCCACCAAGCTTCTCCAAGTGCATGAAATGATATTTAGAATCTATGTATACTAATTATGAATCAAAGTCCATAATTAAAGTCTTGCTTCATCCGATTTTGAGATTGTTCATTCTCAACTCTCCAGGGTGGTTAATTACGCGGTCTGGCATTTTCTGCATATCTGAAATATGTCGAGACCCCTGGAATTTTGTGAATGGGCTTGTTATCAAGATTGCACCGGACTAATAGTAGTCGTGAAATCATGCCATTTTAACATTTAATGTTCAAGGAAGTGAAACGTTACTTCATTGTTCTTTCTTCTATATTTGGTAAAAAATTAATAGCTGAAAGCATTGTAACATTTTGCCTTTGTTTTTCTAAAAAAAAAAAAATGAAATTGGTTGAATATTATGTAATTAAAAAGAAAAAATTATTATTATTACGGAGAAGTATTACAGTAGAGGGTTGTTATACGGTGTCTGATGAAAGGGATGCTCACCTATAAGTCCACTCTTTCATGTGTAACTAAGACTGATGTTCATCCCCCTTGTGTGTCTATGATAGATATTAATTCTAAAAGATCTGTGTTTAAACATATGTCATCATCCTTGTATTTGTGTTGGAAAATAAACATTTTTTTACAAAGAAAATAGTGATGTTGGTTTATTATTAAAAAAGGTTCTTTATCAGGTTGCGAGATCGAAACCTGTGTGGGTTAGTTGCCAGGTACTGACTGTAGGTCTGTGTTTTACTCTGGGTAATTCGGCTTTCCTGCACCTCTAAAAACCTGGCACATACTGAAATGACCCTTGCTGTTAATGAGATGTAAAACTAAATAAACCAAACAAAATCTTTACCAGCAGTTTATCTTGGTAATTCCAAAATTTGTGTTGCTGATAAACGCATTGTAATACATATCATACCCATTAATCCTCCCTCATTATGAGGGAGACCCCCTCATTTTGACCAAAATTTACCAATAACTCTTGGAATCTCCCTCATTTAAATCCAAACTCCCCCAAGCTATAAATCATGCTGTCAAATACTATCCTGTTTACTGCAGGGTGTGTAATGACCATAACAAGTGTCTGGATCAAATGAATACTTTTTTAAGTTATTCTGATACATGGAAGTTTCAGTAACTGTTGTATTTCATGCTCTTTCTCCCTCATTGGAAATGGGGAATGAGGGAGATCTCCCTCATTGGAGGTTTCAGAGGCCAACACCTATGTCCTATTTTGTTTAACAGTTATTGTTTGTGCTACCTTGCAGATGACACCACAACATTGTTTGATCTGTAAATATACATCACAAGTAATGCATATTGGCTAAACAATAGAATTGACAGACTTTGGGTTCTTTGTTTTGATGGTCATGTTTTATACATTTGTTTTGTGTTAAGATGAATTTATAACTGACAAATAAGGTTATTTACTTTGAATTGTTTCATACATCGTGTAAAAAATACTTAAAGTCCCAAGAATTAACAACATCGACTTATTGTAGTAACCATGGTAATCCATGGTCAAAAGTTCAAGAGGACTGGCTTTATCATTTAATACTCATTCACCCCTGAAGACACATTTGAATTCTTTTAGATCAATAGATTGGAAAAGTTCATTATGAAATTTCAGGTGTGAATAATTTAAATAACAACAGTTTCAAGTCCCAAGTAAATACGACTTAAACACATTTCAAGAGTATATCAGATTTATTTTTGCTCAAGAACACAGCATCACCATGATATGAAGCGTGAACAATCTAAACGTTAAAATTCTGTTGACAAATAAATTAGCTATTTCAAAATTTGTCAAAAACAAAAAATAAGAAACACTATTAACAAGATTAAAATGGTCACAAATTCATATATATTATATAAACTTTACTGACTTATCTAGGAAACATTTTGAATTGATTCCAAACTCTCAAAATAAATACTTTTTTTTTTCAAATAAATATTCATATAAATTGTTCAAAGATTTTGACTTTAAAATAAACACTGTTCCATGTATTATCCTGTGTACAGCAAGTCACTCTCCGTAAACCAGATAAACAGTGCTTGTCACTGATGTAACACAGCGACAACTGATGTTCTGGATATTGCCATTTCCACCATTTTGACACCTCCTGACCGCTCCATGTTGTCCTGTTGACGTACTAAGCTGCAGCACCAGGTTTGTGTACTTTTTTCTGTGACAGGTTGATCTTGTCTCCCATACTCAAGGCCATGCCCTGAAATATCAGAATATATGGCATATATACAATGTCACATACATTATCGCTGATACAAATATCAGAATACAATACAAATGTAAGTCATACATACAAATATCAGAATATACGTATATATAAACACACAACACCAAGACTACTTCTCGCCAGCGCTTTCCCCACCTTGGGGCTCTTCAGGCGACTTGAATTTTATTGTGACGTCATAATTAAGGTACACATACTTAAGACGA
The DNA here is from genome assembly GCA_947623455.1 of Mimachlamys varia. NCBI lineage: Eukaryota > Metazoa > Mollusca > Bivalvia > Pectinida > Pectinidae > Mimachlamys > Mimachlamys varia. The sequence goes on from OX392531.1 coordinate 8,416,043, forward strand.
CAAAAATTTTGACGTCATAAAAAATGATACATAAATACGGACGTCTAGAATATATGTATATATACATATACATCCTATATACAAGATATAATGAAATTGATATTAATATAAATGAGGGGGGGGGGAAATCATGTTTCCCTCAGGTATCAGAGTTTACCTTAAATCATATTATATACTCCTTTTTAAAATAAATAAGGACATAGTCATCAAGATCCCTGACCATGAAATATGTGCAGAATTAGCCAATTATCAAACTTGAGCAAGAGCTTCAGGTAATAAGTCTATCAAGCAAGTCCTCAACAAAACATGGAGTCCTGGGGTGGGGGTTGACATTAAACTGGAATAGCCCTAAACAGTTGTCGTACATATCAAAATCCACGATGAAAAATCTTCTCAAATAGATAGACATTTGGTTTAATACCATGAGATTCCAAAAACAACACTTTTAAACTTTCACAACTTTATAATGAAATCGCCTAATCTTAACATTATCCTGAAGTTATTTATATGAAAACCTCCACTACCAGTAACTATAATTCAATATTGTGAACAAAGTTTCTCTTGATTTGAAATCAAATGTTCAGATGCCTTTCATATTAAGAAATTTTCTTAAAATTTTTGTATTTCTGGATATTATTTTGTCTTCAAAGTAAGCTCTAAACATTGAAAAAGCCAGTAATAATGAGTAAGATGTACAAGCTCCAAACACTGGATACAAACAAATGCCAACAAATTTCTTACCTGGCTTTTGGCGCGAATCCTTATGTGACCCTGTACAGGTGCCTCGTTAGATAAGTGAGCTGGCTTTTCCACACTCAGGTTAGCCAGTACATCCTCTCCAAAGATTGACTTGGCATACAAGTTAGCCGCCATGAACCCACACTCCCCAGATAATGCCTGGTCGAAAATAGAAAATATACGAGAAAATCAAAACATTACCCGACCTTTTATGAGTAATGCTGATTTTCGCTAAATTTCATCAAGATATGTTGATATTTTTTCAGCTGACACAAGTTACCCACACTCCCCAGTATATTTTTATACAGTGAGTGCAAGTTATAATTACTACAAGGCATTATGAGGAGAATAACTTGTACTGTAATATGCATTGTCTCGCTTTCAATCAAAGTGGAAACGTAATTACTGGTAAGAAATTCACAAAATTATTTGCTACTGTTTGAACACCTTAAAACATATTGAAATAATTCTTCAGGAATTTCCAACATGTTCAGCCTACAGAAATCCTTAATACAAAAGGCAATATATATACAATCTAATTTGCTTAAATTGAATTTCACCTTTGCTAATTAACCCTGATGAGTTAATATTTTGGTATAGATGCAGCATGTAAGAATTTTTATTTCTTTTTACCTTTTCTGGAGTTAGACATTTCATATTGGTGCATTGTATGACGTGATGCAGGAACTCCGACAAATTGGAGATATTCGTATTGACTGCCACCTTGTTCTCCCACTCGAACTCGGCCCACATCTGACGGAACTCGCTGTCGTTGCACATGGCGGGTACGATGTAGTCCATGATGTCGATATGAATGTCATTGAGGACGACACAGTTACGATCACTGGCAGCTCCCGTCACATCGTAAACTGTCGAAACGAGATCAATGTTCAAGATTTAAACATTTTACTTCAAGATACTGAAAAAATGTTCCTTTTTTTCTCTTCAATATGACAGTGCAAGAAACATTAAACAAGATTAATGTTCATGATTTCAGGGGCAAGCAAGTAAATTTCAGGGGTAAGCAAGTAAATTTTAGAGGTAAACAAGTCAATCATATTTACCAATGTTTCCAAAAATGATTCCATTTTCTGTGGAAGCCACTTTGACATTTGCCTTGATGTTACAAAAATCGTGAGGTGCCATGGTCAGCGGTGACGGTTTCTCCACTAGCTTCAAATCTCCTGTAATACATAATTGTTTGCAATAAAAATACCACAAGTTTGACCGAATCCTATCATCAACAATCATATAAATGATTCATCCTTGATGAATCTGTATACCTCGTAAGTGAATATATATACCCTGTAACTAAAAATTTACTAGTCGTGGGCATAGGACTAGTAGCTAACGTCGCAGACTGACATTAAATGGCTGTTGAACCCCATAAAATTCTCATTGCAAACATCAGCACAGTAATTCAATATTGAATGCTTGTGAACCCTCTAAAGAAATTTACCCTAAAACTTAAACCAGACAAACGGACTTGGGATGCTAGTTTACCCCCCCCCCCCCCCCCCGTCCTTTTGTGGTGGTATAATTAGTCCTACAGTGGATTCCACTTAATATAACTCCTGTTAATATCACATTCCTCTTTATATCATGTTTTTTCCCAAACACCATATTTCCCTCTATATAAATATAATCTATGTAATTGTCTTTGGTTAATGTAATGTATTGAGGTGAATTCCTTTTAGTATCATGTTTTTAACCAATCACATAAAACATCCAGAAAAAAATGTCATTTCCATTGATTTCAGATACTATTTGTACAAAAAGAAAAGTTTTTTTAAAATGAAATAATGTTAAATACCTAAAGATTGAAACATCTTATGTACCGTGAATAGCTTTCTTTTAGTTATGGAGATTGGAAATGCACTAGATTTTAAAATTTAGTACAAAAACATGTTTCTCTTAATGTCACATACCTGTTAATATCATGTTTTTGCCAGACAAATGCAACACGATATGATTTCAAGAGGAATGCACTCTATGTATTAAAATTGAAATGACCGATGACATAAAAATTGTAAATGGCCGGTACCTACCCAGAGTGGCCAGTTCCAGCGTAAGGTTCTGCAGCGTGTCTCCGGTCTGGTTGACCACCAACACGTCCAGTACAATATCAAACTGGTTCACATTCACGTAAGCTTCAGCATAAACCGGGTCAGAAAATCCTGTTAGCTGTGTCACCTGGTGGAAAATTGAAAATAGTTTTAGCTGTGTCACCTGGTGGAAAATTGCAAATATTTTAGCTGTGTATCAGGTACAAAAATTATAAATATTTATAGCCACTTAACCTAGTGGAAAATTTAATACATAATTTTATTTCAAAAACTTTTTTTTCGTAGGTATGAGATATTTATCAAAGCTCCTATTCCATTAATTGAAAGTCAAAAAGCTCAATTTCCTTTGATAGAAATCTACCGGTATTACTGAAGTCCTAATGCTAGATTTCCCTCAATAGAAATCTATTATTGAAACCCTAAAGCTTGATTTCCATAATTAGATATCTATTACTGAAGTCCTTAAGCTCCAGTTCCATCAATAGAAAATCTATTACTGAAGTCATAAAGCTCCAGTTCCATCAATAGAAATCTATAACTGAAGTCCTTAAAGAGTAACTGTAGTGCAAAACCATCTTTTGTGTATGGAAAGATTAGTAAATAGTAAGTGAGAAAATTCTCACGAAAAAAATTTTTTTGTAAAAATTACGAAGTTTTGACCATTTTTCTAAATTTCACACCTGAACGCAAATCAGAAAATCCCCGATTTTGCCATACGACCGGAAGTGACGTCACAACGGTGACCGCACTGATAGACTTGTGTAGTCATTATATTAAAATTATATGAATCGTATCACGACTTGTTATTTGAATAGAGTCTTCTATTCAAGAATATGACACTTATTATATATCAAGGTTGTATGGAGTTCATTAATGACCCTACTGATAATTCCAATGTGTTGTTTGCCCCAGGGGGCCGTAATTAGTGGTGAGGGGGTAGGGAGTTCCACAGGTGTGCGGCACACGTGGTCATGATCACTCGACCATAAATCAATAACCGCCGGACTCGCTAACATGATTAACAGGTTATTATTTTGCGGAAAGACTTCAAAACATGCCCTTGATATGATTACGTAATAATTTTCTCATATTTTATTTCATATAACACCGCTAAAACGGAGTGTGTATTCACTGATGGTCACGTTGATTGCATGCACATATCAGCAGGAACTGATCGTAACAGCTTTTAAAATGCACCCTGAAAAATTTTAATGCATGTCGGTCGGCTGTATAAATACAAAACTACCAAGAAACAACCTCAAACAAACAGATAAGGAAAAGGATATTTGTGTTACTTTAGACCACGGACTTAGATATAATCTAATTCCGTGTATAGACTCGGAACTTCGAAAACCATGTATTTTATTGGATTATTTTAAGAACAGCTAGTAACGTCATATAGAACGACAAGACCAGTCTTTTTATACGTACAATACGATGTACGTATATTGGAAAATAAAAATATATAACTTTTATCAATGCTTTCGACCTGTATAAACTGTTTTGACGGGTATCACATTTCGACTTCTTTTATCCTTATATATGTTTGAGAAATTATAGGTGTGTATAAAAGTTAACAGCTTTCTATCCATTGATAATTTATTTATGTCTATGCAGTATAAAAAAAAACATTTCAAATCGTGAACATTGTAAAATAAATAGACTATGAGCGAAATCCTGATGTTACCTGTCTTCAGGCACATACATCGAAATAGAAATCAAGACAATGTATTTCGAATTCTGTTTGAGAAAAAATAAGATTAGATCTTTGAAAACCACTGTGTTTTACCAGGGACGTATTTGTATATGTATGTCACATATACATCCCTGGTTTTACTGACAAGAAATGAACATGGAACATCTTTTGAAAATAAGATGAAAATAAGATGAGAAGATACTTAATTGGTTTTAATCACAGGCACTTGTGGCCAGGAGAATTGTCATCTAAATATATAGATAATTTGCAAAATATGAATAATTAAAATAAAATATAAAACTGACTTTAACAATTTTCGTTTTATGTTATTAATCATCTAAAACCATAACGAAAGTAATTGCCAAAATTCAGCTTGATACGTCAAGCGGTTAAATTTCACAAAAAAAAAGAATGTCTGATGGTCGATTTTTTGTTAAATTAAACCGCTTGACGCATCAAGCTGAAATTTGGCAATTATTTTCAATATGGTTTTAGATGATTAATAACATAAAAAAAAAATTGAAAATTCAGTTTTTATATTTTATTTTAATTTTCATATTTCGCTATGCTATCTATATATTTAGATGGCTATTCTCCTGGCTAGAAGTGCCTTTGGTTTTAATCCGCATTTTATTCATTTATGTTAAAAATAAAATATGAAAAAACTGTGATACAGACATACCAGGGACGTATATGTGCATATAAGTCCCTGAGACATATCAAGAAAGTTTTCAACAAAACTTTTCTCGTTGAATAGAAGAGTCAAACTCGAAATTAAAAAAGTGTCATATACTATGTGAGTTGACGGTGGGTTACGGAGATTTCAAAAGATACACGTGCACTCGATAGTCTATGTTCCAGTCGAGATCTACATGTAACTACAGATTTAGAGTACACATTTGAAGTTATAAAGAGGGGATAATAACCGCAAAATACTCAACTATTACAATTTAGTTAACTTTGATAGCCCCCAACACCCCCACCCCTCTCCAGTGTTAATTACTTGCTATTTGAGTAACACGTTACGTGTGAAGTTATCGAACTGACCAGGTAGATTATCCGCTAATTTGATTACGTAATATAATGGACACTAACATGAGATTTACAATATTCAAAGGTATTATTATAAGAGTCACTCTTGAATCATTGGATAAATGATATGTATAACTGACATTATAAATGACACAGAGTATTACAATATGATAGCGCATATATATATGGGTCCATTAAAATTAATTTGAACAATCAATAAACACTATATTTATGAAAGAATCAAAATAAAGTTATTTCAATGACGATTTCAGATTATTCTCCCGACTCCCATATTATGGTACGTCCCTTAATTTCATTGTATAATACATTTTGAATCACTAATCAACCAGACGTACATATTACTATTATATAGAGAGACATAGGACCCAATTTCTTGTGTTCCCGTTGTGACGTCACCAATACGTGTGCACAACTTTTACCGGTTCGCGGTGCGCTTAATTAGCGTGTGGCAAAACAGGTAAAAAACCAAACTTCAACCTGTCGTAACTTTGTAACCGGTCGGCCGATTTCGATGCGGTTTTCGACAATGTATTAATGCAGACACAACGAGTCTGATCATTTCAGTTTCTATTTGCACTACAGTTACTCTTTAACCTCCAGTTCCATCAATAGAAATATATTACTGAAATCCTAAAGCTCCAGTTCCATCAATAGAAATCTATTACTGAAATCCTAAAGCTCCAGTTCCATCAATAGAAATCTATTACTGAAGTCTTAAAGCTCCAGTTACACCAATGACATTACCGGGTTGATTCATTTATTACGGAGAGCAAAGCCCCCCCCCCCCCAAAAGTAACAAGAAAAAAAATTGTAACAGGAAACAGACAGTTTTTTTAATCACTTACCTTGTTTAGTTTAGAGGAGCCTGCTGGGTCCGCATCTTTCTTAGCATTCATACCCAGGGCCTGGGAGAGTGTCAACTCGAACATGTTCTACATCAACAGAACAGGTCAAAAAGTTAAACATTGGAAAAAATTAGCCATTATTCATGAAATATTAAACACACCTTTACCACAAATTTAAGGCAAAAAAGTTCATCTGAATTATTACCTTTAAATGCTAGACCTTTTAAATATTTTGAAAAGGTTTAAAACTGATTTAGTTCAAGTTGTCTGCTTGACAGCCAAACAATAAGTAGACTAAAAGCAGGTGTAAAACCACCAAAACAAAGTGTTTTCATTCCATGACAGTCAGATAAAATACCAATTTACTATCAAGCAAATGGGTCGAATTGAAAATTCTATACATAAAAAAAAAAAAACCTATTTGACAACAATTATAAAACAAGTAAAAGTTATCCCAATTATATAAATCACTCGTTAGCCTGGATGTTAGTGCGCGAGGGATCTTATTGTGGGAGGAAACTAGAATACCCGGAGAAAAACCCACTTGGTCGGGAAGCAAGTGACCCCATACCTTTTCAAATCCGGTCAGGGAGTCGAACCCCGACATCGTGGTGAAAAGGCAAGTGTACAATCCACTGCAACACCTTGCGACCCCAAAAAATTATATACATAAAGGACAGGTTTTGTTTCCATGCCTACCTCTGTAGCTCCGAGTTCTCCTTTGTTGATGAGCTGCGAGAAGGCTATAGGATCGTCAGCCTGAACCTTCACCATGCGACGTTCTGACACCTGTGGCATAAACAATTATCGTCAGGTTTTATTGACTTTCAAGTGCTGGATTTAAAGCCAATTTTACTTCATCTTGATAGCTATTCTAATATCTCAGTCTAATAATAACTCAGTACATAGAAAAGGTTTTCATTTTAATTTATCTTCAATAATAACTCAAGACTCACTATCCTCAATAGCAAGTAAAACTGATTTTAAAAATGTCCGTGGCTGTTGTAGCTCTATTTTCATTCTCCACAATTTTTTTGCTGTAAATATTTCAGACAAAAATTTGAAAATTTACTGCATTCTGTCATCAACTATATTCAAAACTGATGGATAGGTACTAAAAAAAAAAAAAAATTGAAACCAGGATTTTTTTTCTGTTTGACTGGTAAATCTTTTCAGACCATGAAAATCAATTGTTTTGTAAAGATACGGCAAATAATGCCTCACTTTCTGCATTTCTTTTTCCTCGTCCATTTTAGCGGCCAACATGAGGGACAGCGACTCGCGGCAATCCTTATTGAAGATCTCCTCCATGATCGGACTCCTCTCGGCCAACACCCTCAGACAGGTTGCGATACGGTCAAAGTCATCGTCAGTGATGGGCTGGGAGACAAAAGCACGTTCCAATGACAACATGATAAAAGTAAAAGCGAATATATTGCTGCCTAAAGTTTTGCATTGTGATTCTCTCAACAGACCACAAAGAAGTGGATATTTACACATTGATGTGGTACTGAAATCATAGGTGGCATTTTTCACAAATTCACAAATTATCAAGCACAAAAACTGTCGGCATTTATTTCCACATTGAAAAGTTATTTGAATTTTCGTGTAATTTTTTTTTTTACTATTTTGTAAGACAAAGGAGTCCAAATTGTTTTTAGTTAAATTCTTATTCATTTGAAGTTTATCTCACTTACAACATTTATGAAACTACATCCAACGATTCAATGTAACAAAGATGTCGAGTTGTCCTTCACTGCACTAAATAAAACAACTTTACAAAGTGTTCTTACCTTTGTAGGGAGTCCAGATTTTCCAAAATGAATAATTGATGCCATCACCAGCATGGACTCTGCCACAAAAGCCTGTGACAAAAGAAAGTTATCGTATGGTTAATATAAAACACATAGAATGGCCAGTGTCAACTCAAAAATAAACAGTTACAATCATTAGGTAAACAAAAACATTTTCCCTCCATCCTGTTTTGTGAAGAAACACTTCCAATTTGACAATGAGTTTGTCTGCTTACTGCAGATGGCCAAGCTCAAAATGTGAATATTGAATTGAAAGTAATAATTATGTAACTTTTAACAGTGTAAATAAAATATTTTATTCATTAAATGGATTGTTATCTTTGAATAATTTAAATATCTTTTCACTCAAGAAGAGCTTTATGAAAATCCTGTATCTGAAGTTTTGCACAATCAAAACTGTTTAATATCTAGTAAATTTAGAATATGAGATGGAAGGACCGGTTACGTTTTGACGCTTGACGTTATCAGTGTTGATGATATATCGCAGTGCCAGTTTAGTGAGGGTGGTGGCTAGTGCCGCTCCGACAAAGAAGTCGCCGTCCATCATGTACTGTCTCAAAGGCGGTCTGTAAAGAAACCATCATAATGCTGAACCTCATTTACAAAACTTTAATGTAAACACTTGGTTTGGTTTATTTTGTTTTATATCCTATTAACAGCTAGGGTAATTTAAAGACGTGTAAGGTTTTGGAAGTGGAGGAAAGCCGGAGTACCCAGAGAAAAACCACTAACCTACGGTCAGTACCTGGCAACTGCCCCACATGGGATTCGAACTAGCAACCCAGAGGTACAGGGCAAGTGGTAAAATGTCGGAATATAAACTTAACCACTCGGCCACTGCGGCCCCTCAAATGTAAACAAATGATTTAGCTATTTATACATAAAATTGAATACACTTACTCTATTTCTGATATTTGTTATTGGTTAAATATGTGTTTTGTATGTGAACCACTTCCTATGAACAAGCCACATGAGTAACACAGATGACTTTCTTTATTTCCCAAGGCTTCATGAAGGATACGGGAGCACTTTTCTGTGATGTCTCTGTGAGGTCAAGAGTACGAAAAGAGCTGAGAATGCCCTGGAAGATAGGTGTCTGTCATGATAGGGCACCTAATATCGTCCGTTAATTACAAACAGGAGCCTTACCTGTCCTCCTTCTTGGACGTGGTGACCGTGCTAAATGCACTCTGCGTAGCGTAGGTTCCATCTGCTGTGACCAATTTCTGGGCACCTCCCGCTCCCTGCATCTCTGTTAGAAGACCAGGCACAGGCATTTTCATACACGGTTTCTAAATTATTGTAAATCTTAGTAATTTTCCTTGCCTAAATTCAACCATCATATCAAGCATCAAATAATCAGTAGTTAAAGGCCCAATATACGTAACTTCAGGGAATTTTTCGTGATTCTGAAAAATTCTGAAAAAAATCCAGTTGATAACCATGTAAAAATAAGCCTAAAACTAAGTAAACCTGAGCGGTAACTAACAAGAAACTCTGGACAAAAAAAATCCAACAATTGAAAATAATTCAGGTGGGGCCCACTTCAACAACAAATCGAAGGTAGAAGACGGTTCGAAATGGACGCGTGTTTACAAATAGCGTGTTTCAACTGCTGCTCTACCGGTAACCGCGAAAGAATTCGTCTTGTATATTGCTGATATCAGTTAATCTTAACTAAATCTATAAATATAATAAGTTATTAGGCTTGATTTTCGCTTCAAGTTTTGCCGAAAGTTACGTATATTGGGCCTTTAATAGGACTCAATGAACAGAATCATTTTTTTTTAAAGAGGGCACAAACATTTGACCAATCAAGAAAACTAACCATCATCCTTTACTTCTCCAGCTGCTTTTTTTATCTCGTCATCAACGATCGGTATCTGAAAAGACCAGACATGCTGTATGGTTAAAATCGACCAGAAAACTGCTTCTTTAACCAATTCACTCTTAAAGACTTCCAAATTCATGGTTCATAATAAAATTTCAGTCGTGAACGAGTTACTAGTTAGCATTTTGACACATGAAAACTTTAACAAGCGCGACACATAGATGACTCAATAAAAACATGTTACACTACTGACCTCTCCGATGGATTGGCGGATAAGATTCATAACACTCTGTATATCCTCATTTGTTGTACAGTATTCTCCGAGAATCCACAAGGCAGCCCGATGCACTCTGTAAGCATACAAAATATGCATATAAGTAAATTATGGTTGGAATTTCTGAATCCTTCATTTAACATACTTCTGATTTCTCTTGCTTATAATTTAATTGCCTATGCTATTTCAACAATAATTCATCTGCTACACAATATAAACTGAACAAGATAAGAAATTACAATTTTTTTTATCCAATCATTTTTCAATATCAATTTAAACTTCAAATTTTCTTCCTTGAACACATCAGATGTAAACAAAAAAAATGCTTTTGGCCATTTTCAAAATGATTCCAAAAATTTGATTAAATCACGTGAAAAATATGAGCACTCGATATATATCCAATATACCATGAAGTACCTGAATTTTTTTGCCATTTTGTAAACATTGAAATTTGAACTACACATATAGTTAAAAGGTTCAAATGTAAAAAAAAAATCTGCATATTTTTTTTATATTTTGGGTAAAATTAGAGAGCAAGGCCTGTACTTTTGTGTACAAATGAGTAAAGAAAATATAACATCATTTTTCTTACACAGGCTAACAAAATAGATTTACATTTTTTGGGATATCCTTTTTAATAGCTTAAGGCTAATCCAGAAATAACTGTGTGGGAGGGGCGGGAGGCACTTTTTCAGAGACCGATCAAATATTCAAAGTGATTTAATATAAGGTATAGTATACAGATCTGGTTTTAACCCCACCACCCCTTATATATCAAACAGGTGCCTTCCACCTCCCCCACACGATTAATAATGGAATAGCCCTAAGCTCAAGCAAAACTTACTTGATGGACTTAATTGAGGGGAAAATTTCCAGAAGTTTTGAGACAATGAGTGATCGTAACTCCCCGAATCTTTGAATAGCTTCTCTGACAAACACCAGCACATCCAGAGCCGCCAATTCATTCTGATCGCCGAGAAACTCGATCAACTGTCAAAAACATAGACACATTGAAAATCAGGAGTTAACCAATAAGAAATATAGTAGTGACAACATTCATACAAAGTAGTAACAGGCTGATATTGAATTATTATAGAAAAACTATTGATTTGCACCTTTCCAATTCCAATAATTAAATACAAATTCTGTTATCGATATACTGTAAATGTGCCCATTTCAGCCGTAAATCTTATTTTCACAATTTTTGTTTTGAAAGCATTCTAATAAATTATGATTGTGATAACTAGCTTCTGTATACTGCTTTCTAGAGTAAGGATTGTGGGTGCACAAGTTCTTTCATCATTGCACTCTTTTGTAAAATTTTATAAATATGCTAAAATTTGAGCGCACCAAAATATGCATGTTTACAGAAGCTGGCTCCTTATTGAATTATACGATAGAAGAAAATGAAAACCTACTACTGGTATGATTGTGCCTGCAATGTCTGGGAACTTGATGCAGCACTGATGGAGAGTTCGAACGAGTAGCTGGCGGTATTTTCCTGTGTCCTCATGCTCGACATTGTTTGTCTTAACAACTTCTTTCTTCAGCACCAGTACCATCTATACAGAAAGTTAACACAATTACTTTTTTTGCTGTGACCTTCATAGCAATTTCACGAGCCTCACATGGAACTGACATAACATCATGCAAGCCAAACTTTGATAATATAAGAAATTTCTTATGCAAATACATGCAATATCACGTACCCGAACAGAAACAATCTGCACCTTATCACTGGATTTAGACACTGGGTGAATTTCCCCTCGTTCATATCGATGTATGATAAATCCCAAAAATCCATAATTATGAAATCTAAATCACAAGGTAATTATTGTGAAAATACATAAAAAAGGGAAATCTTGTTTTTATTTCATTGTTATAGCTGGTAATTCTTGTTCTGTGAAATGTATTTCTATTCTCGGCATTATCATTTATACAAACCTCCTCCATATTCCTCGAAGTAACCAGTTCCAGCGCCAAAGACAAGGTTTTCTTCCTGACCTCATGGTCTGGTGAACTAAGTACTCTGAGTATGTCCATCACAAGGTCCTACAAAGTATCAAATCAAAGATAAATCACTACCGCAGCTAACTCACACCTGAAGACACATTTGAACTCTTCCTGTTCAAAGGCTGGAATAGTTCAATACAAAATTTCAGGGGTGAATGTGTTAGATCAAACTGCAACCAGTAAAATCCCACTTACTCAAACTCTTGGGGACCAGACCAATAGTTCGAGGAAGACATGGTATTTGAGTAATCTAACGTTGGTGGAATATGTTTGAACTCTATCACGTCTGTACTCGGAGAAGGGCAGAGGAGGAGGTAGAGGTTGATTAAACAAGGGTTTGTAAAAGTAAACAAATGGCATTTATTCAAAGATTGAATGTTGTATGAATGAGAAAATCCAATATTCAGATTTGTAGCCAGTGTTTTTGCTACTCTGATTTTACAGCAACCTGTGCCTTATGGAATTGGGAACATGTAGTAGGATTGTCAGATAAATTGGGAACATGTAGTAGGATTGTCAGATAAATTGGGAACATGTAGTAGGATTGTCAGATAAATTGGGAACATGTAGTAGGATTGTTAGATAAATTGGGAACATGTAGTAGGATTTTCAGATAAAATGGTAAAAAGTTCTTGAATTTTGCCTCATTTTGGGAAAATAACACAAATTTTGGGGGAAACAACCTTACATATCGGCTGTAAAAATGGGCAAACAAAATCACTGGTAGCTATTCTATCAACCATACTGAGAGAGGAAAAGTCAAATTTATTTAACTGTTGAATAAAAGAAATTATGAATTATGTCGATTAAATGAAGGAATTGATGTAAGTACGTAATGCTAATGACATATCAGATTTTACCTGTAGGACTTTTTCATGTAAAGGAACTTCCTTCAGAGCAATGAGTCGATCAAGCACGATCAGTTTGACGTTATTGTCGCTTTCCTTCACGATTAATTCAATGTAACAGGTCGCAGCAGCCTGTTGGAGTAACGAGAAAAATAAAGAATATCACATATCACATCTCCTCCAAGGAGACATTGGAGTTGAACAATGTACATTAATAATAGTAGAAATGATCAAACTAAAACACACAAAATGTCTACTTCACAAATCTTTAAAACTTAAATCTGGGGACTTTTATGCAAAGGGCTTTTCCATAATTTATTAAGTGGGGGAAGTGAGAGGCATCTGTATCAATACATCATAGGTGATAGGTTTAAAACCAGATCTGCCTATCATTCCTTCACTATTAATATTTGATGGGTGATGGGGTCTCTGAAAAACACACGGTTCAAGTTCCTGGGTCAAATATTTCACAGACAAACACACGGTTCAAGTTACTGGGTCAAATATTTCACAGACAAACACATGGTCCAAGTTACTGGGTCAGATATTTCACAGAAAACCACATGTTTCAAGTTACTGGGTCAAATATTTCACAGACAAACATATGGTTCAAGTTACTGGGTCAAATATTTCACAGAAAACCACATGGTTCAAGTTACTAGGTCAAATATTTCACAGAAAACCACATGGTTCAAGTTACTGGGTCAGATATTTCACAGAAAACCACATGGTTCAAGTTACTGGGTCAAATATTTCACAGACAAACATATGGTTCAAGTTACTGGGTCAAATATTTCACAGAAAACAACATGGTTCATGTTACTGGGTCAAATATGTTGCATAAAAACCGCATGGTTCAAGTTACTAGGTCAAATATTACACAGACAAACACACGGTTTAAGTTACTGGGTTAAGTATGTCGCAAAAAAAACCCCACTGGTTCAAGTTTCTTCAAGCAACCTTTGACAGTCCAACATTTCCCAACAAACACAACAGACTTTCACAATAACTTAACATTCCCTTTGTCTCACCTGCAGAGGTAAGACATAGACGTCACTTTCCTACAACCTACCTTAATTGCTGTTGGAGCATTGGATAGCGTGACCAGTGTACCAGCAGCCTCGTAACGCACGGCTGGACTGGAGGAGTTCAACAAGTTGTAGATACAGCGGATGAAGCGTGCTCTCTCCGAAGGATTGGCATGGCACACCTGGTGAGTGAAAGATAAAACAGAATAGATATCAACAGAGCATGCAGAGAATTGAAAAATACTTTCAAAGATGTTGTATTAAAACTTCTTTCTAAAACCTGGACACATTTTTGTAAAACATACACTTTCAAACTTTTGACAAAATTTACACCTAGTATAATTACATTCTACCTTTGTCAATATGAAATTTCAAATGTCTCCTTTTTTCAGTAATTTGAACTAGCCGGCTATAGTAATATAGTTAGGGAAAGGAAGAATTGGAGAAATTTTGTCTCAAATCTATTTCCATATTAAAATGAATTTACAAACAAAACCCCTATCTATGAAGTCTATGAGGTAAAAATTTGTGTTTCTAACTTTTGCCTTCACAGCATTATGTCTCCTACACTGTTGACTCGCAAGCAAACAATGATATGAATTTAAATTTTAAATTTCAACCTGAAGGTAATAAATGTTAGAACTTTTGGAAATCATTGATTATTTGTTTGTTTTATATGGAGACTTGTTACCTTGTCCAGCGGTTTAAACATACCTTGTAGATCAACTCGACGATGACTAGCTGGAGGATGTCTCCGAAAGAGGTGACCTGGTCAATACAGCTACTCAGGTAGTTTAGTGCTCGTTCCTGGAATGATTCCGCAAAATACACTATAATCCTCCACTTTCTACATGTCACACACAACACCATAACACCAATACACAACAAGGTTCTAACCATTCCAAAAAATACACATAAAGTGCATTTACAAGTATTTATAATGATCATTATGGCATTGTTTACACATTACACATGACACCACTACACTAAGATACAACAAGGGTTCTAACTTTTAAGGAATTTTGATTTTATACAATGTTGAGCAAAAATTATCAATAAGCCCAGAAACAAGAGCATATTATATTTTATTCATGATAAAAGATAGAAAATAAACCATGTAACACCAACATGCAACAAGGGTTTTTATTTTTGATTTTTATTAAACACAATATTTGAGCAAAATTTATCAATTACCCAAGGCAATAATGTAAAGCCATAATGATAATTATAAATATTTAGACTTTTTATTTTTGATAAAAGACAGAAAATAAAGACATTATCAAATTCATTTTTACTTCCCTTCACCGAATATAAACATAATAAATTACAAACAAGAAGTTGCCAACTAAAACTGTAAACTGGAAAATTACTGCCCTGTTACATTAATATGATTTGCATTACCCGGTACCGGGTAATATGATTTATATTAGTATTAATAACATGACTTTTAACAATTTTTCACATACTGGACTTTTCCCTGCAAGCTGGATTTGATATAATTTGCAAGCAATGTGTTTAAAAATAATCAATTAAAAGGGACAAAATTAAGTCTTTGTCACAAACCTGATCGGCATGAATCAGCATCATGAAAGCATTTCTTTTACATGACATGTCCTGCTCAGTTTCCAAGAACTTAGCGATCAGCTCTGGGGCGTCGGGTATGAGGAAATCAAAATTCCTGTAACAAAACCATATTTCATTGAATAGCACAGCACTGGTAGAAATCACCACCAAAATTTTACAACACAAAACTGACTTCCATTACATCATTTAGAAAGTTAAAGCAACAAACAAACAACTTCTATGTGTAAACTTAATAAAGAGCGAGCCGATAGTAGATTGCGGAGGAGCTGTACCTGAAGATAGTGTAGATGGCGAGGACTGCGTTTCTGCGGACATATGAGTGGCGATGCTCCAGACATTGTCTGATTGCTGGCATCAACGGCTCCACCAGTTCCGGCTCTTTCAGTTTACACAGGAAACGCAGTGTGGAGCCACGGATAAACTCATTGGGGTGCTGCAAGTCCTGTCAACAGAGGCAAACCAACTCTTGTATCAATTAATATCAAGGTAGAATTTGGTAAATATATTTTTTCTGTAGTAATAGTGACTGAATAATGACACCCTGAAAGATTTATAAAATATACTTGAAAAACTCAACTAAACATATTTCATTTTATGAAAGTATTTCACTTTTTTTAATATCATCTAATTAAAACCTGTAAGGAAAGAAGTTGCATGATATATTTAGTGTCAAAATGACCTGGTCATCTACAGTTTTAAACCCTAAAACACAAACTTGTTGTTATTCTTAAAGGCCCAATTTACGTAACTTCAGGTAATTTTTTGCGATTCAAAAAAAATTCTAAAAAAAATCCAGTTGATAACCAAGCAAAAATAAGGCTAAAACATTGTAAACCTGAGCGGTAACTACCAAGACAATTCCAAAGAATTCAAAATAATTTAGGTGTGGACCACTAAAACATCAAACCTAAGTTAGACGACAGTTCAAAATGTATGCATGTTTACAAATATTGAATTTCAACTGCTGCTGTACAGATACCTACAGAAGAATTCATCTTCAATATTGCTTATATCAGTTAATCTTAACTTAATCTATAAATATAATAAGTTATTAGGCTTGATTTTCGCTTAAAGGCCCAATATACGTAACTTTCGGCAAAACTTGAAGCGAAAATCAAGCCTAATAACTTTTTATATTTATAGATTTAGTTAAGATTAACTGATATCAGCAATATTCAAGATGAATTTTTTCGCGGTTACTGGTACAGCAGCAGTTGAAACACGCTATTTGTAAACACGCGTCCATTTCGAACCGTCTTCTACCTTCGGTTTGTTGTTGAAGTGGGCCCCACCTGAATTATTTTCAACTCTTTGGATTTTTTTGTCAAGAATTTCTTGTTAGTTACCGCTCAGGTTAACTTCGTTTTAGGCTTATTTTTGTATGGTTATCAACTAGATTTTTTTTCAAAATTTGCAGAATTCCGAAAAATTTCCTGAAGTTACGTATATTGGGCCTTTAAAATTTTGCCGAAAGTTATGTATATCGGGCCTTTAAGCAAAATGTTTTTATAAGCAGGAACCAAATAACGGTTACAAAAGAGATGACAACTTACACACTGTAAAGATATTATACAAATTCTACTAGTGACCTCAACCTTAATCTTGATAAAAATAAACAGACTTCGAAATCTAATTCGTTCAATGTGTTATGTTTATCAAAACAGAGTTAGCAAATAAACAGACTTCGAAATTTAATTCATTCAAGGTGTTATGTTTATCAAAACCAAGTTATCAAACAAACAGTTCTCACCTTCCTATATGCATCACAAACCAGGATCATCTCATGCAACATCTTGCCGTCTGCTGTATACTTGGGTACCACCTCCCAGAAGATGAGAAGTAACTTCTTGATCATGTGGTCCTGGGAAGGCATCACAAACCTGATGATGGTCATCAACAATGATGGCATCTTCTCGCCGTTCAGAATCATCTGAATGGTCTTCTTTAGGGCATCAGTCTTGGTTCTTGTGTCTCCCTTTTCTGAAAACACAAGTCATCCATGATTGTATCAGACCATCCAAATAGAATTTGACATTTAATTGAGCAACAATGCTATATTAGAAATGTATTCTGCATCTAAAATGCACCCTTAGACGTCCAGGAAATGTATTAGGTGCTTTTCCCATGTTGTTGTACTGAATAAGTTAACAAATCAATAAATGAAATATTTGTTTTTTATCATTTTTTTCTGGTAGGAAGTCCTTATACTACTGTAAAAGGGGAATTTTTCGCGGTGTGAAATTTTCCCAATCTGATTAAAATACAGATCCTCACTATTGCTATCGTGTTGGATCTGACAGCGACCAGTAGAAGGTCATGTGCAGATGACCTTTATTATTTTCATATCTAGGAAATGAACAGCCAATGAAAATGCACCTTGTAAACAGTGTTTGGTATACAAACAAAAATGGTGGCGGATCGAAGCGAAGAAGAGAAAATCATTCAGGGCGTTATATAACAATTTGATTAGTACATTTTGTGATAATTTCTTTACATTCGGGTGTTACTTTATTTCTGATATACGAAAAACTACAAATCAAACAGATAATGTCTAAAAAGAACACATGCCTTGGCGTAGAGACCGCTGAACTGGGCGCCGCCATTTTTGTATACGGTCGTTCGGGTTTCTCGCTTCTTTACTCTGCTTTATTGACAAGTGTAGAAACAAATCGAAATAAGCTTTTCACTTTCAGAATCTGGTAAGCAGCGATTTGATCGGTGAATAGAAAGGTCATCTGCACATGACCTCCTACTGGTTGCGGTCAGATCCTACACACGATAGTAATAGTGAGGATCTGCATTTTAATCAGATTGGAAATTTTCCCTTATTTCCCTGGCATTAAATCTCAGTGAATATATCCACACACGAACATGTTAACACCACTCAAACTCTACAGTGAATAATAGTGTTTTAAGTACACAGTTCAAAACAGCATGACTAAGAGCGCAAAAATTTAATTGAAAAATCATTTACCTAAGTCTGTGCGGAGCTGCATTTCTGTGGGTGGCTCTGCATCCGACGGCAGATTTATAAGGGTATAGCATGGCTGGTCCGACATTGTCCTCAGCTTGATCTGAAACAGAAATACAATATGTAAGAATCCACAGAATGATATTTCTCACTGTTTCCATTTTTTATCTGCAAAAAATAATAAATTACATATATAGGAGCTAAAAATGCTTTTAAATGCAGCCGAAAATGCACCACCTTCATTTCACCTTTGTTTCATTAAGTTATAGTAGAATGTTGAACAACAAAATCCTACTGTAAATCTTTTTTTATATTTTTGCAGGGCATTTATTTTCGCGTTTACTGGCAAGGAGATTCAATCGCAAATTCAAATACTTTGTGATTATTTATATCTCTAATTGTTTATTCTTTCTTCATTGTCACTTCTAGATAGATGTTTGCGAAATTATATATTCACGAATATGTCTGAAAAGTAAGTTGCCAAAATAAAATATTCGCGAAATCAAAGCGATTTACACTACAGTTACAATCACAAGGTACATATTTTGCATAATCCACTGACTTTGACCCAGGGCTATATGGGTAACCGTAACCAAGTACCCGGTTACAAGTACTATCTGGGTAGCAAATCCACTGGTACTGGAAAACCGTCCCAAAATGTGGGTCAATATTTATTGGTTTTCTTGACAGAAATTAACTCCCAATAAATAGGCAATATGATGCATAATAAAATTTGTACACACATATAGTACCGAACGACATTCTGTTGAATAAAGTAACTTTCCATTTCATCATTAGTTTTCTTTGTGGTTTTTAGGCCGGAAGTGATGCACAGGCAATGACAACACGCAAGTGAAAAGAATGAAAAAATCGGTCAGAAGACTATAGCGATTTATATGGCCAATTTATAAAGATTTAGAGACTTTGCAACATTAAACAGCTGTATCTATAAGGTATTAGTATGAGTTAAATTTTCTAAATGTTTATGCATTTAGTGATTTATGTTATTGTATTTTGATTTTCTAACCGTTGCAGCCCTTATTTGATGTTTATGGCATCTGAACAGAAAATGAAAAGCGCAAAACTTGACTGGAATTTCAACCCAAACTCGGGACGGACAACCAATGGAGGTATCTTGTTGCTGACAATCAACCCAGCCGCTATATTCCTTCCTCATCAAAATGTTAGACTCCAATGACATACAATGTACACAAGACCTTATATACCTTTCAACCAATTCAGCTATCTGGACAGCGACCTTTTCGACTTGACCTGATCCACTATAGCATTAAACGAAGAACAATTTCACTAGGGCTCTTCTTCTTCTCTTCTTTTATAATAGTCACTCACCCTCCATCAAAAATGATGACTATGGATTATGGCTGCAACAGTTAGAAATAATGCCAGTCGGATAACCATGTAGTGTGCTCGTAACCGAACCGAAACCGGGTAATTATGTTTTTGTGTCCCTGAAAATACTGCCACAAAGAACGCATTATTTTTCTAAAAAACTGACAACGCAAGTCACTAAATTATGCATCTTAAGTAATCAAAAGTAATCAGCTCATTTCTGTCCAGAACATCAATGCCAGTACTCATAACCGAACGGTAACCGAGTACTCGGGCACCTGTTTTAGCCCTATTTCAAATAAAAAAAAACCTTACATAGAGTAAATACTCTCACCACCCTCCCTCCCCCCCCCCCTCATAATAAAAATTAAAAAAATACAAACACGCCCACCATCGGTTCAACATGATAGATAACTAACTTAAACATTTTGATTTCACTGACTTCTTGAGTGAACATAAACAAATATCACGTTGTATGTTTTAGTGCCCGACACTGACAGATTTGCCATCATTTGGCTCGACTTTCCAGGATTCCTTATAACTTCCTCGACCTCAACAGAACAGACATCAGTATGAGATGCAATGGCCGAGCGTACCATACCATTTATTTTCAATAAAGACGCTTAATAAAAATGCAATTGAAAACTTAATTCGTTACATGAAGAGCAGCTCAACAATATTATTACCTGTTACCGGTGTCGGAATAATAATGGACGTGGCGAAAGGCCGCTGAAGTCTCGCCTTCTCACGCGATACAAGGGAAGTAACTCTCTGATAAACATAATTTATGGTAGCACGTAGCAATTTTAAATAGAGTTTTATTCATCGCCTGGTATTTATGTTGTTTTATAAGGACTTTTCAAGAGGCGAAAAAACTTATTGTTTTTATTATGTTTCTTGTTATCATTATTCTTCTTCCAAAATCTGTGGACTCCTTTTTATCTATAAAGGATAGACCTTCGGGATGCTAATTCCAGAGCAATGGCTTCATATACGTCTCTGTGCTAACAAAATGCCCCATGATTGACACCTATGTTACTTGATATTTTCAAAATAATCATCAAACAGAATATTTCAAAAAATGAATTATTCAATCCATTTCCATCCCCTTTCCAATTTCAATGCATTCTTTTGAAATACGAGAGCATTAGGGATGTATATGTGACGAGAGTTATGAAAGTTTTTCCCCCGCCAATTTTAAGAGTTATATCAGGGACATATATACGTCCCTGGTTATATACAAGTTCAGTGACCTATCAGTAATTTTGCTCACTTTAGATTGATTAATAAAACAAATATGCTGATTACACAAATCCTCAAAGCCAGCAGTAGTACGCCGGTAATGCAGCATTTCTCGCTGTTTCTAGAAAAATACACCCCCCGCCAGGCTTCAGCTAATTCACTAACAAACACATTTCTGTCGTAATGTTTTCCTGAACGTATAGTGACATTATTGTGCCTGTTTAAACACTCTTAAGGTTTTCTTGATATAGTTTGTAAAAATATATAAATAAAAAAAAATTTCATTATATCCACGGAATACCAATAGAAATACCATCCGTATTACCTATGCCTTCATTGCTGTTACTGAGAATATGATCATTTAGAGATTTGTTCGTTTCTGCTATGTATTCATTACGCATCAATGATAATTTGATTAAAATTACACGAATTTTTAAAACTTGTAACAGAGACATATAAAGCTTTAAATTTATACGTTTCTGTTTGTAACGGACCTATCTTGTCCAATCAGCGAATATTAAAATCACACAGAATACTTCTGTCATAGTCTTGTTTACTGGAATCTGAATCTTGGGGTTCGTAACAGATACAACAATGATTAATTGTTTTTTAGCTAATAGGTAAGTGAATTTCAATCAAAGAATTTCGTCTATCTGTAAAGAGTTAAACACAAAATAGATGTCGTCTGCTGACAGCCTTATGACACCGGGATTCGATAGATGTATGTAGGTTGATGAAGACTATGAGCTAAGTTTTATGGTCACCGGAAATCGAGATTATATCTGTAGAAGGAGGATACATTTGAAGTGCAGTAAGGAAGTTTTTACAATAAAAACATTATCCATCTTTTCAACGGTACCAAGCGTTTTTTCGTACCTCAGCTATTTATGTGATTTTTGATGCAAGAAAAGTAAGTGGGGTCGATTTTTTGACCTCGAAAGCTTTCCAGCATTGAGCCTTTATGATCATTGAGGGGCATTGTTATCGATCTAAACCCCCCAAAAGTGTAAAATTACTCTAAACACCCTAGTTTAGGTCCCAAACTAGCTGTAACACATTCTCAGGTCCGTGGTCGAGAGCGAAGATGAGCGTAACCCCTGGATGTCGAGGATGATTGTTATTGAGAAAGATGCCTTAACTCTGGCATTGAGGACGTGACATTTACTTCGATGTTACCTAGATACAAGGCGGGGTGTCGTCGAAGAAGCACGATCATATTGTGTTAGAAAAAAAATTAAGCAACAATTGACCAATGATGGACACGTGCTAACAAAGAAAATAAAATATAAGGACAAGATGAGAGGATAATAAGACCAGTAGCTGTCGATCCAACAGAAGGGTCAGGTGTATTTAGTTTATTTAGTTGTATGTCCTATTAACAGCCAGGGTTATTTAAGGACGTGCCAGGTGGAGGTGGAGGTGGAGGAAAGCGGAGTACCCGGAGAAAAACCACCGACCTACGGTCAGTACCTGGCAACTGCCCCATGTGGGGTTTCGAACTCGCAACCCAGAGGTGGAGGGCTAGTGGTATAATGTCAGAACAATTTAACCACTCGGCTAAAGTAAAATTAAACATATGTATCTTGGGAGTGTTTGAACTGTGGCATGCCTAACTTTTCATCAACACTCTTCGACAACAATATAACAAACACATCCAACAAATTCCCAAACCCCAACACCATATCAGACGACCCTACCAGCACAGGACTACACACAGCACCATACCAGACGACCCTACCAGCCCAGGACTACCCACAGCACCATATCAGACGACCAAACCAGCCCAGGACTACACACAGCACCATATCAGACGACCCTACCAGCCCAGGACTACACACAGCACCATATCAGACGACCAAACCAGCCCAGGACTACACACAGCACCATATCAGACGACCAAACCAGCCCAGGACTACCCACAGCACCATATCAGACGACCCCACCAGCCCAGGACTACACACAGCACCATATCAGACGACCACCCTACCAGCCCAGGACTACCCACAGCACCATATCAGACGACCCCACCAGCCCAGGACTACACACAGCACCATATCAGACGACCACCCTACCAGCCCAGGACTACCCACAGCACCATATCAGACGACCCCACCAGCCCAGGACTACACACAGCACCATATCAGACGACCACCCTACCAGCCCAGGACTACCCACAGCACCATATCAGACCACCCTACCAGCCCAGGACTACCCACAGCACCATATCAGACGACCCCACCAGCCCAGGACTACACACAGCACCATATCAGACCACCCTACCAGCCCACGACTACCCACAGCACCATATCAGACCACCCCACCAGCCCAGGACTACACACAGCACCATATCAGACCACCCTACCAGCCCAGGACTACCCACAGCACCATATCAGACCCTACCAGCCCAGGACTACACACAGCACCATATCAGACCACCCTACCAGCCCAGGACTACCCACAGCACCATATCAGACCCTACCAGTCCAGCACTACACACAGCACCATATCAGACTACCTTACCAGCCCAGGACTAAACGCAGCACCATATAAGACGACCCTACCAGCCCAGGACTACACACAGCACCATATCAGACGACCCCACCAGCCCAGGACTACTCACAGCACCACATCAGACCACCCTACCAGCCCAGGACTACCCACAGCACCATATCAGACCCTACCAGCCCAGGACTACACACAGCACCATATAAGATGACCCTACCAGCCCAGCACTACACACAGCACCATATCAGAATACCTTACCAGCCCAGGACTACCCACAGCACCATATCAGACGACCCTACCAGCCCAAGACTACACACAGCACCATATCAGACGACCCTACCAGTCCAGGACTACCCACAGCACCATATCAGACGACCCCACCAGCCAAGGACTACCCACAGCACCATATCAGACGACCAAACCAGCCGAGACTACACACAGCACCATATCAGACGACCAAACCAGCCCAGGACTACACACAGCACCATATCAGACGACCCCAACAGCCCAGGACTACACACAGCACCATACCAGACGTCCCAACCAGCCCAGGACTACCCACAGCACCATATCAGACTACCCCACCAGTCCAGGACTACACACAGCACCATATCAGACGACCCCACCAGTCCAGGACTGCCCACAGCACCATATCAGAACACCCTACCAGCCCAGGACTACACACAGCACCATATCAGACGACCCTACCAGCCCAGGACTACACACATCATCATCCCCCCCCCCCCAAAAAAAAATAAAACTCCACAATAACAGTACACACACCAACAAATTCATAACTCCAATCAGAATAGCCACACTAACTTTCCAATCAAACAAAAACATGATCTAGACGAACTCATACACACACTCAAACCGGACATAACCATTGGAACAGAAACATGGCTGAACAACTCCATATCCTCACGTGAATACTTCCCATCCGCCCAGTACAATGTATACAGAAAAGATCGCACCCCAGTGCGATCAGACAACATCCAAGTAACATCAGGAGTACCTCAAGGAACCTGTTTTGTCCCCATACTTTTTCTCATATACATCAATGACCTACCAGACTACATAAAACACAGCACTCTCAGACTCTTCGCTGACGACAGCATCATTTACAAAACAATTAACAACAGAGACGATGCACATAAATTACAACAAGACATAGACGCAGCAGGACAGTGGGAAAAGGACTGGCTCAAGACTTTTCACACAAACAAATGCAACATTATATCTACTACAAACAAACGCACCAAAACAATATACAACTACAAACTCCACAACCACACATTGCAAGAAGTCGACACCACCAAATACTTAGGACTCACACTACAGAAAAATCTCAAATGGGACACACACATCAACAACATCACCGCAAACGCCAACCGGTCACTAGGCATCCTAAAACGCAACCTTAAAATAAACTCTCAACATATAAAAGAACATGCATACAAAGCCGTAGTGAGACCCAAACTGGAATACTGCTCTTCTATATGGGACCCGCACAACACAAACCAAATCAACCAGTTCGAAAAAATACAATGCAGAGCAGCACGATATGTACAGAACATATACCACAGCACAAGCTCAGTACAAGACATGACGGACAAACTAAACTGGCCAACACTCCAAACACGCAGACTGATGATGATTATGGACTAATTGGCCTGTATCTGTTGATGTGAGGAAATTTGATAACACTAAATGTTTATACTTGTAAAGATTTTTGTAAATTAAGTCCTTCTAATCTTTGTTACATTTAAAAACAATCAATATTTCAATCAAGCAATAATGGTTGAAGTATACAAACAATAATAGATATTATGAAAACTGATTTAAATGAATTGCTTCCCATGTATTATAAAGTATCATGATTATGTATAGGTATATGTTTAAATGTATGTATGTGTGTATCTCTGTGTGTATGTGTACACATGTATGTGTGTATGCATATGAGTATGCATGTGAACGGTATGTGCATGTATGTGAATATGTATGGGCATGTGTGTATGCATGTGCACATATATATGCGCATGTTTGTTTGTATGCATGTATGTATGTATGCGCATGTGTTTGCATGTTTGTGTGCAATTATATGTGTGGTTATGTGCGTGCGTACATGCATGGTTGTAGGTATATATGTATGTATGTGCGTATGTATGCATATGCATGCTTGTGAGGGTGCATGAGGATGCGTGCATGCAGGTGCGTCATGCATGTATTTATGTATGTGTATTATCTATGTATTGTGTATATTATATGTTAAATGTCTAAATGTTTGTACCACCGTTTGTTTCTTGAGGAGAGGACTTAAATAGGCTATGCCGGCTGTCCGATCCTTTTGTCAATTTATTTGTCAATAAAATTTCATGAAATGAAATGAAACACGCAGACTCAACAAC
The DNA here is from genome assembly GCA_947623455.1 of Mimachlamys varia. NCBI lineage: Eukaryota > Metazoa > Mollusca > Bivalvia > Pectinida > Pectinidae > Mimachlamys > Mimachlamys varia. Next base: position 8,442,309 of record OX392531.1, read on the forward strand.
AGACTCATATTACTATACAAAATCATTCACCATCATGTCGCAATAGACCCAAACATTATCTTACACCCAGCAGACCCTAGGACAAGACACACCTCTATACATACAGACACCTATTTGCCACCAAGGACACATACAAATACTCCTTCTTCCCACACACAATAACACAACGGAACCTCCTTTCGGTGGCAGCAGTACAATGCCCTTCACTAGAGATATTCAAGACACATAAACACAACGCAGCCCTTATTGATCTCGTGCACACACCTTGAAAACTCAATGTTCTTTTTATATTATAGCTCTACTAAAAACACACCCGTCACTGTAAATAACAATTTCCCTTCACGTTTTGAATAGCGCCCCGCATTTCAACCTTCAACTTGACCCATAATCATTAGTTTTGATGGAGGGTGTATAATGAAGAATTAAGAAACTAGTTCTGTATAATTTCAAATCGTGTACTACGCAAATGTGTACATTATGTACCGTGCCACTACTAACTACTCAATGAGATAACTGTGGCCACGAAGGCTCCAGCAAACATCGGGGACTAAAACATCCACCAGCAGAGTCTGACGACCCCTATTATGAGAAAACATAGAGAATAAAGAAGCGTTAACCAAACCATAATTCGAACTCAAAATCGATTAAACTAGAGGGAAAATATGAATAAAGAAAAGATTCACACGGAGACCCTGGTAAAAGTACATGAGATTAAGACCAGGTGTTCCGGAAGAGTAAGCGTCTGCTAGTAGGTTCATCGACGACACCCGCCAAGTAAACATCAATCTTCAAAATGAGAACCGAGTCAGCATTGTCAATCACAACAATTAAACACACCAATGAGTATACTCAATCTGATTAAAATGCAGATCCTCACTATTACTATCGTGTGTAGGATCTGACAGCGACCAGTAGAAAGTCATGTGCAGATGACTTTTATTATTTCCATATCTAGAAAATGAACAGCCAATCAAAATGCACTTTGTAAACGGTGTTTGGTAGACGAACAAAAATGGCGGCGGATCGAATCGAAGAAGAGAAAATCATTCAGGGCGTTATATAACAATTTGATTAGTATATTTTGTGATAATTTCTTTACCGTCAGTTGTGATTTCTTTTTGGACAAACGAAAAACTACAAATCAAACAGATAATGTTTAAGAAGAACACACGCCTTGGCGTAGAGACCGCTGAACTGGGCGCCGCCATTTTTGTATACGGTCGTTCGGGTTTCTCGCTACTTTACTCTGGTTTAACGATAAGTTTAGAAACAAATCGAAATTAGCTTTTCACTTTCAGAATCTGATAAGCAGCGATTTGATTGGTGAATACAAAGGTCATCTGCACATGACCTTCTACTGGTCGCTGTCAGTTCCTACACACGATAGTAATAGTGAGGATCTGTATTTTAATCAGATTGGAGTATACTGAAAAACGTCCATCTTCATATCACTTAAAGATACAAAATATTTCTCAATGAGGTAAAGATGGCCCATAGTTCTGGCCAACCTGTATCTCTCGAATCCTTGTGTTGTTAGTTTGTTTGTCAGCAGTCAACATCGATCACGAAAATCTTGATATTTAGAATTATCCTTGTCGTAGAAACCAGGCTAATGAGAGCATAAGAGGGCCATCAGACGGGACTTTTGTTCTGCTCAACATCTTGGGAGCAATCTTTATGCTTTACTGACTTTGAATTTAAGCATTTGAAAGTGTTCATCGTACATGTATTCAAAAACGTTCATATCATACAATGACATTGTCAATGATACAGACTGCTTCTCAATGAGACCAAGATGCATAGCATTTGCACGTAGTCTTCACCAATCTACATCTCTCAAATCTCATTGGCGTAATTTTGTTCGCAGCAGCCGATATTTAGACCTAGCTCTAGAATAACGATTCAACTGCAACAAGTAAACACCATAGGTTTTAGATGCAAGGATGTTTCTTTCAAGAAATGAGAAGTTCATGACTGGAAAAGTAAAATCGTCACGTTTACCGTACAACAAAGTTGTAAGCTTGTAAGCTTGTAAGTTGATTACCTTCCGGTTAAGCTTGGATGTTGATATCTTTGCTTCTGTGATAATTTTATTTTCATACTGTCTGTGATATTTTCAGATGAACATTATTTAACCTTGTAAGTGTCATTCATTTTACTAGGGCGGTTTTTTAGCAATACTATGTATGCATTATGTAATAATTTTTATAGAATTGTAATATTATTTATGTTATATGATATAATCTTAAACAAGTTCAATCCTTTATATGTTTGATCATAATTTTATGTACATTATAACTGTAATATTTATGTGCAACTAACGTATTTTACTAACAGAGGACCCTGTGGAAGATTAGCTCTGCTAAACAGGTTTCTATCCTTAATAAATAAAGTTTATTATTATTATTATTAAGCTCTGTACGTTGGAGATGACAATGCCCTATTATCACTAAAGAACATATGCAAGATAAAGCTAAAAATCAACACGGGCAAAACAAAAGTCAGGTGTCAAATAACTAGTGCAGCCAGGAACTCGCCATTGACATAATGACGAAAACGACACAGGTTTATATGTCGACTTCAGAATAACATTCTATAAGATGGAGGACATAAACAAAGAATCGAGCTTGCAAGATTAACATTTCACGAATACAGCAACACATGGAGAAATAACGAAACAAATCAAATGAATATCATTGCTCCTATGCAACTGCGAAATATTGAAAATGGCTAAGGGATATAAAATAAACTCCACACCTGCCAACACAATAACTCCAGAAAATAAAGTAATAAAAATAAACAAACAAATCTCTGGCCGAGAAAAGTGTCTAGCGAAACAGTTTCTATCACTGTTTTGATTGAAACTTTTCCAGTCCAATTAATTAGCTCCTGGCGAAACCAGAAGGTATAAATACAATGAGCACCTTAATACAGAAACGCTGCAGGGAATGTTCTAATGATGGAAAATGATCTAACACACACCCATACGCCCCCCTCCCCCCACACACACCTATACACACATACCCCCCCCCCACCCCCCACACACCCAAACGCACCCCTACCACATACACACCCATACGCACCCCACCCATACGCACCCCCCACACACCCATACGCACCTCCACCCATACGCATACCCCCACACACCCATACGCACCCCCCCCCCACGCACCCCACCCAAACGCACCCCCATACACACCCATACGCACCCCCACCCATACGCACCCCCCACACACACCCATACACACCCCACCTATACGCACACACCCCACACACCCATACGCACCCCCCCCCACACACACGTCGCATTGGAATGGGCACCAGTACAGAAAAAACGAGGGGAAGGTTGAAAGAGACACGGGTGAAAACCTGGGTTTCGAATCGTTTTACAAATTTTGAATATAACAATGCATCCAATGCACGTCAATGTCAACTTGAGGTCAAGGTCTTTTCCATCGTCAAGACCATAGCTTTTGACGCAAGGCAGGTTCTCGCTTACTGAGGAGAGCTAAATAAAATTGTAGAATTGAAGATGATATGTCAAATACTAGTTAATGGACTCTATACGACCAAAGGTTCGCATCTCATTGTTGAAGACACAATAAAGTCTGGGTGATGTATTCAGAGAGCATACCCATAATCAAACAGTTGTCGTCTGCTACTTGTCTTGTTTTGTGTAGTAGCTGATAAAAATTCGCGCGTCTTTAGTGTAGCAGACGACTACAACCAACCAGCATTGTGATCACGTGCAGTGAAATTGATTATCTATAACTCTCTATGATAAAATCCCACCACTGCAATCCTTTAAAATATCATGATGATATGATAATGCTTGTTACTTCACTTAGCCTTCAGTCACCAGAAAACGTCTTTATTCGTCTTGCAATCTTGTCATCATGTACATTTTTAGTGTTTTTTTTCCATCAAAATTGATTTGCTCATTGAAGCCGGAGTTCAAAATACACATTACTGTAATAACCAAGGTTTCCGTAATAATAAGGTTTTGCTACAGCGCAACCTCAATCGTGTGTAAAATAAAAAGAAAAGAAAATACAGGGTTCTACCCTTGCTGTAAAATATTGATTTTTGATGTTGCAGTTGTAAGCCTTTCTGCTGCCTGGATACCTGGAACACGCCCTGCTATCATCTATTCATATAAATAGTGGCTAGATAGGAAAGTCAGATACCTGAGAAGAAAATCAATAAAATGTGGTCTAGTGAAACACGAAAGTAGTGAACCAGCTTCATTATTACATCTCTAGAATCACGGATGCATTTTTTTGTGTAGGAGTGAATTAAAATGTCCACCATACAATGTACAACTGTTTAACAAAAAATGAATGGTTTGAATTAGCATTTCGATTTCTTTCGTGAAAAAATAATTAAATAAAAGTGGTGAACCCGCTTGATTATTATATCTCTAGAATCACTGATTTTTTTTTGTGTAGGAGGGAATTAAAATGTCCACCATACAATGTATAACAAAATATGAATGGTTTGCATTGGCATTTCGATTTCTTGCGTGAAAAATAAAAGAAAACAGAATATCCATATAAAAATTTGTCAACCTCTTTTTCATTTATTCAAAATTCAAAATGATAGGAGAGGTCACCATAACAATGTCATATGACATATTTGGCATTTTATCAAACTTTCCAATGACTTGCAATGAATGCTCCCCGAGTTGAGATGCATACACAAACGACTTCATTGACCAACATAACGACACGAAGGTTGCAGATTAAGCTTCCCTCTAAACGTTTGGGGAGCAGCGATACATCCAAGGATGGTATTCCCCATGGTGATTATGGGGATATTACCAATTCAAAAAAAATCAGAGAATACCAAAGCGTCAACAAAACCATAATCCGAACTCAAAATCTATTAAACTAGGGGCAAAATAGGAACAAAGGAAATATTTACATGGAGACTCTCGTGAAAGCACAAGAGAATCAGACCAAGTGTTCCGGAAGAGTAAGCGTCTTCTGCTTCATTGACGACACCCGCCATGTAAATCTTGGTCAAACTGAATACGTAATATCACTGCAACTAAATGTGATTTCACCAAATGATGTACTGACATCACCTAATGGTTTAAGTGACATCATCATCCATAATAATTTCGTTATTTCACCATAATAAATTGGTGATACCTCCACAATGGATAGGTGATATAACTCTTCATTGTAGTGATATCACCGTAATGAAAAGGTGATATCACTAATTCATTATGGCGATACCACCTAATCGTTTTAGTTATATCGCATTCTTGGAATAAATAGTAAAACGGCGCCCCAAAGTTAACTGCGTTTGGCAGTTGTGCAGGGATCCTTAACAGCTGTTGTCATTGGTGCAAATATTTTAAACAAGTTTTGACAGCGGAGCAGGGATCCTTAACAACTTTTGACAGTGGTGCAGATATTTTCAATAACTTTTTCACCGTGATGCAGATATATTCAACAACTTTTCACAGTGGTGGAGATATTTCCAAAAAATCTTTTGACAGTGGTGTAGGGACCCTTAATAACTTTTGACAGTGGTGCAGGAATCCTTAACAGTTGTTGGCAGTGGAGCAGATATTGTCAACAACTTTTCACAGTGGTGCAGATCTTTCCAAAAATCTTTTCACGGTGTAGCAGACATTAAAAAAACCCAACCTTTTCACAGTGGTGCAGATATTTCCAACAAAAAAAAAAACAAACTTTTGACAGTGGTGCATATATTTTCAACAACATTTGACAGTAGTACATGGAACCTTAACAATTTTTGACAGTGGTGCAGGGATCCTTAACAACTTTAGACAGTGATGTAGTGATTCTTCCATGGGTCCTTAAGAAAAAAAAACAATTCTATTGGTCCAGTACTTCTATTCCTTCCATTAAATTATCAGGTTGGCGAGTACCTTTTATTAAAATTAACTCCTAATATCACATCAATGGCTACATACAAAATATATTATGTAAAGGTAAACGATGTCGTAAAAATCTAATATAATATTAGTGACGTCACCAAATAATAATATATATAAGCGCCAGAAAAAAATTATATGGACGAAAATATAAATGACTTGTTGAAAAATGTAAATATAGATCAAGTCATTTTAATGGGATCAATATCAAAATGTTTTTATATAAGTATCACAGAACAACTTTGTAATTAAGTTAATGTATTTTTTGTACTTATCTATATCTCCTGCTTCTTTAGAATAATAAACGTTGAATGCGTATACCTTTGCGCATACGCAATGAAAACGGTTCGGCGGACTAATGTTTATTTCAAACACGGCGCCGTCCACGCTTCAGTGAGATAGCTGTTCGATGACCGCCATTGTTCAGTCCATTCAAGATACATCGAATACATTTTTCCTGATTATACAACAAAAGGAAGCTTGCAAAATTCTTGTTCGTTGGAAGCATATTTAAAATTCTTTGACGATAAAGTAAACAATTACAACGTTCGACCACGTTACTACCAGAGACATGTGTCAATTAATGTACATAACAACCATTATAAATATTTTTAGTGTTACTAATTTCACTAAACTGATAAATAGATTAATAAAAACAACAGGAAAAAAAATAGAAAAAAAATAACGTGCTATTTTTTTAGTTTCAAATATATTCTATATAATGTAGATTCACTTGAACAACGGTATCCTAGCAACAACGGCTACCGTAGTTACCATCGGAGCAACCCCATTCGACCTTTTCTGGCATAGCCAACATTTAAGCATTAATCATGATATAACCTCCATTTTGATGGGGTATACGGGAGTATGAAGACATTTTATAATGCTCAATGTGTTCGTTGCCGAATGCGTTCATACTACCGTATAGCCGTCAAAATGAATGTCGAACTTTAAATGAACTGGTGTACATTAACCTTTTGTGACGTCATGCCACAGACTTCCAAAACAACATACCATTTACACAGATGATTGAAAAAACATAGCCGAGCAAAGCAGGTCATTTTTTTTAACAAATGTTGGATACCCATGTCTTAATCCACATTATATGCCTTATTTATACGATGGAGTGGCGAACACTTTTGGCATTTTCCATTCTGAACACCTGATGGCTGTCGATGGCATGTTTAAAACTTCACATATTCATAATTGTCATCATAAAAAGATACATTTCTAATAAAAAGTGAGAAAAATAAATACACAGATGAATAAATAAAAACAGAACTGATAATTAAAACAATAATGCTGAAATCACGGATCCCGTTGACAAAAATCGTCAACCCCCCCCCCCCCCAAAAAAAAAACCTTGCGTATATTCTGTATCAAAACAGTTTATTGAATTGATAATTGCAGCAGTGATATAAAGGCGAGTACGCTAAAATATCTAGGAGTTATGATCACCTACGCTTTCTATACCAAGTCATAGCAACATTGAAGGCACGCTCAGGTGAAAATCCCGACCAAATGCTAGGTTGCATGCCTGTCCTTTGAAAATTACTAAGGAGTTGCCACCGACTTCAAAGCCTGTTAATATTTACCGAAGACTGGTTCGACCCTTTGATGTACATCAACAGAACCTCGTGGTCCGTAAAAGGTCAAAAATGACAGGCTTTGAAGTCGGCAACGGTTCCTTTGTACTATTTTAGGACATGAAGCAGCCTAGCGATTGGTCAGTTTTTTTACCTGAGTATGCCTTCAGTTTTGCCATGACATACTCAGGGGTGTAGAGAGCGAAGGTGAGCATAACCCCTGGATATCGAGGATGCCACTTGCGGGCTCCTGATTAAAACGAGTTGGAATGTTTGAGACGTCCTTCATCGTAAAATTACAACGGTAACTTATTTGGTACTTATGACGTCATATTGGATATGCAGTAATAAAACAAATGTTTTCCACATGTGGATATTTTTTCAGTGAACTTCACTCGATATCAGTGCTTGGCAAACAGAAAGGGTTATCTGCCCCTCCACTAAACCAGGTCTCCAAGTCCTCGTACAATCTATTATATTTTTTGCTTGTATGACCCCGACGACACAATTCACAAAAAGTTTCGTTTGAATCTATCGTATCCCTAGCAACGAAATGTTTCCGCCACGTAAAATATGTACTTGGTGATCTTTTTGTGTTTGCTAGTATTTTCAAGAAATTTCCAAGATGTTCAACAGAATCATAGTCTTTTGTTAATATGTAAGATCCAGGAGGAAGATAGTGATCTAAATTCGCATTGCTCCTGATTATTGGAATAGCGTCAAAAAGGCTCTCAAATATTTTAAAGCTCTTTTCTGTTATGTAGTCTCGGCACAACGAGTTTTCAAACGAAAGATAATATCTGTAAATAGATTGTAATTTTTGAGCACATATAGGCCACTTTTCATCGCACTTTAAATCACCACACTGTCCGAACATGTCGACGCTAATAGTTTTATTCAATTTTGCCGCATATTCCGCTCGCATACTATAACTTATACAATTTGAAACAAACCAAACGACGTCTTTCTGTTTTGTTTGCCAGTTAGGATCAAGTTCTTGCAATATTGTGTCTCCAGTGGACTTAAATCGTTTTTCAATAACCCCATACGGGCTAAATATATCAGAATCCCTCCTATACGAAATCGTCCAGTTGAAAAGTCTTTTCCAATTTGTATATATCCTAGGATGAATTGGCGGCGGTTCCATGTTATGAAAGACCCATATTTGATTCCTTGGTTTAGGCGGGGGGAATTCCGGTAGATCTCTCCACACAACGATGAGGTTGTCTGTTTCATCGTCTAGTGTATGGCTATCGGTGAAATAACAACTGTACTGACAACCTTCAAAAACGTCAGAACTGATATAGTGGGGCCTACGTATATAATGAATTCGACGATAAGTTGTGGGGTTTGGTGGTAAAACGGTCACTTGTATGATTTTAGTGTCAGGTACATAGCGTTCAAGATAAACGAGGCGGGTGAACATGCCACAAACCGTCAATGCAATCAGTGGTAGGACCGCGTTCCTCCTGCAACGAAAGAAAAACAAATAGTTGTGATCACAGAAAAGGAATAATGTTAGACTTAGCTTAACGTTTAATCATTTTATTTATGGCATACCCCTCCCTGCAGCTCATGAATAAGTTTTTTTATTGTGATGGACATTTTTCCACTCGTGTTGTTGTGTATAAGAGTGAATTTGTGTGTATGAGACCGTAGATAGGGTATGTTGGTGTTCTTGCTTCATTGAGATTGTGCACATCGGATAACGAATTTATAGTGCTATCTTACTGAAATGCCATGCCGAAGGTACAAAACACAAACTTATATTTCTTACATTAAACCGTTTTGGCAACTACCATTTTTAAGGACTTCGTGACGTCCCGTCCTGGATACTGAACCGTTCATCATTTAAGTCAAACAAATTATATTGCCACGCAAGAAGCTCGGACAAATCACAGGCACTAGCCTCGTCTGTCAAACACCTATACTATTAACGTTATAGGTGTTTGACAGACGAGGCAAGTGCCTGGGGACAAATGAGATTAGAAGTAGAGATAAACAAAAGAGTCCCCAACAATTGGTGCAGCAGCTTTGTTCGGATAGTCTTTTGGTTAAATACAAAACAAGTTCCTAATTCTTCAAGGGGTTCTCGCGCATGTCCCTTCTTACGACATAAACTGTGGGTGACATCAGCTGTCTGTTGTCGGGAGGAGAGTGGCAAGAAAAGAATACAATAACTATAACCGACAGGTGATTAATGAGGGAACCTCCTAACATATTCTTGGGAACTTAAAATCGACCAGGATAAATTTGACGCACAATATTGCAATATTTCCTTTTTTGTTATTTTTGTTTTGTTTTTGTTTTTTGTTTTTGTTTTTGTTTTTGTATTTTCTAAGCTTCTAGGTAGCGTTTTTGTCTCAGCATCTTGTTCGGCAAAACCTCACTATTGTCTTAGATGTTGTGTCTGTCGGAAAGGCAATGGACTCTGTCTCCCGCTAGACAAACGAAAGTCCTGTCCCCAGGCCGGACAAACAAAAGTCCTGTCCCCAGGCCGGACAAACGAAAGTCCTGTCCCCAGGCCGGACAAACAAAAGTCCTGTCCCCAGGCCGGACAAACGAAAGTCCTGTCCCCAGGCCGGACAAACGAGGTCCTGTCTCCAGGCCGGACAAACGAAAGTCCTGTCCCCAGGCCGGACAAACGAAAGTCCTGTCCCCAGGCCGGACAAACGAAAGTCCTGTCCACAGGCCGGACAAACGAAAGTCCTGTCCCCAGGCCGGACAAACGAAAGTCCTGTCCCCAGGCCGGACAAACGAAAGTCCTGTCCCCAGGCCGGACAAACGAAAGTCCTGTCCCCAGGCCGGACAAACGAAAGTCCTGTCCCTAGGCCGGACAAACGAAAGTCCTGTCCCCAGGCCGGACAAACGAAAGTCCTATCCCCAGGCCGGACAAACGAAAGTCCTGTCCCCAGGCTAGGCTTACTAAGTCTATGTGTCGGTATAATGTGCTCGGGTGGGATATTGTGCTGCGGGTCAGTATAATGTTCCCGGTTGGATATTGTGCTGCGGGTCAGTATAATGTGCTCGGGTTGGATATTGTGCTGAGTGTCGGTAAAATGTGCTCAGGTGAGATACTGTGCTAAGTGTCAGTAGAATGTGCCCGGGTGGGATAATGTGCTAAGTGTCAGTATAATGTGCCCGGGTTGGATATTGTGCTGCGGGTCAGTATAATGTGCCCGGGTGGGATGCTGTGCTAAGTGTCAGTATAATGTGCCCGGTTGGATATTGTGCTAAGTGTCAGTATAATGTGCCCTGGTTTGATATTGTACCGAGTGTTAGTATAATGTGCCCGGTTGGGATACTGTGCTAAGTGTCAGTATAATATGTCAGGGTTGGATATTGAACCGAGTGTTAGTTAATATGACCGGATGGGATACTGTGTAAGGTGGCTTCGGCGTAGTGTATCAGTGAAGTATCAGATAAAAAAAGACACATAATAAAATAACAGTAAACAATTTAAGTGATGTAATATTTCAATAACGATGTGAACAATTTTGGCTAAAAAGTAGTAAATTTTACTTTAAATTAATAGGCATTTATTATTTTTTTTAGTGCTACTTACCCGGTCCTGCGATTGAAACATTTGTGCATGTGTCTCAAGTGAATTTCCGGTCGATACCGACTCCACACCTGTTGCATCGCTGTAAGATATAAAAAAAAATATATGCATGAACTTTATATATATATCAATGCGGGTGTCGTCTATGAAGCAGAAGACGCTTACTCTTCCAGAACACCTGGTCTTATTCTCTTGTTCTTTTACGAAAGTCTGTATGTATTTCCTTTGTTTATATTGTTCCTCTAGTTTAATCGATTTTGAGTTTATAATTTTGATGACGCTTCGGTATTCTCTGATTTTTTAAAAAATGTATATATTTATTTTCTAAACACGCACGTGCACAGCTATGTGCAAAATTAAAAGATACAGAAACAGCTTTTTCGAGAATACGGTGGTTACGATAACTTTTTCTCTCTTCACCACTAACAAGGCAAAGTCGATGGTATGCAGAAAGCTGTTCATTTTGGTTGATGCCTCTCTTTTGCAGAAAAGGAAGCTTTTTTGTTTTACATACAAATTATGTTGATGGTGCAAATTTGGCTTTTGTTTTTACTATGTACTATTAAATAGGGTCTAGTTGCTTCTTAAAGACAGCGTGAAGCAATACCGTTCTCGAAGGCTGACATGGACATGATTGGGCAGATGCTTCAGACTCACACAAATTGTGAAGAATAATTTATGTACGGTTTACGCATGAAGCAAGCCTCATCCAACATGTTCACGACACATCTTGACAGATGTGCTTAAAAGTAAGATTTATGATTGAGCTGATAACTAATAGACTTTTTACAATGCTTGAACTTGGTTGACAAATCAACGAAGATCACAGAAAATGTACTAAAGTCTTAATTTTATTGTACACATCGGTAAAACACAATATATTGCTCTGTAGTCTGTAAGTTCATGATATGTAATAGGGTCAAGCACAGGTGCTAAGTTAAAACATCAAAATAGCCATAAAAATAAAAAATAAATTATAAGTAAACAAGCTTCATTACGGCCATTACAACTTGTCATTCTGGATCTCAAAATTTTAAATCAAAGAAAAGAAAAATCAAAGGGTCAAGATAAAATAAAAGTCGGATGATAATTATATTAATAATAGTAAATATATGAACGGTCATATTGTATTATACCTATCCCCATCCTCAATATCCAGGGGTTTCGATTACCTACAACACAAGGATTCGAGAGATGCAGGTTGATCAGAACTATGAGCAAGTTTTATGGTCGCCATCTTCGTCTCATTGAGAAATCTTCTGTATCTTTAAGTGATATGAAGATGGACGTTTTTGAGTATGCTCATTAGTGTGTTTACTTGTTGTGATTGGCAATGATAATCGGTTCTCACTTTGAGAGCTTGATGTTTACTTGGATGTGACAAAGATTTACATGGCGGGTGTCGTCGATGAAGCAGAAGACGCTTACTCTTCCGGAACACCTGTACTAATTTTCTTGTACTTTTGCAAGGATTTCCATGTGACTCTTTCCTTTGTTCATATTTTGCCCCTGGTTTATTCGATTTTGAGTTTTGATTATGATTTTGCTAACGCTTCGGTATTTTTTTTCTATTTTCTCTACACCCCTGGGCTATGTCATGGCAAGAATGAAGGCACACTCAGGTAAATATTTACCTATAATGTGACTGTTAAATTCTTCTGGTGTACATCAAAGGTCTTGCCTAATAAACAAGGTGGCGCGCACAGAGCCTTCAATTTTGTTGCTACACATTCCAAGCGTGTAGAGAGAGTAGATGAGAGTAACCCCTGGATATTGAGGATGATAACAGGGGTGTAGAGAGAGTAGATGAGAGTAACCCCTGGATATTGAGGATGATAAAAGGGGTGTAGAGAGAGTAGGTGAGCGTAACCCCTGGATATTGAGGATGATAACAGGGGTGTAGAGAGAGTAGGTGAGAGTAACCCCTGGATATTGAGGCGGGTCTGTCCCCTGTGCATAAAGTCGAACAAAGAAAGTGTGAAAATGATTTTACAACCACACTAGTACTATAAATAGCGAACTGGCTAAGCACACACATGCCGTAACTGAATACATTGAAGATCTTAAGTACGCAGTGTGGAGAACAAAAGTCAATACTGAACCGGTAACAAGAAACTAGGTAAACACATTGTGTCCATTTTCTATTCACTGTGTACACTATGTACCCCTACGTCAACATTGTTAATTTGCCTACGTGGTAGTTTGTTGTAATAGGGGTTATAGTCTTTTTCCTTGAAGTAGTCTGAGTTCCAACAGGTATTTACCCGTGAAAGTTACCTGTTGGTGCTCAGGCACAAGTATTACAAAAACAATATCATAAAGTTATATCCTCATGATCCTTTTTTTTCAGAAATATTAAATTGTGTAATAAATAATGTAACTACCGTATAATAAGATTTGTGATTATTTATTAAAATTCAATGCCTAAAATACTTTACTAGAAAAAAAGTCAAACTTTGTAATTCACCATAGAATTATTCTATGACTGTAATTCTTAATTCTAAAAGATACTGTTGCGAAAATATAAATTTCATGTTTTTTTTATTTAATAGGTGATTGATTTATTATGTTTTGATGAGATTATTTTTGATAAGTTATTTATGCCAATTAATTACCAAATTTAATGACGTCATTTTAATTAGTACATTTTTGCTTGGATATGTATGACTTATTAACTAGCAACTTACTTAATAATTTAAAACCCCTTGAAAGTGAGATTTATTTGATCAAATACATTTTGTTTTCATTACAAGTTCATTAACCATTCAATTCATTCATTACCTTAAAGATTACGTAACACACACATATGCTGCACTTCTTAAATTTAGTAATAGATATAGTATGCCGAAAAAATGAATTAAACTGCATCATACAGCTGTTTCGTCCTCCTAGGACTCTTCAGTGATGCTAGGGGCCAAAAGGTAGGAATCCGAAATTTCTAAACTAATGTAGAAGCAGAAGGGTCAGGTGCGTAAAACCCCTTTAATTTATTAATTCAGAAGTAAAATTAAACTAGTTCTGTATAATTTCAAATCGTGTACTACGAAAATGTGTATATTAAGTACCGTGCCACTTAAACCTTACGGTTTATCAGTACAAGATACACTGCATATATACAGCGCAAAATATGAATAGATACATGTACAACACAATACAGTTCGGACACACACAGACCACACATACAAGACCGCAGCTATTATGTACAGAGGTATTTCCCTTTAAAATGTATTCAATCGTCTTTTGTTACAGAGGACAATCAATTTACCTAGATTTGAAAGATCCTTGTTATTTCTGGTGACAAAAAGTTGTACATTTTTTCCATATTAGGTTTTCTATGATAACATGGTTTGATGAAAAGATTTCACATAATGACTGCTTTTTATTATGAAACGGTATGTGTCACTATCGCAATATGTACAAATCCCATTAATTTGATCGTTTTTATTTAATTGTCCCATTTCAATATTCAGTTTATGAGACGACAATCTAATTTTGCGATTTCTAAAAGCGAATAGGTTTTGTTAAGACAAAAATTACCACTAAAGAATTTTCAAAGTGAAAATTTTGATGACACATTTATATAGTCAATACATTGGTGTTGAAAAATATCTGTCATTCTATATCAAATTTTACCTTCATTATCTGTATCAGATATTATGTTATACTATCTGTCCACTCGGTGTCCTTTTTAACCATTTCATTGTAACATGCACTTTAAGCGAATATTTGAAAAATATAAACTTTCGAATAATAATAAATGTAAGACTTCCTTATTCATGATTGATCATGATATTTGGCATACTTTTCTTAACCCCTAAATTCTCTTACAAAAAATTAGATGCATTTTTTTCAATATTAGGCGCTTTATAAAACCCCCGCACTTCAGATCCATAATTTAAAATGCTACATACAAAAGTGTCAAAAAACTTAGTTGGGTTTCGAAATTGAAATATTTACTTTTACAAACATTGAATTTCATAATTGTAAATAAAGTTTTTCGACCTTGTTCAGTTATTTTCTATTGTGTTGTCCAGAATTTTCCATTGTATATAATCAAAATTCCGAGATAACTTTTAGGATTAAATTTTAGGACTAATAATTTCATTTAATAATTTTCTATATTTCTCTTTATTTCTTCAATATGATTAAGGTTATCTCTGGGTTGTGTTTTAATGTACAATTTATTTCTAATTAGTTAATTGATAGTTTTCTTTTTATTTCTTTATATCTGTATCCTTGTACATGTATTTAAGAAAAAAAGGTACAATTTAATGCATTTGTAGTGCTTACTGTCAACAGGAAAATCTCAGGTAAGGTGATCATGAGTATACAGGTAAATCACAGGTAAGGTGAAAAGCGCATTTTATGTGAAACAGTATATGAGCCATTATCAGAAATTCTCCAAATCCAAAAATGAAAAACTTTATGAAGCAACATTAATAAATAACTTCTTTTTTTAATCAAAACTATAGAGGACATGTTTAAGAACAGTGAACCAGTATCTGTAACTCTGAAATAGTATGCATGTGGTTACCATAGCAACTGAAAATTTCAAAATCTGCATAAAAATTCCATTATGTTACCATCTTTAAAAAGCGTTATTTTTGTATTTATATCTGAAAAACTTGAAATGTTTCCAGCATATTTGAGATAGTTTTATTAGAGATAGTTATTAAGAATATGTGACTTTATTTTATTATTGATTATAACGTTTTTTTCAAAAACACTTTATTCTGGATTTTTGTTAAAGTACAAAATCAAATACATGAAAAATACGATGTAGTTTAAAATACCACATCTTGATCACATTTGCTGTTTTACCATACTTCGGTAGCAAGAAAATGATGTCTTTAGTATTATCGTTTGTGAAATATGATACTTAGAAAAAATAATAATGGGTTTTAAACACAGTAACACCATTGAATTCAAAGGCAACATAATGGATTTCGGTAACATAACGAATTTTTTTTAAGAGTGACACTTTTCAAAATGATAAACAGCATATTTTACAACACAGCAGTTTATAATTGTAAACGTTTGATATGGACCAGCATCGGAACACATTTCAGTAAGAAAAGTGAACAATAACAAACTGAAAATTTCCATTATGTTACCGCAGCACAACCGGTCTACAGTGATTGCCAAATGGACTTTTAAGTTACTTTGTAACAGAAACAAAATATTGCATTAACCAAGTAAAGTTATTTTGCAGGCTTAATTAACATGATGAAACATTAAATTTAAGACAAATCAAAATTTTTAAAAAAGGTTTATTAATGAAAACATGACAATGTCTTCTTTATGTTTCATTTTATTTTCCCTTATGTTACTTTAAAGCCTGTTATTTTACTGTCAACTAAAATGTCATTATTCCTTTTTAAAATAAATACATTTTATTTGATCAGTTTATCTCTCTTCAGTTTTCATTGTTTATGTATTTTATGTATTTTTTGTTACATAGATTCGGCAGATCAGCATGTGAACAAATTAAATGTTTATGATCTTTTTCTGAGTCCAATTGTGTAACTGTTAGTGTTCCGTTATGTTGCTAATTTTCACAAAACAGGTTGTAAGAAGGTTCAATAAAACTACATCTTTCAAGTAACACCTTTTGATATATTTGATAAGCAAGATAAAGTAATGAAATAAAGTAAAAGTAATCAAAATATGAAATGGATTGACATGTTTGGAATTTAGTTAACAACATTAAGCATTAATGTTGCAGTTCCCTTTCCATTATGTTACTTTTTGCATCTGTAATGTTACTAAAAAACAAACTATCATTAATCCAAGACAGATATAATTGAAACTTTATTACTTTTACAGAGGTCTTATTTCATATGCTTTACAATAGCTTTCCAAGTAAAACCCCGAACTTTTTAAACAGTTTTAATTAATTAGATGTATGTTTATCTTCAATTTCTATAATGTTACAGTCATAATCTGTTGTGTTACTTTTTTCAAAGTAACATAAAGGAAAGTAATAAAACATAAACATTTTGCATAAAAATTACAAAAAAAAGCATTACAGGAAAGCATTACAGAAGTTAAGGAAAGTTCCTTAACTTAAGATTTTTCTCCTTAAATTCTGTAATGCTTCCCTAAGGATAATTTAAAATTAAGGAACGTTGATGAAACTGAAGCCTGGATCCATAACTAGTTTGGAATCACCACCATCCATTTATTTTTCAACTACAAGGAGGAAAGCTCCTTGCAATGCATTATGGGAGGTTGTGTCATGTAAGTCAATGGGTCCTCAAATGAATCCAAAACAGTTGTGGTAACATGACGAAAAATGAAAGTGGGGACAAATACATTTTGACCTAAAAAATACATCTTATTTTCTTTTTTAATATTTTTTTGCAAAAAATGTAAAAAAAAAAATAAGGTTTATGTACTCCTTAATAGGAAAAAAACATATCTTTTGTTACTGAATAACTTTTATTTTTGTTTCAATTTCAATTTTTTGGCGGGGGACACCCCAAATTATCAATTTTTTTAAATCTCACAAAAAGTATTTTATCCTTTATGTAACAAATAATACATTAGGACATGTTGTATATTCTAATTTTATTATATAGGTAAAAACAATAGGAATATTTCAAACTAAATATTAGTGATTGGTTATTTCTGTATTGGCCGAGTTATTGGTCCAAATTCTGCAGGCCTTGGACCAAACAGAAATAACCAATCAATAAGGTTCCTCTTCGCCATAGATTGTTTCGCACCAGGTTGTTTCGCACCAGATTGTTTCGCCCTAAAACCAATTTTAGGACGAAACCTTTTTTGGTATTGTTTTCTCCATTTTCAGTAATTTTTGTCAACAAGTACACAAAATAGTATAAAACATTTCTGTTTCAATTTTATTAACAGTACGTGTAGATTAAGCCTTCCACAAATCTTTAATCTATAGAAAAAACATGGCGTTAGAATTACACATTATCGTCAAGGCGTGACGATCGATGTTTTCTTTGCCAAACTAGTCCTCTAAACACGATTGCCAGTGTTGTTTTTATATACGGAGAGTTCTCACCTTTAAATTCAACACAGGACCACTATATATAGTCAGCTTCTATCTGACAGAGGAAAATGATTGTATTTCCAATAAAGCCTGCAGCAAACGTCATGATATGGCCTTTGTTGTTGCTAAAGCATGGTTAGTCAGACGAAAAAATGCGCCAATATTTATCGGACTTTATTCAAATAACTAGTACACGAAGACAAGTTCGTGTTGATTTCAGAACATATACAATAAACCAATATATAAAATACATTGTTTTTGTTAACTAGCTACAAAATACCTTTCTAGAAATATCTTCTTTTGTTAAAAAATCTTCTTTCGATGAATAAATCTCTTTAAGACATAACTGGTTAAGCTTGTCAGTCTTTAAACATCGAAAGTCAACAAAACATGGTCTGGGGGTATGTTTCAATGGAGAATCATACCAGTTGACCGCACTCTTTGTGTATGAGAATTTGCATACAGCAGTCTTCCTATTCCCGAACAAGTAATCAGAGAACGACCTTATACAAATAAAAAATGTAACTCCAAATTCAACAGCGGTGACGGCGACTCGAAATTAACTACCTGTGGTATGTCATTTTCAAGGTGGAGCATACGAAACAAACGGTGGTGGTACCGGTGGACAAGACATGGATAATTATTTTGAGCTGTCATCCAATTATAGTCAGTTTCATATTATAACTATATTTCACTCCAGCTTTTCCGTATATGACACACGGAAAAGTCATGGCAACGTGTATGGTGTATGGTGTATCCATTTCGATCAAAACGGTAGGCTTTGCACAGGTGTGTCTACATGTATATATAGAAATCTAACTACATTTCGCTATGCACTTCTTTTTAAAATTAAATATTACACATGTTCTTTTGGTGAGCACTGAGTCGTTTTTACGAAGATAGATTTATTGAGATTTGAAGAAAAAAAAACAATGTAGATTACCAGTAGTGTCCTTTTCTATTAAAAGAAAAGGAAAATACTTCATACATAAAATGTAAATTTACATTTAATGAAAAAAAGAAAAAGGTATTCAAAATTAGAGCTTTGGAGAATATATATATGCATACAGTTAAAATACTAATAGAAATATACACTAAAAAGTAACAATACTTAGATCAAAGCTTGACATGGGTGTTTGTGTCGTGTAGATATATATCATTTAATGTTAACATTTTGTATTTATATAAGGACATCTTATATGCATAAAAGCATGCTAATAGTTATACATCTAGTCGATTGTTTTCTTGACAAATGTCCCCGTTGACAAATAAACGACATAGGGATTAGAGAGATACATGTTGATGAAGACTATGGACAAGTTTTATGTTTGCCATCTCGGTCTGGGAAATATTCTGTATACTTGAAAGAAATAAAGGTGGATATTTTTAAATATGCTCATAAGTTTGCTTTTTTATGATTGAAAATAATACCCCATTTCTCCCTGAGAGAATATCCATTCATTTGGATGTAACCTAGATATTTATGGCGTTGTCGTCGATGGATCAGAGGACGCTTGCTCTCCCCGAACACCAGGCCTTAATATCGTGTACTTCTTTCTTTTGCTTTGTTAATATATTATCTCTAGTTGAAGCAAGTTTGAGTTCGAATAATAGTTTTGTTGATGCTTCGGTATTCTCTTATAATTTACATACAAATAATGAAGTTTTCAGAGTATATATAATACCTGCAATCAAAATGAAATAATGGAAACACCAAAATACTTGTATGATAACAGACCAAAATTTGTTCTCTCCAATACCATAAGCAGAGAGTGGTCAGATTTTGTCCTGTCTTTGAGTTCCCAAAAATCTTTCTGAATCCTCTAAAATAGCTTTAGGTTTCCTTTGTATAATCTAGCAAATAATCTTCCTGACAAAAGCAATAATATAAAACATTATCATCTTATTATCATATTGAAAAAGTAGTATGCGTGATATCATAATAGACGGTATTATGTATGCTATTTACAGAATGCTATTTAAAGCAAAATATTTTGTTTATCAACATTAATAGTGGGTAATACTACTGCAATGTTTATTTGGCAATATGATGCTAAAATGGAAACATTGCAAAGGTTCTTTAAAATATTTATGGAGTTTAAGCAACAATTATAAAGCAATTTTGTCAAATTTGCAGGGATTAAACCAGATCGAAAGTGTTGCTGTTATAAATTTATAAAATAATTATTGAATTATCATAGAAGTTTGCTGAGCTGATAATCACATTTGTAATTTGGATCCATCTCTATCTTTTTAAGTAAACCGAATTTATAGAAATACATTGTGATATTAATTATTACTAGTATTAATTCTATCTTACGTTATGATATTTGATTTCTTGATTCATGTGTGTTCGTGAGAGGAAATGGCAAGTATAGATCGCAAACCTCGGACTGTATATTACTGAAGAAAACATTCATAGACCGCTGGTGGGGATATGTACGTGTCATTTCTAATTTTACATTTGTCATCAGAGTGACACTTCAATATTGGTCATTTTGCATTGATATCCATCTAGTTATTATGAGGTCAAATATCAATGATTAAAAAGAACATAAATATATAAATAAGAAAATACCGAAGCGTTTTCCCCACGTGAAAATATATGTATCTATTTTTTGATCACCAAGGTTAATATTTAGGAATATTAGTGCTTGCATTCTAAATTCAATAGAAATTATTTTATTCCGAGTAACCAGTAAAACAATTAAGACAAAATTTAATAATCAAATATCATACAATATTCATCATATACTTAACTATTTCACACTACACTACCTTCAAAATTAAATTGAATATAAATAAATAAGTGTAAACAGTACCGCCATCATACACTCACATATGTAGCTAGTATATACTTCGCTTGTTGTTGGCTACAACAAACACATCTGAAAAAGACTATACAAACCCTCCTCATATTAAATGTATTCTCCCAGGTGTATAGACTACCCTGAAACAATTCTACAGAAATAGATCTGCAGCCATGTCGAACAAGGCTGTCCATTGATAAGTGTCACGATATTTGAGTATTTTGTTACATACCTTCCCTCAACAATATGGAAGCTGAAATAATCCGTATTTTACCTCCCTCGTCTAGAAATATACGTCCACGGTCTTGCGAACACCAACACTGATTGAGGTGTTCGATTTATTTGAGCCAATCAGCGACCACAAAGCCAACCTATCGTGATCACATTAGGCATTCTGTCTATTCTAGATGGCTTGTTAGCTTGACATAAAAAATAAAAAGGATTTAACCATTATTTTTTTGACGAGTATACATATTGCCTGTATATATCATTAACATAATACATAATGTGTGAAAGTATAGGAGATAAATGCGACTGACCACTTTGATTATATTATTAAATGATCAAAATTATTGGGTAAATTACTTGTATAAAGCTGATGTGCCATTTCAAAAAATAATACACTGCTGTACAGCAGTAAAACGAGACAACCATGTGACTATAACATCGAAAGGCAGTTAGGATGAAGCATGATTTAAATCTGCGTATCCGAACCATGGAATACATAGACGGGAACCCTCTGATGAATTAGGGGTTTGCATTCTTCGCAAAATTTGGGGACACAAAAGAGCTACCAAATAGAAATGTACATGTACACCAATTGATTGCCATAGTTTTGATCTTCATTCTTGGCTTACTGCTTCATAAATGAAAGTTCATTATCGCTAAAATGAATTCATTCCCGTTAAGTTTGGTCTCATGTGACCATATTTGTTGTACGATGGGTAGCCGTTAGGCTATGAAGCAGAGAAAAAATAGATATTTGATATATTTGGCGTACCTTAAATCACTTAAATTCCAGAAGCTGATACCTCATAAATTAATATTTCTGGACGCGTATTAAGCAAAAATTTAAAATTATGCTACAGTGATGCAAATATTCCTGCGGTTTATATACTTTCACGACTGAATTTTTAAGGGAATTAATACTAAAAATATATACATTACTTAAGCGAGCGTCTTGTCATTCATAGGCAGTACTGTTTCAGCATATCTTGGTAATATCTAGCTCATCCTCGATATCCAGGGGTAACGATCACCCACGCTGTCTACACTCCTGGAATATGTCATGGCAAGTTTATGCCGAACTGCAAAAATAATTATTGTTGATGATTTTGAGGAAGCCCTATGTTAGTGAGACATCACTTCCGCTTCCGGTTGGAGAAAAGCTGAATGTCAGGATGGGTTTTTTTTTTCTTTTCTTTTCTTCCCTTTTTTACGACCATTGATGTAGTCGAAATATCGACACCCTAAAGAGAGCACTCCCCGATGTTCAAGATCCTTGTTACTGACACTGCGAAGTACAGTTCTCTTGTTGGAAGTAAATAGAGTATACCATTACCAGTTGGTTTTATTTTCGACATATATTCAGAAAGTCTTGAAGGGCTTTACAATGACAGTGGACACCCTTGTCGGAATAGAGTTTCCATCTCTTCTTCGAAACAGATTCTACTGGCCTAACATGACGAAATGTGTAGAGTAATGGATTTACAAGTACTCACTTTGCATCAGAGCGAAATCATCGAGGAATGTGCGTTCATTAGGTGTTGGAATAAATACAGTGAAACCTCTCTATTATGTCCACCTTAGGGACTGCACCAAAGTGGTCTTAATAGCGGGTTGGTCTGAATACCGAAATTTTTCTGAAATCCACTTTTTGACATGTTTTCATGGTCCATTAACTTTATAATGTTAAAAACACAGTGATTGTAGCTGACTAGCCATATTTACACCAAAATACAGCTTGCTGATCTGACACTTGACAGCTGTACACAGTGGAATACACCCACGGGCACTTTGTGACCAGGTGATCAAACAGCAAAGACAACAGCCGTGACGCTATACAACACTTTCATTGTCCACTATCGTATACCCAGGTGACTTCTTTCCGATCAACGTCCTTTGAAAGTGAAGTGATAAGAGAACTGTATGATCTACTTGGGATGGAGAAAACTCACACCACGCCGTACCAGTCAATGCAATGCATTGAACCGGACGAAAAAAACCCAGGAAAACTTGTATTCAATCCCTTGCCTAAAATTGCACCCGCCACAAGTTCACCAAAGTATCACTATATACCTTGTGTCTGGAAGAAAGCTTCGTCTACCTTTTAACATCGTATTCGGTTTTGGGGGCTTATATATCGAGCAAGACGCAAGAACAGACTCTCTCTGACTTCAAGCAGAACCTTTGGGACTTCCTCGCCTTTAGCAAAGACTAAGCATCGAAGATGTTATCAAAAGCGAGGAGGCGAATAAATGTCACACTATCACCCGAAGGTCATAGCGACACCTGTAAAGTAGGGGATCCTGTTTTGCTAAAGACGTTGGCTCTTGATGGAAAGCACAAATTAGATCTTTGAGAGAAAGATACTTATACTATGATTTAACAGTCTAACCCCTATATTCCAGTATTTGTATCAGATCTGGACTCGGGAGATGGAAGAATAATTTGTTCAGTATTAGGAAATATTTACTGCCTATGGGATTATACTGGTATTCCACTAGAACCGACGCCCTTGATGGAGCATACCCGCGAATGAATGGCGAAGCTCAGCCTCTTACCAAGATACAAGAATAAACTCCTGCAGATTCGAGTGACTGACGATGATGATACAGATGTTTTCTTAACGCCTTTTAAATCTAACTTTTTGGAAGGCAGCACAGCATCACAGGAACTGGATAATGACGATCCTGACTCTCTGGTATCTGCCACTGATCCGTCTTGATAAGAGTTGAGGAGGGATGGTCAAATTATCCCAATGAGGAAACTGCCCCAAAGTCAGTTATGACATCTACCGATGAAAATGACCAGGACACAGTTTTCTTCTAAGCATGTCATGTCGTGGTCAACGTACTATTTTCTGGAGCTTAGGAACAAGCTTTGTCAGGACGCCCATTTCCAGTACCCTAACGAACATTGCACATGAATCATCGTCGGTAGCTCACGGTTCTGACGCTCACGGACAGATATACCTGAAGAGAAGCGGAAGCGTCAATAAAAACAAAATCGATTGAAGATGACGTAACACACATATGCGCTGCACCTTTTAAATTTAGTAATAGATACAGCATGCCGAAAAAAATCAATTAAACTGCACCATACAACTGTTTCGTCCTCCTAGGACTCTGCGGTGATGCTAGGGGCCAAAAGGTGAGAATCCAAAACTTCTAAACTAATGAAGAAGCAGAAGGGTCAGTTGTGTAAAACCCCTTTAATTTATGAATTTAGAAGTAAGATTAAACTAGTTCTGGCTCCGGTTTCATCAACGTTCCTTAACTTAAATGTTTCCTTAACTTAAATTTGGTAAGGGTTTCCTTAGCTAAGGTTTCCGAAAAATGCGTTTCAAGAACGTTCCTTAACTTAACTAAGGAGTTCCTTAGCTAAGGAAAATTTCCTTAACTTGTTCGCAACCTAAGTGGCCTTAATGGAACTCTTTTGGCAGAAAAGTACAGGAAAACGATATAAACAAACAATGTCTTTTGGCGGATTTGAATTAGGGCCTACCGCGCATCGATGTTTCGGAGATCTAGACCGACTTATCAGGGCTGTGAATGAATAAAGGTGAATATTCTGTCTCAATAAATATTGTTAACTGACACACAGCAAGACGACAAACCTAAGATTTAACTTAGAACGATGATCACGATACGTTAGTTATTTGCTTTTGTGTGATTGTAGCCTTGCGTAATCTGTACGCCTGATTTAGTACTGTTTGTGCTCCAAATTACGGGGGACTTCCCCGAACACCAACTCTGCTTATAAAAACATGTTTATTTAGGTGGTCAGTTGTGATG
Organism: Mimachlamys varia; assembly: GCA_947623455.1. NCBI lineage: Eukaryota > Metazoa > Mollusca > Bivalvia > Pectinida > Pectinidae > Mimachlamys > Mimachlamys varia. The sequence goes on from OX392531.1 coordinate 8,467,212, forward strand.
ATAGTGAGTTATAGTCTATAGCAGAAATGTTGTACAGGTAAATTACACAGGTAAATCAACTTCTGGTAACTAATCAGGTACTCAATAACTAATGATACATTTGTATTTGCAAACAAATAAATGATAAATAGGTTCTGCATAGAACAGCTGCACATTTAGAAAAATCATCATTTTAATTATTTATTACACCTTCTTTCCGATTTATGTATGTGTAAATTATCATTTATTTATTGATATGTATTTAAGTTTCATATTTGTGTAAATTAGTGTCATATACACCAATGTATTTAACTTCAAAATATTTTATCATTTATACAAGTCACATAAATAAGTACTAAAAAGAAATAGTATACAAATGTATCAATAAAATTATTAGACAGCAGACTGAGCCTATTTTAGTCTTTACCAACAAAGATAACCAGTACCCTTTTATATACATTGACAATTCAATATTTAATTTCGATGTAGATGGAGTAGAAACTTTAATAGCAGTATACTGTTTTATCAATTAAAGATCCCTTTCTCAATCACTCTCATACCTTTATTGTGATTTATATAACATTTTTAGAACTACCTTACTAAAATATGAATTACTTATACATTTAGAGTAAGTTTTTTTATTTCTTTTGAAAAGTTTTTTTTCTTTTGAAAAGTTTTTATTTGCTTTATCAACATAAGCTAGGAATTTCACAAAATACAAGTTACATTCCACATTACAAAGACGATTTTCACTCAACTCAAACCTATTGTATAAAGTTGCAGTTATTTTGAACCATATCTTTGAGTAAAAGTTAATGCTACTGTTGTAATTGGATTAAAAATAATTTGCCATTCATTGATTAACCCATTCTATAACCCTTACAATATTCCTATATTCAATTATTGTCACCCATATAATGTATAGGTCTGACATTTGGCTACCAATTTCCTCAACAATTGGTGATCTAACTTTTATTTACTTCAAGTACAATATACTGTACATACTAAAAAACAGAATAGATGATTATGAATTATAATGATATTCTCACATGCATGTGTTTTTGATAGTTACTTATACAAATGCAAGTAATAGTATATTCTATGGAAATAAGTCTTTTTGAATTGTAAAATTACTGTTGATATTCTGTTCTGCTATAAAACCCATTTCAAATAATTGAACCTTTGTTGGAAAAGTTTAGTAAAAATAGTACAAAACTTGAATTTGTCAGACAAAATCATGATATTAACAGGTATGTGAGAAATTTGTTTTTTCCTGGTGCATTTCCAATTTCCATAACTAAAAGTAAGCTATATATATGTATGAAGATGTTTCAATCTATTGATAGATCTAATAGTATTTCTGTTATTTCTTTATATTTTATTTTATATGCAATATTTTGCACAAGTAGATATCTGAAATCAATGGAAGTGACATCATTTTCTGGATATTTTATGCGATTAGATATCAATTACTATTATCTAATTTGAAATGAAAAAAAATAGTGATTCAAAAATAAGCATTTGCCTGGTCCAATTACTTTCAGTTTTTTTTAAGCAAATAAATACAATCAAGTTGGTCAACAATGACAGATCTTTCCGCTAACTGTTCCTGTATGGATATCACATTTTTCATTGTTTTAAGTACTACGTACGTACCGGAAAAGGATTTCGGCGACTAGGGTAAGAGCAGACGAATTTGTCAAACAAAACGTTAGATTTCGGTTTCGAATGTTTCTTTTATTGATACGGCCTTCACGCAGGAGCCCCGATAAGCTGACGTGGACACAATATAGCTCATTGCGCACAGAAGTTACGAACATTGGTCACACAACGAATCTCGGTGCACTCGTAGATATCATTATAGCGGAATGCTGGCCACAAACATGTCAGAAATACGACATCAAATAGGCCTACTGCGGGTAAAAAAAACATGCCAAATGCGATATTATTGCTCAACAGACAGAAATTTGCAATAAAATGGTGAATATCCGGACATGGGTTTGTCAACAAACTAAAATTGCCCGAAAATGTAATAGGAAAGTGGGGTTTGAACCGCCATGCTTCGTTTTTGTCAGATTCTTGAATGTCCTCGCAAAAGTGGAATATACATGGCAGCCATTTTTGTTATTTAAGGAGCTCCTTAGCGATTTAAGGCTGGGTAGAAGTGGCCTTAGATATTTAAGGAATTCCTTAAATTTAAGAAAAGATTTAACTTAAGGAAGCTTCATGAAACGCGATTTTTGTAAGTTAAGGAAATTTCCTTAAATTTAAGGAAAAAGCCGGTTTAAGGAGCTCCTTAAAGTTAAGGAACGTTGATGAAACCGCGGGGCATGTATAATTTCAAATCGTGTACTACGAAAATGTGTATATCATATACCGTGCCACTATTCAAATGAGATTAACTGTGGCTATGGAGGCTCCAGCAAACCTCGGGGACTAAAAAATCCACCAGCAGAGACTTTGTGATTGGAAGAGTCACGAGTGCACATACAGATGTGGATCATTCGAAGGTTAGAACTGGACTGTTAGAAAATTTGGCAAAACAAGTTGTGTTTTCTGGAATCCCTTCGGATGTTTCCGTTGCTGTGACTGTCATCATTTATGACGTTGGGTGCATTATTTTACTTTAGTTCCTGTTGAACTGTGTGAAGTTTTATCTAAATATAAGCTGTGTCTATACGATCGCTCCACACCCCCGGAATATGTCGTGGCAAATTTGTTGGTTCCGTGTGCGCCACTTTGTTGGTGAAGTCGTTTGCGGTTCCTTTGTACTTTTCAAAGGACAGGCTTGCAACCTAGCGATAAGTCAGTTTGTTTAACCTGGGCGTCCTTTAGTATTGCCATGACATATTCCAGGGGTGTAGAGAGCGTAGGTGGATATCGAGAGTTGCATTGAAATTCCTTCACTTATGTATTTGTACAGTAATACATGGTAATTTACATTGGAATAGCTATCGAGTAACTTGATAGCACTTAACGCGCCGAGCAGGTTTTCTATTAGCAGGAAGGGGGATGTAATAGGGCCGTTTTCAATAACGTTGTGTCCCTGTTTTCGCATCAATTCATCCGTGTCGCGCGGCATTTGACATCGCGTCTTTAAACAGTATCGCCGTTCACATTTATGTCCGGTTTAAATGTGTGTGATGTCATCATAAGATGTGCCCCATGAGTTGGCTTTTGTAATCACGTTTAGTATAAACAGTATTTTATTTTCCAAAATGTTCACACAGTTGTTCAAAATAATAAAGTATATTGGGGTTGTCTGTAGGAGGCGGGGAGAAAAGGGTATCTTAGTATTTAGATTGTACTGGATATCGCAGATGATGTTTTATTTATTTATTTCAATTTCAACAGACCCGAAGGTCCAATTACAGAAATGATAATAAATAAATAAAAATATAACATAAGAGTAAAACAACATACATAGTTAAAGAGCAAGTACAATATATAAAGTGCTCACATATATAAAATAGAATTGATATCAACTAAATATCATCTAGATAATTAGGTAAGTCAAGTTATGAACAGTAAAAAATCAAATTCTGAAAACAAATTTTCTTCAATCCGACTTAAAACTTCCAAGGCAAACATTACAAAAAACTGTCAGGAACATGACCAAGGTAGGTAAAATTAATTTGGACTGTTAAAACACTATGATTTTTGACATTTATAAGGCATTTATACGGATAAAACAGATTTGATCTACTCGACCATAAAAAAACGATTTGGAAGTAGAAAGGTGATTTCTCCTGCTAAACAACTACAGTCAAGCAGGCTATGTACAAATTTGAATAAAATATTAAAATCTTTTTATCAACGTCTATATTCCAGACTGGGTAGGTTGAATTGTCTACACATTTGCAAGCAAGATAGACTATTTAAGTCTAAAGTTTTGTTTTAAAACACAGAAACTTAATCTGTACAACTTGAACCTTCTGCTTCTTCATTAGCTTAGAAATTTTGGATTTCCAACCTTTGGCCCCAAGCATCAATGAAAAGTCATAGGAGGACGAAACAGCTGTATGATGCAGTTCAATTCATTTTTTCGGCATACTGTGTCTATTATTAAATTTAAAACATGCAGCATGTGTGTGTACAACCCAGGTGGAGTATAAAATGGTCTGGGGTGGATGTTGCAGTATCTGTGATGTAGCATTCAAGTGTGGTTGCACTATAAAAGATGCCGTTGGAAACATGGTCCGACTACAAACAGAACACAATTCATCTCCAGCACACACGCATACATACACACACACATATGGAGATATTAGCCAGGTGGTATAGGACAAGTAGTTAGCGCCCGATAAGACAGCTCCTGCGAACTCCTCTGAATTGTATATGATAGAATTGTATGTGTTAATTGTATTGATTGTATAAGAATTGTATATCTATGTACTGTAAAGCGCTTTAGAGTGGCTTATGTTAGCTAGATAGGGCGCAGTACATATGTGTGTTACGTCATCTTCAATCGATTTTGATTTTATTGACGCTTCAGCTTCTCTGATGTTTGTTTATATTAATATTAAGTCTTCTATGTCAACTAAATTCTTAAGTCTATGTAGTTATAAAGAAGATTTAGAACATATGTTTTGGGAATGTAGTGAAGCGCAGATCATTTTGATAAAACTGAAAGAGTGGATAAAACAAAAAAAACAAACAAAAATGTGGGGTTTTTTTTTAACTGAAAATGGTTTTATTTGGACACACTGATAACATTTTAACATCAACACAACTTAATTAACTTCCTTATCTTACTTACTAAATATTTTATTTTTTTACTTCGAAAAGACAAGACAGAATCAATTTCAGCTTTTTGAAAGAATTCATTGCTCAAAGATACACCATAGAAAAAGGTGTCTATATAAATACATGCAATCAAACAAACTTTTTTAAGATATGAAAAGAGTGGAAAAATGTATTCACATAACAAATATAATTAATATTTGATATCATCACGGACAACAATTTGAACACATCCTTATAGCCTATCCATATCTATAACCTGTTTTAGAACAAGAATTCTTAATTTTGTTCTGTTTTGATGTCTACCTTTCCCCTACTTATCTATATATTGAAGTTTAAATTTTACATCTATGTGATCGTATGTCGATGTTTTTTTTTATATATTATGTCTATTCATTTCGAAGGATAGAACAAGAATACTAAGTGAAACAGTATAGATCTGACATTAAAAAAATTAAGTGCATTTTAGTATGTTTTTCAAAAATGGATTTTAAAAATGGATTAATATATATATGTACTACATATATTATACTAGATATTAACTCATTCATCCTTGAAATTTTATAATGAACTAAATAAACATATCCCAACTTATTAATTGAACAATTCTAATGTATTTTCAGGGGTGAAGGAGTTAGGAATCTTCATGTAATGGAAGTACTACGATATATATATGTATGTGTACATGTTGGAAGTACTACGATATATATATGTATGTGTACATGTTGGAAGTACTACGATATATATATGTATGTGTACATGTTGGAAGTACTACGATATATATATGTATGTGTACATGTTGGACGTACTACGATATATATATGTATGTGTACAGGTTGGACGTACTACGATATATATATGTATATGTACATGTTGGAAGTACTACGATATATATATATGTATGTGTACAGGTTGGAAGTACTACGATATATATATATGTATGTGTACATGTTGGAAGTACTACGACATATATATGTATATGTACATGTTATTGAAGTACTACGATATATACATGTATGTGTACATGTTATGGAAGTACTACAATATATATATGTATGTGTACATGTTGGAAGTACTACGATATATATATGTATGTGTACATGTTGGAAGTACTACGATATATATATGTATGTGTACATGAAATGGACGTACTACGATATATATATGTATGTGTACATGTTGGAAGTACTACGATATATATATGTATGTGTACATGTTGGAAGTACTACGATATATATATGTATGTGTACATGTTGGAAGTACTACGATATATATATGTATATGTACATGTTATGGAAATACTACGATATATATATATATGTATGTGTACATGTTAGAAACTGTAATATGTAATGTCTTTGCATTGTGATGTGCATCTAAATGTGTCCAGAGTACTAGTGTGATGTCTACTTTTTGTTATAAAAATTAACTTTTCAGATACTTATTACCTAAATCAGAGCTCCGTTGAATATTACAATTTGGGGGTTTTCACCTTTAATATCACTCCTTCTGTGAGAGGATGCATGTATATTATATTAAGATTATACTGATATGGAATCATACAGGATGTAACTGTGTAGATAAAAAAAATAAAAATAATTTCTAAAGTCTGCTTACTTGTACTTGTAATGTAAACATATATTTAAATATGTTGAAATATGTGCAATTATTTCTTTTAACTATTTTTTTTTTGTATTTACGATCAAAGGCGGATCATTTAAGCACTGAAATATCTTATTGTGGTCTTTATGGTCGATATGATTGACATAGCTTTGCAAGCAGTCATCGTTTTGTGAGCTAGCGCAATAAGATATGCTTGTCTACAAATATCGGTCATTTATCATTTTTTTTATTTTGTATTTTTCAAAAATAGTCCCGCAAGTAAAGAACGGTTTCCTTTTTATAGATGATTGATCTACTCACAGTTAAACTGATATTTTTCAATGAGTGGTTCCAGTTTTAGCGAGAGCATGGAGTCCAAATCTGATAATGATACGCAAGTATACACATTCTATATATTCGGCGTGTAATTTAAACCCGATGTGATCGCTGTGTTGACAATATATAGTATTTTAACATAAAGAATATCTATACATACTTTTAAGATTTAAATGTCTGTAGATACTGGTTGTTCAAACAACGATAAAAGATTCAATTTCCATAACCCCGAAAACGATGTAAAATTGACGTTTATGGGTACCTGTCAGAGATACCATTCAAATAGGGGGAGGGGGGGGGGGGCAAACATTTTTCATACGAGTAATGACACATTTTTTGTGTTCTTCTTTTGAAATTTTGAAACCAGAGCAGTTTATTTGACAAATCTTCAAGAAAATTAACTTATTCGAAACAATCGCATAAATAATAATAAGTAATAATATACAACATTTATATAGCGCTCTATATAATTTGTAAAATTACTCTAAAGCGCTCAACAGCATGTGGATAATAATTTGATACTTACAATGCATAAAGAAGTTATTACAATCTAAGCTCACATGTGATAATATTAAAATGCATATAAATACGAACTAGATAAACAAATGTCATTATATAGTACATGTCGTCTAAGTTGATACCCTAAAATACAGACGTGAAAAGGTAGGTCTTCAAATGTTTCTTGAATTTGGCCAGAGTATTTGTTTTCCTGATAGCGGATGGTAAGCTAATCCACAATGTGGCCAAACTCTCCCAAAACAACGGTTTCCTTAGGTCACAGTACGAGATTTTGGAATATACAACAATGATTCTGAAAATCCTCGAGATTCTGGGGTTACGCTCACCTACCCTAATATCTCGAAAATAAGCCGCTGCTTATTTTCGATTTTGGTAAGGAATCTGAGGCTTATTTTCGAAGGCAGGCCTATTTTCAAGGCCGTCATATTTTCGAAGTCATTTATCCCGTAAGGCTAGTAAGGCTTATTTACGAGACCGTCTTACTTTCGAATCCTTTCATTAGTTAATAAAATCATCGATATTTCAAAAAATATTTCACTTTGCCGTCGTAATGATCAACTCTATGTGAATGTTCTACTTTCACTTTCAAATAAATTATATGCCGAATAACTATAATTACACGTCACACTAGCAAACGACATATAATATCAAATGTTTTATATTATTATAAGTAGTAGTAGTATTATTATAATATTGCAAATTAATACTCAATAAGATGCAGGAATTGATAAAAAAAATACAGAATTTACTTTATGGGATGTAGAATGCGAATGTGATCGTAACCCCTGTATATCGAGGATGAAACAAACTATACTTGGCTTTAGCATAACATAGGTATGAGAAGTATACGGTACGCTACTTTGGAGTGTCTATAACATACTATGCTGAAATTGTCGGCTTGAACTACGTAACCTTCTCCAAAAAAAACATTTTTGAAGCTACCATACACCGTGCGTGTTTTCCAACTTCCAAGCAATTCCGAAACATTTTCCGGTAACTAAAATATCGCGTATCGCTATCAGTGCTGCGAAATTTCCGACATTCATTGGTTTCACGTCCATGGTTGCTTGCCCTCGATATCCAGGGGATACGATCACTTGCGTTCTCTATATCGAGGTTAATAGTTGCCAGGTACTGACCGTAGGTCGTTGGTTTTTCTCCGGGTACTCCGGCTTTCCTTCTACCCCAAATCTGACACGTTTTTAAATGACCCTATCCCAGTTTCACGTCCAAGCAGGTAGCGTATGAATCAATTCTCTATCCGGCCACACCAGGCCCCTCACAGCGGTGTCGCTTTACTTTAAAAGATAGCAAAGTATAGCTTAAAGGTCCAATATATGTAACTTCAAGAAATGTTTCATGATTCTAAAAAAACTCTGTAAAAAATCCAGTTGATAACCAAGCAAAAATAAGCCTAAAACGAAGTAAACCTAAGCGATAACTAACAAGAAACTCTTGACAGAAAAGTCCAAATAATTGAAAATAATTCAGGTGGGGCCCACTTCAACAACAAGCCGAAGTTAGAAGACCGAATGTGTCGTGTTTACAAATACCGAGTTTCAACTGCTGCTGTACCGGTAAGCACGTAAGAATTCATTTTATCAGTTAATCTTGACTAAATCTATAAATATAAAAAGTTGTTAGGCTTGATTTTCGCCTAAAGTTTTACCGAAAGTTACGTATATTGGGCCTTTAAAGTTGTCCCTGTATCTCATACCTGGCGGATACTCACAAAGGTTACATTGTTTGCAATGTAATTGACACGGCTTTAGCTTGTAAAGTAACACGATACGTGTACCAGTGTTCTATGCTAGCTGTGTGTGTGTGAATGGATGAATAAAAATCGTGACGCTTTGTGACATTTGAAAGTTTTTTAAGAACAATTCTTGTAACACAAAACTAAAGCTACTTGATACTGGTTGTGTAAAGTACTGTCAATAACAACACGTTTTCATTATTTATTTAAATTTATAGAACTTTATCTTCTTTGTTGGGGCTGGTGGGGGGGGGGGGGGGGGGGGGGTGTTACCGTAGGAGGAAACATATACGTCTTTGTTGACGCTGTCAGTCATATAACATTTCTTAAATAAAGAGACAAAAAACATCATTGTGTTAGGGATCGATCGAACGTTATAGAAGCGAAGTTGAATCTAGTCATTTCGGTACAATAACTTTACTTTTGTACATAAGCCTAACAGCGTAGACGAAATGACCGATTTGTCGTACACAATATACACCTGCTGTGTGCATACTGTTTGTTTGTCATTAGTCTGATGAAGGTGACAGAGCACGTATCGTACTAGTCATCGAAACGTCACATAAAACATTTATTGGTTGTGTAAAATAATCTGTACATAAATAAGTTATCAAATGTATTTTTTTCAGAATTTTTCAGAATCAAGAAAATTTCCCAAAATATGCGAATATTGGACCTTAAAAAGCACAGGGACCTGAGAATTTGTCACAGAAAGTTAACGCTACCAAGGTGTTCACAGTAATTTACATTTTTGGGGGACTTAATTCAATTTCAATAAAAATGCCCCCTCAACGGGTTATAAAGGCTATTATCGATTAGTACATCACGTGACTGAATACTGCTTTCCCATTGGCTACACACATGGGTACTATGCAGCGATAGCGCCCGCTCACCCGGGCACTATCAAATTTGGCGCGATATTCAACGTGAATCAATTATGACGTCACTATTAAGTAACGTCACTATGTTTGGAGAGCACAATTATTGGCGCGAAAATAGACATGGATCATGAGTTGCTTGAAAATGGCTGACTTTTGAATCGGCCGAAAGCTGGCCATGTTTTATCACAATAAAACAACTTTTTGTGTATATGTAAGCAGAAGGGTGCTGTACTAAACCCATTATGGCCTTGTTGAGAGGGCACTATTGCCTCATAGTATTGTCGAGGGATGGAATAGTGCCGGAGCCGAAGGCGAGGGCACTATTCCATCACGAGGCAATACTATGAGGCAATAGTGCCCTCTCAACAGGGCCATAGTAGATAAATAGGTATTTTGATCGAAAATCGAACTAAATCTCCAAAAAGTGTCATTTTTTAACACATAATTTACTTAGTAGGTCCAAACAAGCCGTTTGAAATTCTCAAGTTCCTATGCGTGAAAGTGGTCTTATTTGTCAAATTGTTTACCCTGTAGAGTAAAACCTACAAAGGTGACTCAACGACTCACAGTGGTGAACATCATTGTCGTTGAGCTTTAACGAGGATTTCAAACAAAGAAATAACTAATTGAAACTACGGAATTGGTCTTCTTCTTATAAGGCCAAAAAAAATGTATATGTTTCAGAAAAAACTGGGGTAGGTCGAAAGGAAAATTTTTATTTTATTTTATAAAATTTTACAATGCATTTAAACAAGCAATTTGGTTGTCATGAATAAGGTAAGACTCTCCAGAACAGGAAGGAAGCACATTTTATTGAGTTGTTGTGAACTTTGCAAGCTATTCCATTGCACTTGAGTTTTTATCGAAGGCAAGGATGTTTCGGCCACTAGACGGCCGTCATCAGACCGACTTTTACAACGTTCATTGTCCCTGAAGAACAACTTTGCGGTTCAAGATGGTTACAGTTGTTAGATATTTACATTTGCTCTACATCAATCCATTATATTTACACCTCTCCCTTCCTGAGCTTAGTAAACCCTGACTGTGAATAAATTACCGTACATACGCAATGAGAAAAAGGCTCGGCGGGTTGATTTGTGTTCAAACAGGGCGTCATTCCCGCTTCAGAACAATAAATATTCGCTGACAGTCATTGTTTGGTTCCTTCATGCTTTTGAAACATGGAACATAAATGGAAACCATTCTGTCTGATTATACAATAATCTGTTTCTGGCAAACTTTTGATTTCAATGATGCACATTCGAAATTCTTTGACGGTAACGCAAACATGGCGGCATCCTGCAGCACTGTGTCAATGCGTGTACATAACGACCGTTATAAATAAAGAAATACATTCGAAATGCTTGTTATATTGTTAATACCAAATTTATTTACAAATGATGTAATGAAGAAAAATAGTGTTGTTCACTGTGTGTTTTCTAAACTTAAATGGGACTATATTATCTTAGTAACCACGGCCATCGTAGTAACCATCTTAGCAACCCGCTACGAATGTTTTTTTCTTCGTATATCACTTGAAAATTAATAGTGATGTTAATATAAGGATTGTACCTCATTTTGACTGCGTATGCGGTAGTATGCCCGCGGTTGGCATGATGACGTCACAATGCCAACTGCTGTTTTAGTCTGAAGCACTTGGTGTTATAGGCGTATGGCAGCAATTGCCTCTTAGCATTGTGTTAATGGAAAATTACAGAGCAAATGTAAATATCTAAGCAATGAATGATTTATCAAATGTTGTTACAGTCCTATAACACACATTGCTATTGATGACTAACTAAATAAAGCCTGATAGGGCTTTATGTAAGTGTGTCAGCAATAGCAATGTGTGTTATAGGACTGTTACAACATTTGATGAAATGTTCATTACTTATATTTACATTTTGATAGAAATATTGTGCTTTATTTAGTTACTTCGGACCAATTTTGAGCAGCAAATCAAGTGTAGACAACAATGAAATTGAAGAAACTAAACAAAGCACAATAATTCTATCAAAATGTAAATATAAGTAATTAACATTTTAGCAAATATTGTTACAGTCCTATAACACACATTGCTATTGCTGACAAACTTACATAAAGCCCTACCGGGCTTTATTTAGTTTGTCATCAATAGCAATGTGTGTTATAGGACTGTAACAACATTTGCTAAAACATTCATTGCTTAAATGAAACAGGACTATAATGCTTAACATATATCTTAGATGTCTTTCTCTTGTCTATAGTGCACGTTATCACCTTTTTTTTGCAAATGTGAGTATACTAATGTATTTTATTTTTTAAAATTGCTGAAACTCTCTCCTTTTCCGGGTGATTTCTTTAGAGACAACAGAATTTGGTGAAATTGGTCTGGTTTTCAAGAAAAAAAATGAACGAAGTCGAAACTTTGCCGCAGACAAACAACAGGAATAGAGATGACGAGCCGGGATAATCCCCAGTACAAATAACAGATTATGTGCATACTGGATAGCGCTCTTGTCTTTTATTAAACCGACCGGGCTCGATTCCCCGGTCGGACGTCAAAAGGTATGGGATCACCTGCCCAACCACGTTGTTTTTGTAAAGTTACTCCAGCTTCCTACAGCAATAACACCCCATGCGCGCTAATACCCGGGCAGACAAGAGTTATGACCAATGCAGGACGGAACTGTATTGTATGACCATTACAGGACGGGATTGTATTGTATGACCATTACAGGACGGGATTGTATTATATGGCCATCACAGGACGGGATTGTACTGTATGACCATTACAGGACGGGATTGTATTGTATGACCATTACAGGATGGGATTGTAATGTATGACCATTACAGGACGGGATTTTATTATATGGCCATCACAGGACGGGATTGTACTGTATGACCATTACAGGACGGAATTGTATTGTATGACCATTACAGGACGGGATAGTATTGTATGACCATTACAGGACGGGATAGTATTGTATGACCATTACAGGACGGGAGTGTATTGTGTGACCATTACAGGACGGGATAGTATTGTATGACCATTACAGGACGGGAGTGTATTGTATGACCATTACAGGACGGGAGTGTATTGTATAACCATTACAGGACGGGATTGTACTGTATGACCATTACAGGACGGGATTGTATTGTGTGACCATTATAGGACGGGAGTGTATTGTATGACCATTACAGGACGGGAGTGTATTGTATGACCATTACAGGACGGGATAGTATTGTATGACCATTACAGGACGGGATTGTATTGTATTACCATTACAGGACGGGATTGTATTAATGACCATTACAGGACGGGAGTGTATTGTATGACCATTACAGGACGGGAGTGTATTGTATGACCATTACAGGACGGGAGTGTATTGTATGACCATTACAGGACGGGATTGTACTGTATGACCATTACAGGACGGGAATGTATTGTGTGACCATTATAGGACGGGAGTGTATTGTATGACCATTACAGGACGGGATTGTATTGTATGACCATTACAGGACGGGATTGTATTGTATGGCCATTACAGGACGGGCTTGTATTATATGGCCATCACAGGACGGGATTGTACTGTATGACCATTACAGGACGGGATTGTATTGTATGACCATTACAGGATGGGATTGTATTGTATGACCATTACAGGACGGGATTTTATTATATGGCCATCACAGGACGGGATTGTACTGTATGACCATTACAGGACGGAATTGTATTGTATGACCATTACAGGACGGGATAGTATTGTATGACCATTACAGGACGGGAGTGTATTGTATGACCATTACAGGACGGGAGTGTATTGTGTGACCATTACAGGACGGGATAGTATTGTATGACCATTACAGGACGGGAGTGTATTGTATGACCATTACAGGACGGGAGTGTATTGTATAACCATTACAGGACGGGATTGTACTGTATGACCATTACAGGACGGGATTGTATTGTGTGACCATTATAGGACGGGAGTGTATTGTATGACCATTACAGGACGGGAGTGTATTGTATGACCATTACAGGACGGGATAGTATTAATGACCATTACAGGACGGGAGTGTATTGTATGACCATCACAGGACGGGATTGTACTGTATGACCATTACAGGACAAGATTGTATTGTATGACCATTACAGGACGGGATTGTATTGTATGACCATTACAGGACGGGATTGTACTGTATGACCATTACAGGACGGGAGTGTATTGTATGACCATTACAGGACGGGATTGTACTGTATGACCATTACAGGACGGGAGTGTATTGTATGACCATTACAGGACGGGAGTGTATTGTATGACCATTACAGGACGGGATTGTACTGTATGACCATTACAGGACGGGAATGTATTGTGTGACCATTATAGGACGGGAGTGTATTGTATGACCATTACAGGACGGGATTGTATTGTATGACCATTACAGGACGGGATAGTATTGTATGACCATTACAGGACGGGATTGTATTGTATTACCATTACAGGACGGGATTGTATTATATGACCATTACAGGACGGGAGTGTATTTTATGACCATTACCGGACGAGAGTGTATTGTATAACCATTACAGGACGGGATTGTATTGTATTACCATTACAGGACGGGATTGTATTATATGACCATTACAGGACGGGAGTGTATTTTATGACCATTACCGGACGAGAGTGTATTGTATAACCATTACAGGACGGGATTGTATTGTGTGACCATTACAGGACGGGAGTGTGTTGTATGACCATTACAGGACGGGATAGTATTGTATGACCATTACAGGACGGGATAGTATTGAATGACCATTACAGGACGGGATAGTATTGTATGACCATAACAGGACGGAATTGTATTGCATGACCATTACATGACAGGATTGTACTGTATGACCATTACAGGACGGGATAGTATTGTATGACCATTACAGGACGGGAGTGTATTGTGTGACCATTATAGGACGGGAGTGTATTGTATGACCATTCGGTTTGTTCTTGAAGTGGGCCCCACCTGAATTATTTTCATTTCTTTGGATTTTTTTGTCAAGAGTTTCTTGTTAGTTACCGCTCAGGTTTACTTCGTTTTAGGCTTATTTATGCATGGTTATCAACTGGATTTTTTTTTCAGAATTTTTCAGAATCAGGAAAATTTCCCTGAAGTAACGTATATTGGGCCTTTAAGTAGAGCTGACATGTAAAACATCTCCACTGTTTTGATCAGTTGAAAATTAAAGAGTTATCTCCCTTCAACTGTGCCATGCGGGGCTATGATGAAGTGAGTATCGGCTACTCTGGTTGTGTCAGGTGTCATTAAGGGTATTTCTCGGTAAGGTCAGTTGTCCGTTAAGGGACGTGTTGTTAAGCTAGGTATAAGTAAAAGTAAGTTCCGGTAAAGCTAGGCATGACTGAACGAAGATGTCGGTAAAGCTAGGCATGAGTAAACGAAGATGTCGGTAAAGCTAATCCCCGACATCCAGGGGTTACGCTCACCTTCGCTCTCTACACCCCTGGAATATGTCATTACAAAACTGAAGGCTCCGAGAGTGCCACCTTGTTGAGGAGGCAAGACTGGTTGGATCCTTTGATGTACATCAAAAGCATCTCGTGGTCCCTGAACGGTAAAATTGACAGGCTTTGAAACTTATAAATATTCCCTTTAACTGTTAAAACTAACGGCACAGACAAGATTTGCCTGAAAACATTGCAATGATTTATCGGCTCCATTGTAATCTTCAAAGGACAGGCATGGAGCCTAGTGATTGGTCAGGTTTTCCTTTACCTGAGCGTGCCTTCGGTTTTTCATAATGTATTCCAGGGGTGTAGAGAGCGTAGGTGATCGTTACCCCTGGATATCGAGGTCGGTAAAGCTAGGCGTGAGTTAAGGTAAAGTCAGGTATGATTTAAGGTAGGTGTCGGTATATTCAAGTCTCGAAATAGCTTGGTGTATTGTCAGTTTTCATCATGGTGTTATATATATATAAACAAAAATTAAGTTTCAAATGTGATACTATCTTCGATCAAATTTTCTTTCATCTATAACCTATTGGAAACACTGATCAGGGGCGTAGCTGGAGGTATTTTAATGTGCAAGCCCTGCAACATTTATTACTTGTAGCAGTTACTTACAGTTGTGGTATCGCACAACGCACCAAAAACTACGTGCATGCATCGTGCATACATCGTGCACACATCGTTCGCCCATGGTGCGCACAACTGGGCGATCTAAAGATCGTGCGTTTATGTGTGCGATAAGAATCGCACACACGCACGATTTGGTTCAATTGGTCGATACATATTCCGGAATGAAAAACATATTGAACCCTCTTTTCCAAAAATTATTTAAATTCGCATCATACTTATTGGGATTATGTCAATTTAACAATATACAGTAAACAGATTTACAGTGACCATGAGACAGCCAAGTGCGGGTTTATCTACCAGGGAACAGAATAGGTAAATAGCATGCCAGAGTTTTTACCTGTCCCGTGTGCAGCAATACGCTATGACAGCCATTACCGAGCGACCGTTATGAAAACAAACTGGACTCTTAGAATTAGTTATTTGAACCCCCCCTCCCCACAACTTTACCTGTGTTTTCACACCTAGGCAAATGTTGTAAGTGTCCCTGACCAGATACATCTACATATGTTGTCCATGTACAGGTGCAGTGTATAACTTGGTAAAAACTGGCATTATTTACTTGAATGAGACCTTGTCAATATGTGTTGAAAGTTTACATGTGTCAATTTGGTTTGTTTCAAAAACTACAGAAAGACTATTACTAATTTCAATAAGTATATAGATAGAACTAACAGCAGCTAATGTAATTAGCTAAAATATAGAAATATGTTTAAAACAACTAGCGCAAAACTGTTTATATTGTTAAACCATTTCTGAATTTATATCAACCACGATTGTCATCGCACAATGTTAGTTTATCGTGCGCCGACATGTGCGTTAGAAATAATCGCCCAGGATCGCATCGTTCGCTCATCGTGCGCCCACCGTTCGCCCATCGTGCGCACACCGCACATCGTGTAACGTTGTGCGATCCCACAACTGTATAATGGTGCCATTTGGTCGTGTCATTATACAAACCATAAATGTAACAATAAAATAAGATGATATTATGTCTTGAAAACAAAATTAATATACATATGTTTCTTAAGTCATATACTCGTTAGTAAGTGATAACAGAGACATAAAAGCCATCTGTGTTACATTCACGTCTCTGCCAATAAATATTATGCAATGTGATTTTGCCGCTTTCAACTCAGGCACAGCTGTAGTTAGAAATCTCGCTTGTTTTCTTCAGCATAATTTCGCATAGTTTAACAGGCTCATGGTCAATTATTTTGCTGTCATTTTATTCGAACTGTCCGAAAATTCAATATCCAAAACAATCATATAACGTCATAAAGACGTCATTTGTTATGGCGTCACAATGGTGTTATGACATTGTGTAAAACCATATTCATGACATTGGTTGTATAACATCACTGAATGGGTCAGTTATGTGATTGAAACCACATATGACATATGATTATACTAATACTAACTTCCTGCATGCAGCCTGA
Organism: Mimachlamys varia; assembly: GCA_947623455.1. NCBI lineage: Eukaryota > Metazoa > Mollusca > Bivalvia > Pectinida > Pectinidae > Mimachlamys > Mimachlamys varia. Next base: position 8,484,595 of record OX392531.1, read on the forward strand.
TTTGTTAATCTGACGAGTCAACTTTTTCATTGGACTTAAGAATATTAGTCGCATTATGAAATTTCTCGACTTTAATACACAAACTTTGGAAAAGTGATGTGCAAGCACGGGCTTATGTGCTTACATGGCAGCTACGCCCCTGCTGATACTCTAAATATTTCATTTTCCTGACTTTATGCAAGAACTTTACCGTGGTATTGTCTTTGATCCGAAAGTAAAGTGTTTCGGAATTCGGTTTATTCTTGAAAAAGAAAAGTTTCAAGTGGGGCGAGGTGTACTTATATTTTCTACAATAAATTTGAAGTGACCAAACCCAGCTTTGTTCCAACAATGAGTCATGACAATCCAGCAGGTCTACAATACAAACCGGGCGTGTGTATATATGTGCATATAGGTATGCATGCATTCACAGCGGTCTGGTATGTGAATATGTTAAAAGCGGCGGTGACGTAGTAAGAAATTAATTTACCTGTGAATAAAGGTAAAAATTTGAGATCAATACTAATCATAGGTTGTTATAATGAACATTAAAAGGAGTGTTTGTGTGTGCCCCTAGCAGGGTGTACCTGTGATTAAATGTACATAGACTTCCGATAGCTAGGACAAATGAGGTATTATACCTGTGCATACCAAAATAACTTACGTAGATATAGTCATTGACTTTTAAGACAAACATTCTTTCGCAAAATTATTTCTTACTGAAAAAAAGACGCTATTGTTTTCACATGGAAATCCTAGGTCCATTTTTGACTTGATGCAGTTAACCTATGACGTCATAGCTTAGACGTTGAAATACCGGATGATATTTTGCAGATTGGTTTTACACCAGAATGGCCATTTGATCTATATCAGTTCAAAAGTTTTCGTTGTATGTATCGAATGTTATTTCTGTTAATGAAGAGAAAATATAAACACGGACAAAATGTTATCATTTTCTAAATGGTAGGAAATGAATTTGACTACTGTACCCCTATGTATGATGGTATGGGGCGAGGACCGTGCAACACTCCCCTGCCCCCTAACCCCCCCCCCTCCCCCCACCCCCACCCTCTCCCTCCACATTCCCAACCAATCTACCTCACCCCATTTACCACACACGTTTTCCTTACTTAGTAAGGAACAGGAACAAGAAATCTAGAAACGAAAATAAGAATCAGGAGTTTATATTCCTTTTACTGTCTATCGGAAGTTCAATAATTGCACAATCATAAAAATAATAAAAGCGAAGAAATATACATGAGAAGCCGCGAACTAAAGAAAGAATAATTGATTACTTACTACTTCGTCATCATTATCGATCATATTTATACTCCCATTGATCTGAGCATGCGATCATTTCGTGATTTAGTGACGTCAAATGGCATTGATGTATTTCCTATCCTTATACATAAGCGAAAATAAAGATCTACATTTTACATGGAATAATTTCCGTTTAGACCAAATCATACAAGCTTTAACAGCTTAAAGACAAAGTTTATACCTGGTCCAATTCTTTTTTGGCTGAAATTGAAACAAATGAACTCACTTTCTTATACAGTTCTTTATTTCGCAATTGAAGTAAATACATTTAAGTGGATTTGAAAATATGCCACGTTTTGATTTATTTTTATTTACGTTGCCCAAAGCTAACCAATCTGTGATCAGTGGCCCAAACTGAAACTAAAACGTTACACGCTATCTGTATCTACATACTGAGCGTTTTTCTTTTATAAATTAAGCCAGGTGTATCATATAAGCCTTTATATATTTTTTTTATTTTACTTTCACAATGAAATATTTCAGAACTCTTTAAATACACAATAACTATATTTTCCCTGTGCAGTGTACCGATGAAATACTATAGCATAACAGACTATATGGTTTGAAGGTATGTCTGGTATCCCATTCTTTATTATAAATAACAGTGTTTACAGTAACTTTAACAATGCGAACAAAAAAATAAAAGGAAAATGAAGTATCAAAAATATTTAATATGCATGGCATTAGAAGAAAATTGACCATTAGGAATGAAAAGTTCAATTATTAAAAAAACCGTTTGCCATTACGCTTCCATTATACAGAACTCAAGGACAATACAAATGTGTTTTTGTAATTCCAGACATAACAGTTGTTGCCAGAATATGCTGGTGGCGAAAAAATAGCACACACACATATTTATATATATATATCGCTTTAATGATAAGTTTTTTTAAGTATTTGAATTCAATGTACATACTAGTTCCTTTATTGCTTTTAAATGTGGTTTAAGATTCTAGACTCAGTAACAACACAATCCTCTCTCATACAACGCGAACAAAGTATAATCTCTATTATGATATATTTATATTTTTATTAAATGAAAAAAAGAACTCGACAGGATTAGACACCTGGCATTGGCTATGTATACGCTGTCTCTTACAGAGTTTTTTTTTTCTATAATTCAAGCAAGAAATGTTATTCCTCCAGGACGGCATAGTTGGTTGTGCGCCGGTCTATCACCAAATGGTCGTAGGTATGATTTCCGCAGACGACAGAATATTGTTGTGTCTTTAGACAGTATCCTTGCTACTCATTCGCCCCTATCAGCACATTTGAACTCTTCTAATTCAAACGATGGAATAGTTCATTATGAAGTCTCAGGGATAAACTTTCTCACTTGTCGAGATGTAGTCGTTACACTGGCTCTCGTTCCCATACTCCTCTTGGAATGTGTCAAAATCGATAGCTCAGTAGGTGGCGACCCCCCACCCCACCCTCTGTATAATCCAAAGGATAAGCGGTCATAACTTTTCTCAGACATTTTAAAAAAGGTACAAAGGACATGATATATTGTCTGATGGGCGAAAAGTTTTCTTATTGTAGTAATAAGTTGGTGTGGTGTTGCCTATAGCCTATTGGTAAGAAGGATCCAGAACAAAGAGAACACAATACAAATTCTGATAACTTCTAACCACCTCTTACGATACTTTTCTCGTTTCCCGGCCTGTAGGAGATGCGTCTAGATAATATGTATCTGCATATAGATTTAAGGAAGGTGTGCCTTTAAAGTATCGACAAAATGTTTTGAAGTCTACCCCACAGTGTCATTAAAATTTACTGTTAATTGAGCTGTGTGTCCGCCTCTAAGATTTTGAGAATGTGTGCCTTTAAAAATGTCTATTATCAAGATATCAGTTTTGAACTAAAACCTTACAACGGCTGGAGTATCAAATAACCTAAAACTACATTCAGTTTACGAAGCATATTGTGTATTGTTACTACAGATAGGAAATCAGACGGAATTTTACACTCTCAAATTAACCGGAAGTGTTTAGGACCTATATAAAGTCAGCTTCCTGTTTTTGCTTTAGTATTAGAAAACTGTTCGTGTGTGAAGTATATAAAGTAAAATGTGAAGTGTTTTGACGGTTTTATAAACCACCCCTCACTTTAGGTATGCTGTCTATTCGACAACAGTTTTCTTTAAAGGCCCAATATACGTAACTTTCCGCAAAACCTGAAGCGAAAATCAAGCCTAATAACTTTTTATATTTTTAGATTTAAATAAGATTAACTGATATCAGCAATATTCAAAATGAATTCTTACGGGGTTACCGGTACAGCAGCAGTTGAAACTCAGTATTTGTAAATACGCGTTCATTTTGAACTGTCTTCTAACAACAGTTTGTTGTTGAAGTGGGGCCCACCTGAATTATTTTCAATTCTTTGGATTTTTCTGTCAAGAGTTTCTTGTTAGATACCGCTCAGGTTTAATTCGTTTTTGACTTAGTTTTGCATTGCTATCAACTGACCTTTTTTCAGAATTTTTCAGAATCACGAAAAATTTCCTGAAGTTACGTATATTGGGCCTTTAATACACCCCGATAAGTACATGAAATGAACATTCTGGGGTTACGCGCCCTAAAGCTAATTTGCATACTCTTGTGTATCATAGAGTCACTTTCAATAAACAAATCGTTTTTGTCTTAAAGAGGCATCACGGTAAAACTATATTTTTTATGCTTATTTAGAATTATTGTATATATGAAATAAATGTATACTCTTGTGGAAAATTAATGGTCGATTTACGTTGAAATATGTTCTCAAAAATTTTAATTAATAATTAAAAAAGGGAATCACTATTCGATTATCAACGATTTGGACATGTAAATTTTTTTGCATCACATATGATAACGCATGCGCATAACAAGCTACATCGGTAAACAAAAAATGGCGATCCGCGTGACCTACATGTAACTACCAAGCGAAAAGTGGCCGAATGGTCAAACTTTAACGTAAGGATTATATTACGGAAGCATAATGAGGGATGGGAAGTATTCAAGGGAGAGACAAACAGCCCAATTGTTTGCATGTTACAGTTTTCTTCTGGATTGCCGGTGACACAGTTTTTATTTGGTTTTGGGGCCTCCCAAGGGATAACT